>CAWUFW010007895.1:632500-952092 GCA_963921515.1 Calotriton arnoldi | reverse complement strand
GGTAGTAGTGGTGGGCATCCTGCCCCCTGGCTAAGGGTGGTAGTAGTGGTAGGCATCCAGCCCCCCTGGCTAAGGGTGGTAGTAGTGGTAGGCATCCTGCCCCCTGGCTAAGGGTGGTAGTAGTGGTAGGCATCCTGCCACCCTGGCTAAGGGTGGTAGTAGTGGTAGGCATCCTGCCACCCCTGGGTGAGGGTGGTAGTGGTGGTAGGCATCCAGCCCCCTGGGTGAGGGTGGTAGTAGTGGTGGGCATCCTGCCCCCTGGCTAAGGGTGGTAGTAGTGGTAGGCATCCAGCCCCCTGGCTAAGGGTGGTAGTAGTGGTGGGCATCCTGCCCCCTGGCTAAGGGTGGTAGTAGTGGTAGGCATCCTGCCACCCTGGCTAAGGGTGGTAGTAGTGGTAGGCATCCTGCCACCCCTGGGTGAGGGTGGTAGTAGTGGTAGGCATCCAGCCCCCCTGGGTGAGGGTGGTAGTAGTGGTGGGCATCCTGCCCCCTGGCTAAGGGTGGTAGTAGTGGTAGGCATCCAGCCCCCCTGGCTAAGGGTGGTAGTAGTGGTGGGCATCCTGCCCCCTGGCTAAGGGTGGTAGTAGTGGTAGGCATCCTGCCCCCTGGCTAAGGGTGGTAGTAGTGGTAGGCATCCTGCCACCCTGGCTAAGGGTGGTAGTAGTGGTAGGCATCCTGCCCCCTGGGTGAGGGTGGTAGTAGTGGTAGGCATCCTGCCCCCCTGGTTGAGGGTGGTTGGCATCCAGCCCCCCTGGGTTGGGGTGGTGGCGCGCATTCAGGCCCCTGTGTGCATATGTGGCATTGGTGATGGGCATCCCGCCCCTATGGTGCTGCTGTTGCAAGTATATTCAGATTCCCCGTGTATGTGTGTGATGTGTCGTGTACGTGTTGTATGTGTTTTGTGGTTGGTGTCTGACTTACCTTCTGCGCCGTACGCGTCCGTGCCTGTTCCGGTAGTAGATGTAGAATATTGGTATGATCGGGACGAAGGGATTCATGGTTGGTTCGTGTCGTTCGTCCTTCTCGTTGCTTCGCGTCGTCCTCGTCGCTTGGCTTCGTCCTCGTCGCTTCGCTTCGTCCTCGTCGCTTCGCGTCGTCCTCGTCTGTGCTGTGTTCGTCTCGTAGCCGTGGATCGTGTTGTGGCGCGATTCGGAGCTTATGTGCGCCTCTCCCGGATGCTTTGACGTGCCGTGCGTAGCGACGGGTTCGGCGCGTACGGAAGCGCATCGTACTTGTCCGGCCGGACGGGGCTGCATTTTCCCTTCCGTGCGACTCGATTCGGCGTTTCCGGATTCGCCTCGGTCGGAGAACAGGACCTGGTTTGGGTGAGTACGGCTCGGCCGGAATTTTTGCTGTTGTGCGCATCGTACTTGCTCGTTCGGTGTGCTGTACGGATCGGTCGGGAAACTGGCTTTCGCATGGCTTTTTCCCGACCGAATGGTATTGGGTGCGCCTCCGACCGAGATCGGAATCGGCCCCATAGTATTTCTCATTTGCTTTTAAGGTATTCCGCTCATTGGTTGATGGACCAACTAGTAGGAATCAGTTGATGGTGATTAAGACCAGCTCAATCACAATGAACTCTTTTACCATTTCATTATTAATCATTATGCTAAAGAAAATCACTGAGTCATTTGTTTAAAGAATAATAAAGTTTATATAAAGTTTTGAATGCAGGAAATTAAGATTAATCTTATTATTCAGATCATTGCATTTATCATCAATATAAGAATAGTTTAAAATTGCATGGCACTTTTATTAGACGGAAAAACGAGGTTATCATACTAATAACTCTATAGATCAACCTATCTATCTCTCTGGGAAATCCTAATAACTCTAATAAAAATCTATCAAATAAAAGTTCTCCTAGAGCAGCATCTTTATACTCAACTGGAAAAGGAAAATAACAGCAGGACATCAGCTCGTCAGCATCAGCAACCGCAAACTCTCCCATCTACAGCATCTAACTTCTTCAGCATCTCCCGTAGCATCCCGCAGCATTCTAACCCCTCCCACCAAGAGTCGGTCTTCTTATACCCTAATTCTAGCTTACAGCATAAAATGTTTCTTCTTACATGGCGCGATTCATTCTCATTGGTCAAAAACTCAGGTCCATATACATTTTAATCAAACTTCCTGGTCTTAACCAGTTCCGTGTGGAATGTCCATGCAAGCATCGTTTCCCACAGTTCATGCACTTGCTCATCCGTTTCGATCAGTCCAAATTGTATCTTTTTCTGCTACATTTTGTATAATACAATTCCGTCTATTGATTCAACCAGGCTTCTCACGCTTCTTGCTGATCATCTTGGCACACATCTGCTCAGAAGGGTCACAGCAGCCTTGACCATACTTTCATCTTAGCCTCTCGGCATCAGCACGTGATCATCCCTTTTCCACAGCCTCTCTCCTCTATCACATGGTCGCATCCGCTCATGCGCACTCTAGTAACTCGTGGCCATTTTATATTGCTGCTCGGCAGGCCTAAGCGCACTATTTTCAAAGATAAACAAAATGTTATTAAAAACAAAGAAATATAAACCCTTTTGTTTCCCTCCCGTCTTCCTACGTACCCCAATTAGGTATTACCTAGCAGAAGCAACATATAAAGCTGTCCCTTACTTACCATCGCTTTATTTTGCAACCACACGTTTTATTTAAAAGCACAAAATCATGCATTTATTATTAAATTAGTACGCAAATATTATGTTATGTTAGAAACGTAAACAATTATAAGTCAATTAATTTGCACACTGAATTGCGTGTTACCATTAACCCTTTACATACATTGTTGGTTATTTACTTAAACGAACATGTTTATTAATATTGTACGAAAATATTAGGAGGTTAAAATATTTACATTTACCCTGCTCCATCACAGAGTGGTGAAGAAAGGGAGCGTGGTCTCCGAAGACGTCTTGCAAGACCACTGACTCATTGTCAGTGAAATTGCTCTCCCACCCTCGCAGCTCCACCATTAAGTGAGCCTGAGCACACTCCCTGATGAGCCCACAGAACTGATGGAACACCTTCACTTCAAGATACTGGCCAGCCCCACCGCCACCCTCCGAGGAACCCTCATTTACCGACCCCTGGACCCCGCGGACCCTTCGCCAACTCCATCACGGACATTATCTCCCCGCAGGCCATCGCATCCACCAACTACACCCTGCTGGGAGACCTCAACTTCCACCTCGACAACCAACTGGACCCCAACACCACATCCCTCCTGGACAACCTCCACAACATTGGACTGCGCCAGATCGTGACCGAGCCCACGCACTCAGCAGGACACACCCTCGACCCCCTCTTCACTACAGGAAACTCCATCACCTTCAGCCACACCACCGAACTCCCATGGACCGACCATCGTTGGGTACACTTCACCTTCAGAACACCCACCATCCACAGACACCAGCACCTGCTTCCACAAAGAAACTGGACCAAAATCACCGACGACCAGCTCACCTCCTCACTCAACAACTCCACCCCAACCATCGCGGGAAACGACGACCCCAATACCGCAGCCCGAACCCTGCATAGATGGATCTCGGACAGCACCAACACCATAGCTCCCCTCAAGAAAAACAACAATACCCGCGCCAAGAAAGCCAGATGGTTTACCACCGAACTTCGAGAGTCCAGAAGAACATGCCGCCGCCTCGAAAGGCCTGGAGGAACACCAAATCCACAGAAGCCCACGACAACTTCAGAGCCGCCACCAACGCCCACCATCAACTGATCAGAGAAACGAGGAAAAAAGCAATTGAATACAGAATCTCCACTCACGCGCACAACAGCAAGGAACTCTTCAGCATCATCAAGGAGTTCGCCCAACCCACTAGCGAGTCTACCGACATCCCTCCCTCACAAGACCTCTGCAACAAACTCAGCACCTTTTTCCACCACAAAATCAAGAGCATCTACGACAACTTCGACGAAGACAACCAACACACTGAACCCTCACCAACCACCCCCGACACCCGGAAACCAGTGATTGACGACTGGACAGCCCTCACCACCGAAGACACACTGAAGACAATGAAGTCAATCCACTCAGGGGCCCCCACGGACCCCTGCCCCCACCACATCTTCAACAGAGCTGCCGACACCATCGCACCCATGCTCCGCCACACCATCAACCGCTCCCTGGCGACCGCCTCGATTCCCCGACGACTGGAAACACGCCGAGGTCAACCCCTCCTAAAGAAACCCTCAGCGGACCCCACCGACCTCAAAAACTACAGACCCATCTCCCTGCTCCCGTTCCCAGCGAAAGTCATCGAGAAAGCCATCAACAGCCAACTCGCCACATTCATTGAAGAACACAACATCCTCGACTCCTCCCAATCCGGCTTCAGAAAAAACCACAGTACGGAAACCGCCCTCCTCGCCGCAACAGACGACATCCGCACCCTACTGGACAAAGGAGAAACAGTAGCCCTCATCCTCCTCGACCTATCAGCGGCGTTCGACACAGTCTCCCACTGCACCCTAATACGCAGACTCCACAACGCAGGAATCCAGGACAAGGCCCTCGACTGGATCCGCTCCTTCCTCTCCGGCAGGACGCAGCGGGTCAGACTCCCCCTTTCCTCTCGGACCCCACACCTACCACCTGCGGAGTCCCCCAGGCTCCTCCCTCAGCCCGACGCTCTTCAACGTCTACATGGCTCCACTCGCCCCCATCGTCAGAACCTACGGACTCAACATCGTGTCATACGCAGACGACACCCAGCTCATCCTCTCCCTATCCAACGAGCCCAACACCGCCAGACGCAACTTTCGAGAAGGCATGGAAGCCGTCGCCAAATGGATGAAAAACAGCTGCCTACAACTAAACACCAACAAAACAGAAGTACTCATCATGGGCCCAAACCCCGATGCCTGGAGCGACACCTGGTGGCCCCCCGCCCTCGGAAACCCACCAACCCCCACGGACCACGCACGCAACCTGGGAATCATCCTGGACTCCGAGCTCAAAATGGACCGCCAGATCAACTCTGTCTCGTCTTCCTGCTTCCACACCCTCCGCCTCCTTCGTAAGACCTTCAAATGGATCCCCTCGAACACCGAAAGACCGTCACTCACGCCCTGGTCACCAGCAGACTCGACTACGGCAACGCACTCTATGCCGGAATAAACAAAAACCTCACCCGCTAGCTACAGAACATCCAGAACGCTGTCGCAAGACTGGTCCTCAACCTGCCAAAACACTGCCACATCTCCCAGCACCTGCGCACACTCCACTGGCTCCCTGTCGAGGCGAGAATCACCTTCAAGATGCTCACCCACGCACACAAGGCCCTCCACGGCACCGGACCAGCATACCTGAACAGCCGACTCAAATTCCACGCACCCCAAAGGACCCTACGATCAGCCCAGCTCTCCTACGCCATCGTCCCCCGCACCAGAAAGACCAGATCGGGAGGCCGCTCCTTCTCATTCCTCGTGGCCAAAGCATGGAACGCCCTTCCGCTCCACCTCAGACAGACAACATCGCTCCCCATCTTCGCAAGAAACCTCAAAACCTGGCTCTTCGACAGACCCCCTCCTTGATGGATGGAACCTGCACCCCCCCACCCCTAGCGCCTTGAGACCCTTACGGGTGAGTAGTCGCGCTTTAACAAACCCCTGATTTATTGATTGTCTTAGCAATCCTACTGTGTGGGACTTACTGGAGGTAACAAGAGGGGTAGTTGGCCCCCAAGGACATCCTTGGGGGCCAACTACCCCTCCTATTACCTCCAGTAAATACCACACAGCAGGATTCTTAAGTTCTCATAACAGGCCACGCCCCCTTTGCCCACACTCTGCAAACGCTCTCCCTGGCGCACTCTTGGGTGGGGATTGAAGTCCCCTTCGCTGCTGGGGTCCTTAAGGGCCAACTAGCCTACCTCTTACCTCCAGTAAGCCCCACACAGTGGGATTGCTGAGAGGTGGTTACTGGCCATGCCCCCTTTCTCCACCACTCTGCAAACGTGCTTCCTGGCGCGCTCTTGGTTGGGGGATGAAGTCCCCTTTCCTCATGAGGGTCCTTGGGGGCCAACTAGCCCTCCTGTTACCTCCAATAAGTACCACCCAGCAGGATTGCTAAGTTCTCATAACAGGCCATGCCCCCTTTGCCCACACTCTGCAAATGCGCTCCCTGGCATGCTCTTGGATGGGGATTGAAGTCCCCTTCGCTGCTGGGGGTCCTTAGGGGCCAACTAGCCTACCTCTTACCTCCAGTAAGCCCCACACAGTGGGATTGCTGAGAGGTGGACACAGGCCACCCCCTTTCTCCACCACTCTGCAAACGCGCCTCCTGGTGCGCTCTTGGTTGGGGGATGAAGTCCCCTTTCCTCATGAGGGTCCTTGGGGCCAACTAGCCCTCCTGTTACCTCCAGTAAGCCCCATACAGTTGGTTTCCCGAGAGTGCTCAAAGGCCATGCCCCTTTTACACCACTCTGCAAACGCGGCTCCTGGCGCACTGCTGCTCGGGGATGAAGTCCACTTGTGTCCTGAGGTCTTCAGGACACAAGAGGACCTCAACGCCCCACCAGCAGTGCGCCAAGAGGCGTGTTTGCAGAGTGGTGTAAAAAGGGGCGTGGCCTAGGACCACCTCTCAGCAATCCCACTGTGTGGGGATTACTGGAGGTACCTGGTGGGCTAGTTGGCCCCCAGGGACCCTCAGGAATGAAGGGAGCTTAATCCCCCAACTTAGAACGCGCCAGGGGACGCATTTTCAGAATGGTGCAGGGAGGGGGCAGGGCCTCCGGCGATATGCCAGCTTTTTTAAAATTTTGGTTTTTGGAAGGGGGCTGTGTGGCCCCCCCTTCCCTTTATTATTTTTGGGCCATGGCCGATTTCAGCCCCGGGGACCCCATCCCCCGGGGCATGGCCACATATTTAATCTTTAAAAAAAAAAATTTAAGGAGGGGGGCTGCGCGGCCCCCTTCCTGAGGCCATTAGTGGCCCCGGGGACCCCATCCCCCGGGGCTGTGCTCGATCTTTTTTTTTATTTAATTAATGTTCAATTAAGGAGGGGGGCCGCGTGGCCCCCTTCCCAGGGCCACTTCTGGCCCCAGGGACTCCATACCCCGGGGCCTGGCCTCAGCGTTGGGACCGTGGGGGAGCCCCAATGCCCCCACGGTCCCTGCCGGCTCCCCGCCTCCTGCGGGAGCCGGCATTGCTTTTGGGCAAGGGAGCTGCTAACATGCAGCTCCCCTTGCCCAAAAGCAATTCGGCTTTGCTTCTTGGAAGCGAGAGCAGGTTTCCTGCCCCGGTTCCCTGCCCCGGGGACCACCACCTCCGGGTGGTCCCCGGGGCAGTATGAGGGCAGGAGCCCCCTCACACTTCATAATTTTAATTTAAGCCCCGGGAGGTGGCAGTCCCCGGGGCTTGGGGGCCCGCGAGGCCCCCTGCATATAATGAACAACGCCCGGAGAGGTGGCAGTTCCCGGGGCAGCGTGGGAGGGCAGGAGCCCCCACGCATTTGTTTTAGAAGCCCGGGGAGGTGGCAGTCCCGGGGCTGCGGGGGCCGCGTGCCCCGCATATCGTTAGCATAGACCCGGGGAGGTGGCAGTTCCCGGGACTGTGGGGGCCTCCACGGTCCCCCATTACATATTTACTCATTGGCCCCGGGACCTGGCCCACCCGGGGGCTTATAGAAAAACCCAGTGCGAATTCGGCTGATTTTGTTTTTTAAAACATGCTTTTTTTGGCCCTAGGGAATCAGGGTGTTTCTACCCTGCCCCCTTTTCTTGTTTTTCATCTTTTTTTTACTGTTTTCTTGTGACATGGTTAATTAGTCACAAGATGGCTGCCAACACTTCCTGGTTTGGAGTGTTGGCAGCCAATCAGAATGAAGCTCGTGCTCGGGAGGGTTTGCGAATCCTCCTCGGTGCTCAAATATCAATATTTTTATTTTTTGAATTTCTCAGCAACTACTGAACGGATTTACACCATTTAAAACAAGCATTGGCATAGCCAATAGGTCTCGCTTTTGGGACCTTATAAGTATTTGGTTATGCAGCACAATATCCTTGGTGCAACAACATCAACTGTTGCATGACTAAACACTTATAAGATTCCAAAGGCGAGACCTATTGGCTATGCCAATGCTTCTTTAATTTGTCGTTTCTTTACATTTAACAAGAGCAATTGTAACATTTTGAAAGGAAACCTCACCGATATCACTCTAAAATGTCGCCCCCTGTTGAGTCATAGGCCATGTATAGTCACATCCTGTGATGTCATCCAGTCGGTTTCAAAGCACACTGGATATCACTCCTAATGAAACTAGTAATTTTGGTGCAGTAGTTATGGCAGTCTAGAGTGAAACAGACAGATTGGACAGAAGTCTACTTTTGGGAGGCTGTCTGAGGGAAGAGACTCTTGCGTAGAGCGAGGCTGCCATCTCCGAAGCATAAAGAAAAGACTGGCCAAGGTCTAAACTAGCAGTCTGGATGGAACTTGGGAGCGAAGCAATGGACAGCCTTTACGAAAGGCAGCTTAAAGTGAGACAGACAAACAAACCCTGAAGAGACAGAGGCTTTAAGTGCGACACAATGCGCAGAAGTAATTGCCGAGGAGGAGGGCAGCAGTCTAGCGGTCAGACAGTCTGTGGTTACGCTCACAGAGAGACGGGCAGTCTGAGGTGAGACACTAGGACTGCTCGCGCAGAATTAGGACATCAAGCGCCCTTTGTGCTCGAAGTAAAAACCCAGATGTGCGCCTGCTCAGATACAAGCCGGAACAACAGTGTGTCAACCAGACTCGAGCAGTGTGTACCAGTGTACAGTGAGCAACCAACACCGTTGTGTGGGCCCCATTTGAGCCATACAACCGAAGAACAAAGTATGCGCAGAAAAGACAAAGGGTACCGACGTAGAACTTTTAGGTGGGCATTCTATACTATTTTATATGATGTCAGGGTCTAGGTTCCAAGTGGCTGCACGTTGTGCCCAGAGACATTGCAGCCACTGCACAGATAGCTAGATACAAGCCGCTCTCACGTTCACATCAAAGGAAGTCCTCAAGCCCCAGGGGGACTCCAGCGCTCCTCTGCTCAATAAAACTGACCTCCTATACAGGAGTCATCACAGCACGGGTGATCTCTGGCACTGGAATGATAGTAGTCAATGGTACTGGCTTTATCGGTCTCTCAAGGATAAAAGGCTGAATGAACCCCGACAAGATTCAGAGCTATGATCTGCATATTACTCAAAGATCTCTACAGAGCCGCTCAACCCACTGGGCTATTTAATATCTGGTAAGGCTCACCTCCTCTACTTTCTGACTACTAGTCGCCAAGTTCTGGAACTTACTACCAGCCAACATCTAGGACCATATACTCTTCAGAAAACAGTTGAAAACATGGTTATTCCCAAGATGCCTACATCATTCCAATATACCTACATCACTCCACAACCCAAGGTCAGATTCCAGAAAGATAATTGATCCTTCAAGTTCAATTTACAGCTTATAGACAACAAGCCCACTACTTTCTATATCCATGCAAGGTAAGAATGGCTACCCTATAGTTAGCCTGGATATTATATAGAAAAGTCAGTTCATATGTAATACCAATACTAATACCATAACACTCCGCAATCGGCAGCCAACTATAGCTTAATCCTCTTTCACTCGAAAAAAGCATATCTGCTACAGGTCCCATCACCAACTTAATGAACAGACATGGAATAACTGAAGAGATCCACCACATAAGGCTGGCCAATGTGGGGACTCTAATCTAGTCCACAACTGCAGGTCCCAACTAGCGACACATTATGACTGCTTCTTCACTTCTCGCAATGACATTCAGATATAGGAGGAAAGTAAAGCCCATCCCAGCATATCTCCCCACATTTTCTCTCTCCAACCAATGTCTGCTCAGGATTATAAACTAAAAGTATAGGGTTGAACAACCCAGGGCAGTAACCAGCTAAGCAGTCTATGGTTATATGAAATACCATAAAAAGACCTGAAGAGCTGCCAGCCTACTGAAAACCATAATGCACTTCTCTCTCATGCCTCTTCATCCACCACACTGCGAAGCACTACGTCACATGGCATAAAACCACACTTCTCTGGTCATCATGCACGATGTGGAAATACTTCTCACATAGGATTTAAAAAAAAAGACAACATCCTTCCAATCACACCCCGTACCCGACGTAGCTTGTTGTCCATGTAGGCAAGCAATTCAATGCCCCAGATATGGCTAGAAAGCATTATATAAATGCTGCAATTCAATACAACGAAACATCTGCATTGCCATTAGAGCCCACCCTACAACCAGCCACAGAAAAAGTAAACAAATGTATTATAGGACTAAAACCAGAATAATGTTCTGACCTAAAGTGCACTGTGTTAAATGTAGTGGGAGTCCTCATCCACTTACCAATTATTATGTGAAACGTCATAAGCAAAAACTAAGCCTATAAGAATAATCAAAAAATGTAATAAAATACTTCTTTGCATGATTTTTGGCTCCGCCTTTTTGCGAACAATGTGAGCTGAAACAGCAGTGGAGATAGGCACAATAGCACTAAAAAACGCAAAACAAATGTACTGATGGTTTAGGGGGGGTGGGGGCATTACCACCAAGAAAAATGATAAAATAATAAAAACTAACCTTTGATAATGCTAAATCAGGCATTCTATAAAAATAAATCATGCCAGCCTGTAACAGCAATTACACAAAATCATAAAAATGCAATCAATTTCCTAACTACACCATTCGGCCACTGCCTGCAGCTTTCTTGTTGCAATGCAAACATGACTCTTTTACCAAGTTACTTTTCAGGACCTGTGTGTTTCCCCACCCAAAGGCATGCAACGAAAGGAGAAGTAGCTATGATTAGTTGATGCAAGCACCATAAGTTGCCAGGAACTTCTCTCTCTGAATTACAAGAACTATGAGCGTGCAGTAAATGAAAAACACTCCCTTTAAACTGAGAATCTGTTGGGAGTGTGCCCAAGCAGTGGTCAAGATAGGCAATGAAAGAGGCAGTGTTGACAGCCGCAGGCAAAATGAAGGATGCAAGCAGAGGGCAGTAAAATTCATCTGTTTCCAGGCTTTTATAGACTCGCCAAACAAAAACGGCAAAAATTGAAGGCAGATAGGAATTTTTCCACTCAATGTTACAGCATCCTTGTGGCATCCAGCCAGGCTGACAGTGAGAAGGGGTGGCAAGATACATGTCTTTACCCAGGTAGAGGCATTCGCATGGGGTGATGGCACGGCTGATCAAGGTTGACTGGCACATTTTTCGTTGCTGTTCATTGCTAGGCTGCTCTATTTCTGGCTAGAGATGCCTGTGACTTGATTTGGGATTCAGAGAGGTTCCCCCTTCGCATAAGAAAATTGTTCTAGTATGGTATTTTAATTTTTTTCTATAGCACTTACTACCCATGATGAGGCGCTATATAAAGTGTTTACAGTGAGAGGCAGAATACTCTGCAACCGAAGGTTAGTGGTTAAATCCAAGGTTTAGTCTTGTACTCTCAGGGAAATCATTCTAGGCATTTACATTCAATTTCTTCTATGGTATATTCGACTACTAGGGGCTTTCTGGAATAATGCAAGTTAATAGGTGGGACTAATATAGAGCTAGAACTAGTCAGGTATTCTTGGGTTTAAGGAAATGAGAGGTTGATCTATGAACAGAGTCACGGAATTATGCGATTGTGCGGCCGCTGCGTTTTTCACATAGTTATGGATTTGCCACATAATCCATCAAGTGCTGCATAAGCTGAAGATTTACCCAAAACATTGTTTCTAGCTCAAACGGTTCAAAAGTTACTAAATACGCAGCGACACATGTTACTGCGCAGTGGAAGGTTCTTTGCCCTTCTGTTGCTTATTGCTATATTTAGATGTTAATGTGGTACCAGTGAGGTGCAACCTATGCCCAGGCAGCGTTAATAAGTGTCAAAATGACAAAATAAGGAGAAAATACTATCACAAAATGTGCTGCATTATTTGCCTTTTCTTGCTGCATAATTTAGTCACACCTTGCCGGAAAATGTGGCCCTTCCCTGCCGCATAATTACAATGGCCCCGTCTATGAATATGGGATGGAGGCAGTTCGCAGAGATACACAACAGGAAGTTAAGGCAAATAGCTAGAAATCTCCCACTTCTTCCTCCTCTCTCTTCCCGTCCTAATTACGGGTAGTGGGACCCTTACTCTGCATAATACGTTTGAAATAGGAGGTTTTTCCCCCTAAATAGGGCATTATATTACATGTATGTCCTATCGCGAGATAACAAGCGTTTAATTGTAGAACTGCATTTAATTCTTCTGTTTTCTTCCTTAAAATATTAAATGAGACTTTACAATGGTGCCCTCTAGCTATGTTGTTTTTGTAAACGGATACCACCCATAAGACGGATGAGCATACAGGCGTCAACCAAGACAACCCTATTCCCCACGCTAACAAACACAGAAATGGTATAATCTAATAAACAAAATATTTTTAAATCTGAGAGAAAAATCAAGAGTATATCCGAATAATGAGTTCAGAGAAACACAGTCGCAAAAAACAGTTGCTTTGAATTGGTGGGAGTTGCATTATGTAAAAAAATACAAGGGACAGGGCGCAACTCCACAATAAGGACTCCAAAGGGGTAAAGAAGGAAGGCGCAGATAATAGAAGCTAGGGGCAAGGAAAGAAGTAAAGGCAAAGCACTGTTTACCAGTACTATCGCCTGTCACCTCAGACTCACCAGCTTGGTGGCACGGTAGGGTCCGGGTCCAATAGTCTTATGCTCCATGGCTTCCCAGCGCTGTAAACGCCCCTAACCCCCGTAGTTGCCCCTGTGGGCCTTCCCATGAAGCGAAGCGCACAGTCCCCGCTGCACCCCGGAGACGGTCACCAACACCAAAGGCACTTCCCTACAGTAGCAGCGGTGCCAGTTTGAATCAAGTGCCTGTAGAATGCAGAACGCTCATTGGTTGCCTTGGCGACCACGTGACCAATATACCTCCATTCATGGAGGTGTTTCTCCCCAGGGTGAATTAGTTCACCGAAGAGACGCGACACTCTAGTCTTTCTTCTATTTTTACTGCAGTATATGTGTGTTTTTTTCAGTGTGTGTGTTTTTACGAGCTGGGCAGCGCAAGTGCGGTATGCTTTTAGTGCAAGTGCCTACAAGCTGGACGTACGAATTACGATCCTGTTTCGCTTGTTTGAACTTTAATAATTTGTATTCTCTACAATACATCAGGGTTTTATTTCATAGAGCGAGTAAGTGAAATATATATGTTGCCCCATATATACTTCTAAATATTTTAGGTGGCCTTTATTTTGAGGACTGTCACTATGGTGAACCGTAATTGTCCTATTCAGGAGGAGACAACATGGATTTATTTTCGAAGGGCAGCCTCTATTTAGGCTGAGTGGAATACATCATGTCACCAATCCTTTTAACAAATACAATTTGAAATAATTGTATTTGCATTTCTATAGTGTTTCGTACATCCCTCATTCGTAGGCGTCGAAGTGCACTATCAGACAGGGTAGTGCTTCGCTGGAAGCGTTTGTAAACATGGCAGCTTCTTAAAACAAGAGAGGAGCGGGGGAGAGCGAGCGCGGCAGCCTGCAGAGCTGACCAGACGCTCGTGCGTCGTGGCCTTTTGCCTGCGATTACGCGCGTGGCAGACATGTGTTTCCAATTATTGCGCCCGCGTCTGGGCACGATAATTGGAAACACATGTCTGCGGCACGCGTAACCGCAGGTAAAAGGCCACGACGCACGAGCGTGTGGTCAGCTTTTGAAACCCCCTAACATAAAGTCTTTGCCTAGCAGCGCTTGCGCGCTACTCGAGGCACGACCTAAAAAGCACGCTTTCTGGACCAAGACCTACCTTTTTGCCAAATTTGGTGTAATTCCGTTCAGCTGTTCGGGCTGTAGCTTTGTCTAAAGTTCCTATGGAAATTAACATGGGGAAAACGTGTTTTGGGACCCCCCTTTTTTCTCAGCCCCCACTTGACGAATCACCCTGAAACTTTCAAAACAGGAGCTGACCTGAGTGAACCATTACTTTTGAAAATTTTGCGAAGATTCGTCAAACGGCGCTAAAGATATTGGCAAAAGAAAAAACGCTTATTGAATAGAAACAAGGTCCTAACTATAACTACCTACTGGCGACTGCCAGTAGTTTATATATATATATATATATATATATATATATATATATATATATATATATATATATATATATATATATATATATATATATATATATATATATTTCATATTCACATATCCTTCAGCCAGAAGGAAAAAGGGGACGCACTCCCGTAGTTCAGTGCAACAATGATTTTATTCCTTTAGTTGTTCATTCATCGGGATAGCAAGAACGATCTACGCGTTTCGGTTTTACAAAAACCTTGTTCACGATCTTTGTAAAACCGAAACGCGTAGATCGTTCTTGCTATCCCGATGAATGAACAACTAAAGGAATAAAATCATTGTTGCACTGAACTACGGAGTGCGTCCCCTTTTTCCTTCTGGCTGAAGGATTGTGTGGAAGTATTGAGCGGCGTGGTTCTGCCGCAGGGAGCCGCACCCGTGATGAGCGCTGCATTTCCCGGTGTAAGGGAACCATTTTGGAGGAATATATATATATATATATACACACACATGCACATACTACTGCCGGTCGCCAGTAGGTAGTTATAGTTAGGTCTGTTTTTCCATAGATGGAGCATTTTTTGAGTTTGCTATTAACTTTGGACCATTTGAAGAACCTTTACCCAAAAAAAGTTCATCCACCTCAGCTCCTTCCTGGAAAGTTTTGGGGTGATCCGTCCAGTAGGGGCCAAGAAAAAAGGGGGGTCCCAAAACGTAAAACTCCATGCATTTTCCATAGACTTCGACAGAGAAATCCACAGAATGGAATTGCATCAAATTCGTCAGGAAGCTAGATCTTGATCCACAGATTGTGCTTTTGTGATTTGGTGTAAATCCACAAGTCTCGGGAAAGCGAGCGCTTTGATTGGCTGGCTGTTGAAATGTTAAAATGAAATGGCCGCTATTACTGTTTACTGTGAAAAACTGGAGGTGTTTTGGAAATTAAGTATAAAAGCTATATAAGCGGGCAGCAGAAAGGCATTCCATCCCCCTCGATTTAGAGAGGAGGTATCTAAGGGATATGCACTGTGAAGAAAATAAATGTATATTGTTTTAAACTAATTTTCACGATCTCTCGGGACTCTTGTGTGATCATGAATAGTAAGATAGAGTAGATGAGCTATCTATACACTCTATTAGTAGGAATGAATATCTTGGTCCTTGTATTTTAGAGGTAGTGTATAAGAGATAAGTACTGTGATGAGTAAAATGTTAATTTTTTAAAAATAAAAGTGATCCGACCTCACAAGACTCTCGGCGGATTGTGAAAAGTAGGACGGAGTAAGTGATGATTGAATACACTGTGCTATGCACACTTGTTACTGTAGGAAGAAGTCTTAATGGAGATGGTGTTTATCAGACTCTACTATTTATGGCCATTGTTTTGAGAAGAGTTGTGAGTGAGTTAAGGCTCATCCACACACCCTACAATGCACACCTTTCATCTGAGAGCGAGGTCTGAAAGGAGAGGCTAGTCCATCCCCACACTCTTCTATGCACACCTGTCATCTGAGAGAGAGGTCTGAAAGGAGAGGCTAGTCCCTCCCCACACTCTACTACGCACACCCATCATCTGAGAGGGAAGTCTGAAAGGAGAAGCCAGTCCATCCACGCAGCCTACTATGCACACTATCATCTGACAGAGAGGTCTGAAAGGAGAGCCCAGTCCCTCCCTAAACCCTACTATGCACACCAATCATTACAGAGAGAGGTCTCAGCTCAGAAGCCTGTCCCCCCATACAAACTACTACACACACTTGTCATCTGAAAGAGGGGTTTGAAAGAAGAGGCTAGTCTGTCTCTGCACCCTACTATTCACACACATCACCTGAGAGAGGGGTTTGAAAGGAGAGGCTAGTCCCTCCCCACACACTACTAGGCATACCCGTTATCCAAGAGAGAGGTTTGAGTGGACAGCCCAGTCCCTCTCTGCATCCCCACTATGCACATCCATCATCTGAGAGAGAGGTCTGATAGAAGCACCCAGTCCCTTCCCACAGCCTACTACACACACACCTATCATTACAGAGAGAGGCCTCTGCAGAGAGGCAAGTCTCTCTCAACACACCCTACCACCACACACACCCATCATCTGAGAGAGAAGTTGTTAGAAATGGGGGTCTCTAGTTGGCAAAGGTTTGCACCTTTGTCCAAGTAGGGACCCTTCTTCCTAGTCAGGGTAAGGGGGATACACTTCTAAAAAAAAACCCTGCTCACCCCCTTGGTAGCTTGGCACGAGCAGACAGGCTGATCTCAGAGGCAGTGTGTAAAGCATTTGTTCATGCATACAGTAATACAGTGAAAACACCACAAATGGACACCATACCAGTTTAGAAAAATAAGTACTCTTTATCTAAACTACAACAAGACCAAAACAACAAAAATCCACTATACAGTATAAAAATATGATTTTCAAATGGTAGGAATAGTTCAGTTCAAAGCAAATTGCAGATGCGACACTTTTCACACAAAGTACCTTGGATGCGTCGCGCACACAAACAAAAAGGGCCGCAGGAAAGGTGATGTGTTGGTTCCTTAATCTCAGGGATGGTGATGCGTCGGTTCTTTGCTCCGGAGGAGGTGATGCGTCGGTTCCTTACTGCTGCGCAGGGGAGGTGATACGTCGGTTTCTTACTGCGTCCCCCAACGCTGCAACAGACCTGGCGCTTCGATGCGATGTGACGATCCGGGACGATGTGTGGGTTCTTGCAGCCGCACAGCAGGGCTTGCGTCGGAATCGGTGCTGTGCGGAGAGCTCGGTCTTCGGAGATCGGTGCACTCGATGCGGCGTGCAGTGATTTCTCGAGCCGCGGGCTGGCGCTGCGTCGGTTTCTTCAGCGATACATCAGAAACAGGAATGGTTGCGTTGCGTTTCTCACTGTTGCATTGCTTTTCCAGCTCCCAACAGCCAGAACAACCTCCAGAGGCCCAGAACAGCTACAGGCACCTCTTGGCAGGTCAGTACTCCCAGCAAGGAAGCTCAGGGGAGTTGGGGGTGAAGTCTTTGCGTCCCTGAGACTTCAGAACAGGAGGCAAGCTCTACTTCAAGCCTTTGGAGATCTGCCTCAAGCAGGGGACACATCACAGAGCAAAGTCCTTGTCCTTTTCTTGGCAGAAATAGCCACTGCAGGCCAACCCCAGAGAGCACACAGCAAAGGGGCAGTACTTCTCCTCATTTTCTCCAGCTCTTCTCCTTGGCAAAGGTTCCTCTTGATTCCCAGAAGTGATCTAAAAGTCTGGGGTCTGGGCCCCTCTTTTTATAATACAAAATCCTTTGTTCTCTGGAGGCAGAGAGTGTCTGTGCTCAGCCAAAACCAGTTCTGTCCTCTCTGTTGCAGCTGCCCAGCAGGAGGTGGAGACATCATTGTATAAGGCAGACCAGACCCCTTCAGGTGTGAAAGAAATCCCTCCCCCTACTCTGAATTCAGCCCAGGTCTATTCAGCCCAACCCTGACTCACCCTGGAAAGGCAGGACACACCTAACCCCCCAAATGGCTGTCTGAACAGAATGCACATCCCCAGCCCCTGCCACTCCAAAACCAGACAGTCAATACACAAAACCAGCAGAGGCACACAGGATGGCTAAGCAACAAAATACCTACTTTCTAAAAGTTGTATTTTCAAACACAGAATGTAAAAATCATCTTTACTAAAAGATGCATCTTTAGATTCTGAGTTCAGGCATACTAAAATTTGTTTTCCTATCTTGTTCCCATGGGCAGTAATGCTCATAAGATGTTATGAGCAAACTCCCCATTCTATCCTATGGGGACAGATAGCCTTGCAATAGTGAAAAACGAAATTAGCAGTATTTCACTATCAGGACAGGCCACACACATCAGGGCATGTCCTACCTTTCACATACACTGCACCCTGCTCACAGGGGTAGCTTGGGCCTACCTTAGGGGTGACTCACATGTAAGAAAAGGGAAGGTTAGGACCTGGCAAGTGGGTGCACTTGCCTGGTTGACATGGCAGTACTAGACTGCACACAGGCACAGCAACGGCAGGCCTGATACCTTGTTGCAAGGCTGCTTGTGTAGGTGGCACAATCAGTGCTGCAAGCCTACCAGCAACATTTGGTTTACAGGCCCTGGGCACACACGGTGCACTGTACTGGGGACTTAACAGTAAACCAATCATGGAAACACCAATCCATAACAACAATTTCCAAAGGGAGCACTTGCACTTTGGCACTGAACAGCAGTGGCAAAGTGCCCAAAGCTTCTAGACCAGCAAAACGAATTCCACCACACAGCAAAAATAACAGGAGGTAAAGGCAAAAATACAGGGGAAACCCATGCCAATGATGCCAGGTCTAACAGAAGTATAAAAGGATAGAGCAGTCCCTCCCCACACCCTACAATGCAAACAGGTCTTCTGAGAGAGAGGTATGACAGGAGAGTCCAGTCCCTCCCCACACCCTACTACCCACACTTACCATTACAGAAAGAGGTCTCAGCAGAGAAGCCAGTACCTCCACACACCCTCAATGCACAGCTATAATGTGAGATTGGGGTCTGAATGGAGAGGGTAGTCTCTCCCCACACCCTGCTACGCAAACCCATCATCTGAGAGATAGGTCTGGAAGGAGAGGCAGTCCCTCCCCACACCCTACTATGCACACCCGTCATCTGAGAGAGAAGTCTGAAAGGAGGGCCGAGTCCCTACCCATACTCTACTACGCACACCTATCATTACAGAAAGACGTCTCAGCAGAGAGGCCAGTCCCTCCACACACCCTACTATGCACACCCATCATCTGAGAGGTCTGAAGGAGGAGGCCAGTACCTCCCCACACCCTACTATGCACATCTTTCATCTGAGAGAAAGGTCTGAAAGGAAAGGCCAGTCCCTCCCAACATCCTAATACGCACGACCATCATCTTACTGAGAGGTCTGAAAAGAGAGGCCAGTCCCTTCCCACACCCTACTACTCACACCTAACCTTACAGAGAGATGTCTCAGCAGAAAGATCGGTCCGTCCACGCACCCTACTACACCTGTTGTCTGAGATGGAGGTCTGAAAGGAGAGGGCAGTCTCTTCCCACATCCTGCTCTGCACACCCGTCATCTGAGAGAGAGATCTAAAAGGAGAGCCCAGTCCTTCCCCAAACCCTACTATGCACACTTATTATTACGGAGAGAGGTCTCAGCAAAGAGGCCAGTACCTTCACACACCCTAGTATGCACACCAGTCATCTGAGAGAGAAGTCTGAAAGGAGAGGCCAGTCCATCCACACAGCCTACTATGCACACCCTCATCTGAGAGAGTTCTTAAAGGAGAGGTCAGTTCATTCACACACTCTACTACGCACACCTGTTATCTAAGGAAGACGTCTGACAAGAGAGGGCAGTCCCTCCCCACACCCTTTACCTGTATTTTCGTATGGTAATTAAATATTACTTTATGCTAAAAAAAATTGAAATTCACTGGCAAAAACAAAGGTTAAAGTAACGTTATAGTTAGGCGTGATAAAAAATATCTTTAGTGGCTCATCCTTGTAGTTAGAAAACAACATCAGCTCCATGCCTCTAAAAGTTAATTTCTTGTCGGTCAGTTCCTCCTCACATACTACTACTCAGGGGTGGCTCCTCCACTATGGCAGAGGAGCGTCCCCCCACTGTTTTTAAGCAGTGCACTGCAAAGTAAAAGAAACATAAAATGATAATAACTTTGAGTTATTATCATTTTATGTTTCCTGCTGCTTTGCAGGTGTGCGAGTGGGCAGGGCTACTCTGCTTTCGGAGCAGGGCAGGGCAGGAGTAGTTTGCCCACTCCTAAGTGCGCAATGACTGTTTGGTCGGCCTTCTCGGTCCGCCCAAACCAGTCATGCGCACTTTCCCCGTTCTCCATGCAGGCTGCATTACAGCCTGCGTGGAGAACAATCCCCCAGGGCCCCTTTCCCTGGTTGAGCATCAAACCAGGACGCTGAAAACCAATCACAACGCTGCATTGCAGCATTGTGATTGGTCAAGGGATCCTTTTCTGTGCTTCCTGTGCCTCGGTCTGACTAGGAGAGCACGAGCAGAGACGCCGGACCGGCGTGGCAAGGTAAGTGTTTCTTTTATTATTACTTTTTTTACCGTTTCCCCCCCACACCCCTTGCTCCCCCCCACCCCCCACATGCCCGCACCCATCTCGTCACCCGTGAACCATGCCGGCCGCCACTGCTACTACTGCTATTTGTCACCTGAGAAAGAGGTCTGAAAGGAGAGGCCAGTCCATCCACACACCCTACAATGCACATCCATCACCTGAGAGAGAGGTCTCAAAGGAGAGGTCAGTTCACACACCCTTCTACGAACACCTATTATCTGAGGGAGACGTCTGACAGGAGAGGGCAGTCTCTCTCCACACCCTTTCCCTGGATTTATGTATGATAATTAAATATTACTTTATGTTTAAAAAAATACCTAGAAATTCACTGAAAAAACAAATGTTACAGTATCAAGCACACATACACAAAAATCTGGACAGGGTAGACATAGAAGTGAGGCTAAAGACTTTAGTCTTTCTTTTATAACTGGCCTGTCCCGGTTTTTGCCTCTCAAAATCTGGTCACCCTAGTTAATGGGACCTATTGAGGCCCAATTGATTTGGCTTGGAAGCTGGCTTTCTAAACTGGAAGGAAAAGCTTTGGATTGTGTGTGAATGCACACACACTTACCTACTTTTACAGTTTTAATTTGAGGTTTCCGGCTTAGATGTGTCTATTTCCAGCCCCGTGCAGGGCGCGCTGCTCCGGGCCCATTTTGTGAATGTCGCCATAGCCTGAGTATGCATGCTCAATTAACCCTGCAGCTGCAGGTATCTGCGCTCTTAGATCACCTCAGCGCCTTGAAGCAGGGTGCGAGGTGTGAGGTGACCTCCACACACTGCATCTCGGAAAACAGGCCGTGGCCGCTCTCTCCAACAGCTCTCTGTTATGACACGACGCATGTAAACAAGTATGACGCAGCATTAGGTGTTCTGCTGTGTAGTAGTGTCTTAGGTTCACCAAACGAAAGAGAGCAAGCCTAGGGACTGACTAGACACGGAGACCTACTGTACCTTTGCGTGACGAAGAGACCGCCCCTTCCCTTTTCTACCCTCGCAATTTGCCCCTTCTCCCCTTCTCCGATTAATGGATCTTCCCTTCCCGTCACTTCCTTTCTCTTCTCTCCGCTTGGCTGTGCCGTCCGTCGTTCCATATTCACTTCTGTGCCTTGCCCTATGCGTTTTCCTCTCTCACTTTCTGTAATAAGTGAATAGAACCAAGACCAGTTGGATTTCCATGTAGGTTTATTGTAGATATTGTATCCCATCCTCGTCGCCAAATGTAATAAGTGAATAGAACCAAGACCAGTTGGATTTCCATGTAGGTTTATTGTAGATATTGTAGATCAGGAATCACAACATGGAGTAGTACAGAATTGGATGTAGAGTAGGTCTTCTCTACAGAGCGAGCCCCACCAGGAGCAGCTTCCTTGCTGCTCAGCCCATCCTCTCAACTGACACTCCGCACACAGTCATACCAGCATTCTATTACCTCACCACACATACCAACATTCCAAGAACATCCACACTGGCTGAGCAGCAAGGCAGAGAAGCAGGAAAGGTGCAATACACTAAATACCAGTATACTACACTTTCCTTCTCTCTCTGCGGTACTCATTTCTCGTTCTTTCTATTCTCTCTTCTTCCTCTCTCTTCTTCTTGTTCCCCCTTCCATTAGTTATTTCCGTCACCGTATTGTCTTCTTCTGCAATCTATTGACTCCCTCTTACTCTCCTTCCCTCTAATCAATCCTTCACCTCCTATTTCCCTTCCCACTCCTCTCTTTTTCAGTGTCCTTGCATTCCTTCGCCTCCCCATCCTCCCTCCTCCCTGATCTCTTATCTCCCATCCCATCCTCACATTCTCTTCTCTCTTCTTCACCTTTCTTCTTCTCAACCTCAGTTTCTCTCTCCCCTTCCATTTTATTCCCGCCACCCGTCTTTCTTTATATCTCTCTCCTATTCACTTCTCTGTTCCCTCGCAATTCCTCCCTCCCTTCTATCCTCCATTTTGTGCGCCCTCCGCGGTTGCTAGGATACAGAGCAAACCTAATTTTGGCACGAGGGATGGTATGAAATAACCCAGAGCGGCTGCCGGTGACAGTGTGAAGGCGGCATCGCAGGGAGGGGATCTTTGTAGGGAGGAGGACGCCCCCTTCCAAATTCAAACTGTGGAACGTGGGGGAGTGAAAGACAGTAGAGGATGAGAGAACGGTCAAGTGAAACGAGGGGTGAGAAGTGAGATTAGGGATCTAGAATGGGATGGGAGGAGGGAGCGGTTGGAGAGAAAGAAAAGAGAGAGGGAAGAGTGAAGGCCGGGAGAACGAAACAACGAGGGAGATGAGGGGAAGTGAGAGAGAGGGCAAAGAAGGAGTGAAAGGGAGATGTAGTAGAACGTAGCGTACAGAAGAGATCGCAAGACGAAAGGAAAGGGGAGAGGTAGGAGAGAGGAGGACCTGACAAGAGAGAAACAAAAGGGGAAAGAGATGGAAGGGGCGGGAGAAAGACAACGTGTTGCATTTGAATAGTCTTCAGTGAGATGGAGATTGTTCAAGAGCTGCATCATTTCCCCTCCAAATGGTTCTGAAACAAACCTGCACAAAGTGTGAACATGTTGCCCCTGAAGAAACCCTGCACTCCTTTCAGTAGCAGGCTGCTTGTTAAAGACCTGTTCTGCATGTGTGTGGGGGCATACAATTAAACCAGTGAAACAGCTGAACACAATACAGGAACAATAACCAAGGTTTGGGCCTCCCGAATAAAACAGGCATTGACAATGTCTGGCTCAGCACTGAAAGTGCCTGGATGATTTCATCTATGCATTCGCTCATATACCTGTCCATGAACTCATTATCTATCCTCTGTCACTCATCCTATTACTAATGCAACCATCCACCCACTGAGCCAGACACACACAAACATGACAATCAATCGAGAGACACTTTCAGTTTTCATACGGACTTAGTGGCTTTGCTGATGGTTTGTGAGTGGTGTGGGTGTGAGAGTTCTTCTTGTGGTGTGTGGCTGCTCGTCTGTGAGGCACAATAGTGCTGTCAGTGATATCACATTTGTACCCTGTGAGGGGTATGAGATTGCTTGCAGTAGCATGTTACTGCTGGTCTGTGAGGGGGGTGAGAGTATTCAATCAATCAATCAATCAAGCATTTGTATAGCGCGCTACTCACCCAGAGGGTCTCAAGGCGCTTGGGGGAGGGGGGTCCGCTACTGTTCGAACAGCCAGGTCTTGTGGGTGGGTTGGCTGCTGCGGGGGCCAGGGGGTTTGGCGCTGGGCGCGGTCCAGGCGCGGACGGGCGCAGACGGGCTTGCCTTAGGCGCGGCCGCACAGCGGCCGCCATTTATGGGGAGGTGGGAGGGAGGAGCAGCTGGGAGGCGGGAGGCAGGGGCAGCGAATGGGCAGTCAGGGGGCGGGGCCGCAGGGACGCAGCGGCGGGAATGGCGAGAGGCAGCGAGGGGTACAGAAGGAAAAGTGGAGAGAAAGCGGACACAAATACGGGCACAATTCAAAATGGGGCAGCGAGGGGTACAGAAGGAAAAGTGGAGAGAAAGCGGACACAAATACGGGCACAATTCAAAATGGGGCAGCGAGGGGTACAGAAGGAAAAGTGGAGAGAAAGCGGACACAAATACGGGCACAATTCAAAATGGGGCAGCGAGGGGTACAGAAGGAAAAGTGGAGAGAAAGCGGACACAAATACGGGCACAATTCAAAATGGGGCAGCGAGGGGTACAGAAGGAAAAGTGGAGAGAAAGCGGACACAAATACGGGCACAATTCAAAATGGGGCAGCGAGGGGTACAGAAGGAAAAGTGGAGAAAAAGCGGACACAAATACGGGCACAATTCAAAATGGGGCAGCGAGGGGTACAGAAGGAAAAGTGGAGAAAAAGCGGACACAAATACGGGCACAATTCAAAATGGGGCAGCGAGGGGTACAGAAGGAAAAGTGGAGAAAAAGCGGACACAAATACGGGCACAATTCAAAATGGGGCAGCGAGGGGTACAGAAGGAAAAGTGGAGAAAAAGCGGACACAAATACGGGCACAATTCAAAATGGGGCAGCGAGGGGTACAGAAGGAAAAGTGGAGAAAAAGCGGACACAAATACGGGCACAATTCAAAATGGGGCAGCGAGGGGTACAGAAGGAAAAGTGGAGAGAAAGCGGACACAAATACGGGCACAATTCAAAATGGGGCAGCGAGGGGTACAGAAGGAAAAGGGGAGAGAAAGCGGACACAAATACGGGCACAATTCAAAATGGGGCAGCGAGGGGTACAGAAGGAAAAGGGGAAAGAAAGCGGACACAAATACGGGCACAATTCAAAATGGGGCAGCGAGGGGTACAGAAGGAAAAGGGAGAGAAAGCGGACACAAATACGGGCACAGTTCAAATGGGGGCAGCGGGGGCGCAAAAGGGAAAGGGGAGACAAGCAAGCAATACGGGCACCGAGGCCACAAACGGAAGGGCGATCTTACCAGCAGCAGCAGCGGGCGGCCAGCACAGGCGGATCTGTGTGGTGGGGGAGCGACCTACCTGGCAAGGTCAAGGGTCGCTCACCTCACCGCGCAGCGGCCGCCATTTGTGGGGAGGTGGGAGGGAGGAGCAGCTGGGAGGCGGGAGGCAGGGGCAGCGAATGGGCAGTCAGGGGGCGGGGCCGCAGGGACGCAGCGGCGGGAATGGCGAGAGGCAGCGAGGGGTACAGAAGGAAAAGTGGAGAGAAAGCGGACACAAATACGGGCACAATTCAAAATGGGGCAGCGAGGGGTACAGAAGGAAAAGTGGAGAGAAAGCGGACACAAATACGGGCACAATTCAAAATGGGGCAGCGAGGGGTACAGAAGGAAAAGTGGAGAGAAAGCGGACACAAATACGGGCACAATTCAAAATGGGGCAGCGAGGGGTACAGAAGGAAAAGTGGAGAGAAAGCGGACACAAATACGGGCACAATTCAAAATGGGGCAGCGAGGGGTACAGAAGGAAAAGTGGAGAAAAAGCGGACACAAATACGGGCACAATTCAAAATGGGGCAGCGAGGGGTACAGAAGGAAAAGTGGAGAAAAAGCGGACACAAATACGGGCACAATTCAAAATGGGGCAGCGAGGGGTACAGAAGGAAAAGTGGAGAAAAAGCGGACACAAATACGGGCACAATTAAAAATGGGGCAGCGAGGGGTACAGAAGGAAAAGTGGAGAAAAAGCGGACACAAATACGGGCACAATTAAAAATGGGGCAGTGAGGGGTACAGAAGGAAAAGTGGAGAAAAAGCGGACACAAATACGGGCACAATTCAAAATGGGGCAGCGAGGGGTACAGAAGGAAAAGTGGAGAAAAAGCGGACACAAATACGGGCACAATTCAAAATGGGGCAGCGAGGGGTACAGAAGGAAAAGTGGAGAGAAAGCGGACACAAATACGGGCACAATTCAAAATGGGGCAGCGAGGGGTACAGAAGGAAAAGGGGAGAGAAAGCGGACACAAATACGGGCACAATTCAAAATGGGGCAGCGAGGGGTACAGAAGGAAAAGGGGAGAGAAAGCGGACACAAATACGGGCACAATTCAAAATGGGGCAGCGAGGGGTACAGAAGGAAAAGGGGAGAGAAAGCGGACACAAATACGGGCACAGTTCAAATGGGGGCAGCGGGGCGCAAAAGGGAAAGGGGGAGACAAGCAAGCAATACGGGCACCGAGGCCACAAACGGAAGGGCGATCTTACCAGCAGCAGCAGCGGGCGGCCAGCACAGGCGGATCTGTGTGGTGGGGGAGCGACCTACCTGGCAAGGTCAAGGGTCGCTCACCTCACCGCGCAGCGGCCGCCATTTGTGGGGAGGTGGGAGGGAGGAGCAGCTGGGAGGCGGGAGGCAGGGGCAGCGAATGGGCAGTCAGGGGGCGGGGCCGCAGGGACGCAGCGGCGGGAATGGCGAGAGGCAGCGAGGGGTACAGAAGGAAAAGTGGAGAGAAAGCGGACACAAATACGGGCACAATTCAAAATGGGGCAGCGAGGGGTACAGAAGGAAAAGTGGAGAGAAAGCGGACACAAATATGGGCACAATTCAAAATGGGGCAGCGAGGGGTACAGAAGGAAAAGTGGAGAGAAAGCGGACACAAATACGGGCACAATTCAAAATGGGGCAGCGAGGGGTACAGAAGGAAAAGTGGAGAGAAAGCGGACACAAATACGGGCACAATTCAAAATGGGGCAGCGAGGGGTACAGAAGGAAAAGTGGAGAAAAAGCGGACACAAATACGGGCACAATTCAAAATGGGGCAGCGAGGGGTACAGAAGGAAAAGTGGAGAAAAAGCGGACACAAATACGGGCACAATTCAAAATGGGGCAGCGAGGGGTACAGAAGGAAAAGTGGAGAAAAGCGGACACAAATACGGGCACAATTCAAAATGGGGCAGCGAGGGGTACAGAAGGAAAAGTGGAGAAAAAGCGGACACAAATACGGGCACAATTCAAAATGGGGCAGCGAGGGGTACAGAAGGAAAAGTGGAGAGAAAGCGGACACAAATACGGGCACAATTCAAAATGGGGCAGCGAGGGGTACAGAAGGAAAAGGGGAGAGAAAGCGGACACAAATACGGGCACAATTCAAAATGGGGCAGCGAGGGGTACAGAAGGAAAAGGGGAGAGAAAACGGACACAAATACGGGCACAATTCAAAATGGGGCAGCGAGGGGTACAGAAGGAAAAGGGGAGAGAAAGCGGACACAAATACGGGCACAGTTCAAATGGGGGCAGCGGGGGCGCAAAAGGGAAAGGGGGAGACAAGCAAGCAATACGGGCACCGAGGCCACAAACGGAAGGGCGATCTTACCAGCAGCAGCAGCGGGCGGCCAGCACAGGCGGATCTGTGTGGTGGGGAGCGACCCACCTGGCAAGGTCAAGGGTCGCTCACCTCACGCGCAGCGGCCGCCATTTATGGGGAGGTGGGAGGGAGGAGCAGCTGGGAGGCAGGAGGCAGGGGCAGCGAATGGGCAGTCAGGGGGCGGGGCCGCAGGGACGCAGCGGCGGGAATGGCGAGAGGCAGCGAGGGGTACAGAAGGAAAAGTGGAGAGAAAGCGGACACAAATACGGGCACAATTCAAAATGGGGCAGCGAGGGGTACAGAAGGAAAAGTGGAGAGAAAGCGGACACAAATACGGGCACAATTCAAAATGGGGCAGCGAGGGGTACAGAAGGAAAAGTGGAGAGAAAGCGGACACATATACGGGCACAATTCAAAATGGGGCAGCGAGGGGTACAGAAGGAAAAGTGGAGAGAAAGCGGACACAAATACGGGCACAATTCAAAATGGGGCAGCGAGGGGTACAGAAGGAAAAGTGGAGGAAAAGCGGACACAAATACGGGCACAATTCAAAATGGGGCAGCGAGGGGTACAGAAGGAAAAGTGGAGAAAAAGCGGACACAAATACGGGCACAATTCAAAATGGGGCAGCGAGGGGTACAGAAGGAAAAGTGGAGAAAAAGCGGACACAAATACGGGCACAATTCAAAATGGGGCAGCGAGGGGTACAGAAGGAAAAGTAGAGAAAAAGCGGACACAAATACGGGCACAATTCAAAATGGGGCAGCGAGGGGTACAGAAGGAAAAGTGGAGAGAAAGCGGACACAAATACGGGCACAATTCAAAATGGGGCAGCGAGGGGTACAGAAGGAAAAGGGGAGAGAAAGCGGACACAAATACGGGCACAATTCAAAATGGGGCAGCGAGGGGTACAGAAGGAAAAGGGAGAGAAAGCGGACACAAATACGGGCACAATTCAAAATGGGGCAGCGAGGGGTACAGAAGGAAAAGGGGAGAGAAAGCGGACACAAATACGGGCACAGTTCAAATGGGGGCAGCGGGGCGCAAAAGGGAAAGGGGGAGACAAGCAAGCAATACGGGCACCGAGGCCACAAACGGAAGGGCGATCTTACCAGCAGCAGCAGCGGGCGGCCAGCACAGGCGGATCTGTGTGGTGGGGGAGCGACCTACCTGGCAAGAGTATTGCCAGTACTGTTAGTAGGGTCAGTTGTCTGATCTGAGGGGAGCGACTGCAATCGGTAATGTATAAGTACTAGTCTGGTGATGGGTGTGAGAGTGTGCCTTGATGGGTGTTGGAGTGCTGTCACAAGTGTAAGATTCCTAGGATGTGAGAGGGTAAAATGCTTCTAGTAGCTGTGAGGGGTGTGCGAGTGCTTGTGGTAGTGTGTGGCTGCTGGTCTGTGAGGCGCAATAGTGCTGTCCGTGGTATCACACTTGTACCCTGTGAGGGGTATGAGATTGCTTGCAGTAGCATGTTACTGCTGGTCTGTGAGGGGAGTGAGAGTATTGCCAGTGCTGTTAGTAGGGTCAGTTGTCTGATCTGAGGGGAGCAACTGCAATCGGTAATGTATAAGTACTAGTCTGGTGATGGGTGTGAGAGTGTGCCTTGATGGGTGTTGGAGTGCTGTCACAAGTGTAATATGCCTAGGATGTGAGAGGGTAAAATGCTTCTAGTAGCTGTGAGGGTTGTGGGTGTGAGAGTTCTTCTTGTGGTGTGTGTGAGGCACAATAGTGCTGTCAGTGATATCACATTTGTACCATGTGAGGGGTATGAGATTGCTTGCAGTAGCATGTTCCTGCTGGTCTGTGAGGGGTGTGAGAGTATTGCCAGTGCTGTTAGTAGGGTCAGTTGTCTGCTCTGAGGGGAGTGACTGCAATCTGTAATGTATAAGTACTAGTCTGGTGATGGGTGTGAGAGTGTGCCTTGATGGGTGTTGGAGTGCTGTCACAAGTGTAAGATTCCTAGGATGTGAGAGGGTAAAATGCTTCTAGTAGCTGTGAGGGGTGTGCAAGTACTTGTGGTAGTGAGTGGCTGTTCATCTGTGAGGCATGATAGTGCTGTCAGTGGTATCTGTGAGGGGTATGAGATTGCTTGCAGTAGCATGTTACTGCTGGTCTGTGAGGGGTGTGAGAGTATTGCCAGTGCTGTTAGTAGGGTCAGTTGTCTGCTCTGAGGGGAGCGACTGCAATCGGTGATGTATAAGTACTAGTCTGGTGATGGGTGTGAGAGTGTGCCTTGATGGGTGTTGGAGTGCTGTCACAAGTGTAATATGCCTAGGATGTGAGAGGGTAAAATGCTTCTAGTAGCTGTGAGGGCTGTAGGTGTGAGAGTTCTTCTTGTGGTGTGTGTGAGGCACAATAGTGCTGTCAGTGATATCACATTTGTACCCTGTGAGGGGTATGAGATTGCTTGCAGTAGCATCTTACTGCTGGTCTGTGAGGGGTGTGAGAGTATTGCCAGTGTTGTTAGTAGGGTCAGTTGTCTGCTCTGAGGGGAGCGACTGCAATCAGTGATGTATAAGTACTAGTCTGGTGATGGGTGTGAGAGTGTGCCTTGATGGGTGTTGGAGTGCTGTCACAAGTGTAAGATTCCTAGGATGTGAGAGGGTAAAATGCTTCTAGTAGCTGTGAGGGGTGTGTGAGTACTTGTGGTAGTGTGTGGCTGCTCGTCTGTGAGGCACAATAGTGCTGTCAGTGATATCACACTTGTACCCTGTGAGGGGTATGAGATTGCTTGCAGTAGCATGTTCCTGCTAGTCTGTGAGGGGTGTGAGAGTATTGCCAGTACTGTTAGTAGGGTCAGTTGTCTGCTCTGAGGGGAGCGACTGCAATTGGTGATGTATAAGTACTCGTCTGGTGATGGGTGTGAGAGTGTGCCTTGATTGGTGTTGGAGTGCTGTCACAAGTGTAATATGCCTAGGATGTGAGAGGGTAAAATGCTTCTAGTAGCTGTGAGGGGTGTGGGTGTGAGAGTTCTTCTTGTGGTGTGTGTGAGGCACAATAGTGCTGTCCATGGTATCACACTTGTACCCTGTGAGGGGTATGAGATTGCTTGCAGTAGCATGCTACTGCTGGTCTGTGACGGGGGTGAGAGTATTGCCAGTACTGTTAGTAGGGTCAGTTGTCTGATCTGAGGGGAGCGACTGCAATCGGTAATGTATAAGTACTAGTCTGGTGATGGGTGTGAGAGTGTGCCTTGATTGGTGTTGGAGTGCTGTCACAAGTGTAAGATTCCTAGGATGTGAGAGGGTAAAATGCTTCTAGTAGCTGTGAGGGGTGTGCGAGTGCTTGTGGTAGTGTGTGGCTGCTGGTCTGTGAGGCACAATAGTGCTGTCAGTGGTATCACACTTGTACCCTGTGAGGGGTATGAGATTGCTTGCAGTAGCATGTTACTGCTTTTCTGTGAGGGGTGTGAGAGTATTGCCAGTACTGTTAGTAGGGTCAGTTGTCTGCTCTGAGGGGAGCGACTGCAATCGGTGATGTATAAGTACTCGTCTGGTGATGGGTGTGAGAGTGTGCCTTGATTGGTGTTGGAGGGCTGTCACAAGTGTAAGATTGCTAGAATGTGAGAGGGTAAAATGCTTCTAGTAGCTGTGAGGGATGTGTGAGTACTTGTGGTAGTGAGTGGCTGCTCATCTGTGAACCATGATAGTGCTGTCAGTGGTATCTGTGAGGGGTATGAGATTGCTTGCAGTAGCCTGTTACTGCTGGTCTGTGAGGGGTGTGAGAGTATTGCCAGTGCTGTTAGTAGGGTCAGTTGTCTGCTCTGAGGGGAGCGACTGCAATTGGTGATGTATAATTACTTGTCTGGTGATGGGTGTGAGTGGGCCTTGATGGGTGTTGGAGTGCTGTCACAAGTGTGAGATTCCTAGGATGTGAGAGGGTAAAATGCTTCTAGTAGCTGTGAGGGATGTGGGTGTGAGAGTTCTTCTTGTGGTGTGTGTGAGGCACAATAGTGCTGTCCGTGGTATCACACTTGTACCCTGTGAGGGGTATGAGATTGCTTGCAGTAGCATGTTCCTGCTGGTCTGTGAGGGGTGTGAGAGTATTGCCAGTACTGTTAGTAGGGTCAGTTGTCTGCTCTGAGGGGAGCGACTGCAATCGGTAATGTATAAGTACTAGTCTGGTGATGGGTGTGAGAGTGTGCCTTGATTGGTGTTGGTGGGCTGTCAAAAGTGTAAGATTGCTAGAATGTGAGAGGGTAAAATGCTTCTAGTAGCTGTGAGGGGGGGGAAATGCTTCTGGTAGTGTGTGGCTGCTAGTCAGCGAGGAGAGTGAGAGTACTGTCAGTATTTAGGGTGTTTGAGCTTTTCAACTAACATTTCTCATGTTTTGTTGAGGTCATAGCTGAGGACATGCTGTGCCCTTTAACAGTGCGTGAGCCCAGGAGCTTAGCTACCATTGGTGCAGTGGCACCGGGCATACTGTCCTGAGGGGCCCATAGAACCCTGCGAGTTGCTGTATTTTACTACCCCAGCAGCAGTCAAAGGAACCCTTTTCCCTGCTTGAACCAGGGCCCCTGGCATCCTTGCTAAGCTTCTGGTCGAGCCTCACTCTTGAAGCGAGGCTTTGGCATTTATTCCTAAGCAGTCTCTTCTTCATCCACGTCAGCGCCACGAGGTCTGCTTTCCCTAATGAGTCTCCCAAAGGCTGGGGAGGCGAGGCACTCATGGCGCAAGCTGCCAAATTATTTACTCTCCTGAACAGAGACTGCGAGCAGGCCGCCCCACCCACCATACCCTCTTGGATCACTGAACACCCCTCACACCCTGTGCACAACTTATTAAGTTTACCGGCATCACCAGGCACCATTTACAACAGTTTCAGCTGCCCCTCGCGCATACCTCACTCAGACCCCTCAGTGCTTATAGACACTCACGCTCAGGGACTCTGCCTCGGGCCTCACACGACCAGCTATGCAGAAGTTTCATAGCAGTGTCTCTCCCCGGATGACGCTTTCCCTGTGCACTAACTCCACAATCAGTCCAGCTCTCCTTCATGCGTGCAAACATAGTGAGCATTTGCTACAAGGTGCCATTAAAGTGCAGGGCACATGTTCAGTACAGCGAGCTTCATGGGGGCAACCGGTTCACCACCAGGCAGCATCAGAGTGCCAAGCATGTGCCGAGTGGGATTGCGCTCTTGGCTGCGCCAGAAAGCGCTATACTTGCACACTATCTAAACCAGCACAGCGCAGCATCCAATCCACCCAACCCTGCCATTGCCCACTGGCGCCAGCTGTGGAGGAAGGACGGCAGCAGTGAAAGCAGTACATTATGTGATCCCTGCTGGGGAGAGGCAGGGAGCCCAGCTGCTTGTTGGATTACTGCAATGTACTGCCCACCAGCCCACTCCACATGCTGCTGCATCATTACATTTGGACATAAGGGTAATTTTAGGAGTAGGGAGTCCACAGCATGTCATTTCATGTTGTACCAGCCTTGCTGCTGGCTCTCCCTGCATGACACCCTCTTGCTGTTTATATTTGAGGTGACCGGCACTACAGCTGTTGAGATTGCGTTGCCTCTGTGCCAGGGGTGGCAACTGGAATCTTTTATTTCTTTTGTCTTAGGGGCACATTACTGTCAATGAGGTGGCCCCAAGTAAACCCCTTTAGCACCTATACACCCAGTACACCCTTTTAGATCCTGACTCTCGGGTAGCAATGCGGACCAGTCCAAGGCTTACTGAGGGAGTGGTATGGATTGTGAACTCAGAATTCATCAAAGCAATAATGCACAATAAATCAATGCTGAGCCAGTGCTTTCACTTGTAGAAAATCAGGCCGAGGTGAATGGCCGAAATGCATCACGGCATACTAGTACAGATAATAAAGAAGAAACTGAGAGCAAACTCTGCAGCATTTGTGTCTGTTTCAATAGCAAACTGAGAAATATATATATATGTATATATATTATACCACTCCCTTTCCTCTTCAAAGAAAGACACGGTACTCCAAGATGAAAGAGTGTTGCCACAGGTTTTAATTCATCAAACACTCCGGATAGGACGCGTTTCAGTTGTTCAACAACCTTTATCACCTAAAAAGCGCCATTTTGAACATGCTATATGTACTAATTACTTAATAGACATAAACAAAATACTGTTTGGTTTTTTTACATGCAGCTCCAAATTACTAGCAATTGCCAGCACTCGGGGTTGAAATTAATTTAAATAATGCACAGCAAAATACTAAGGGCCCGATTCACAGAACTAATCTGAGACAAAATCCTAAACTTACTACTTTTGGTATTCACAGAAGGTATTTAGTAGTAGTAAAGTTAGGATTTTGTCTTAAGTCTGTCTTAAGTCTGTCTTAAGTCTGTCAAGTCAAACTTAAGACAAAATCCTAACTTTACTACTACTAAATGCCTTCTGTGAAAACCAAAAGTAGTAAGTTTAGGATTTTGTCTCAGATTGGTTCTGTGAATCGGGCCCTAAATCATTATTTGCAGCAGTTCAAAATATACCGTTACACACGCAAAAATAACTTTGATAAGTTTTTTAGTATTCAGCACTTGGCCCTGACCGTGGATACACCCTGATCTGAGGTTCCTGTCTGAGCAGTCATTGAACTCAAATTATACTCGATGTTTGAGATTCATTCGGTCTTTGCCAGTGCGTCATATAAACATGAAATGTAAAAACAGTTTTCTTTTCCCATGTGCGTGCTCCAGCCTGAGAGGAAATGTCATTCCCATTACTGCAGAAACCTGTATTACAATCAATTGTTGAAAAAGTCCAACAAAACGGCAGATATGAACCCTTTCATGCGGCCTTGAAAATACCCAGGATTATAATTCTATTGATTCGCTTCCTGCAGCCAAAGTCATTTTAAAACCATTGTTTTTTTACCTCTCCTTTATCACAATGACAATAGTCATAATTAGCTGGCTGCCAACGAAATGTCACTAATACCGCAAACTGGTCTCATCTCTCAATTCCGGTGTGTATTCTTCATAAAAAATGTACATATCCTTCCATCTTTCACCGCACGGCTGCTGCCTCGGTGCCCAGCTCCAAAATGCAAAGTATTCCTAGCAAGGGTGCAGGCTAGTGTGTGTGAAAGGCTCTGCCGGGAGCACACGAGGGCTCTCCACACTGGGCCCCTGCCCCCACCACGCCTGCCTCCACATTCCCAGTTGTTCAGTGCTTCTGGGGGCAAGTCGATTTGCATACTGCTATTCAAAAAAGTTGCGGTTAAGTCGACTTGCATCCAAAACGCTGGTGGTGCACGTAAAAGCGCCACGGCTGGCACTTGTAAATTATACCACTCGCTTTCCTCTTCAAAGAAAGAGACGGCACTCCAAGATGAAAGAGTGTTGCCACAGGTTTTAATTCATCAAACACTCCGGATAGGACGCGTTTTGGTTGTTCAACAACCTTTATCACCTAAAAAGCGCCATTTTGAACATGCTATATGTACTAATTACTTAATAGACATAAACAAAATACTGTTCGGTTTTTTACACGCAGCTCCAAATTACTAGCAATTGCCAGCACTCGGGGTTGAAATTAATTTACATAATGCACACCCAAATACTAAATCATTATTTGCAGTAGTTCAAAATATACTGTTACACACGCAAAAATAACTTTGATAAGTTTTTTAGTATTCAGCACTTGGCCCTGACCGTGGATACACCCTGATCTGAGGTTCCTGTCTGAGCAGTCATTGAACTCAATTTATACTCGATGTTTATGTATATATGTATATATGTAGAGTAATCTTCAAACATTCCTTCCTCGGAGGAGCAGCATCACCAAGTATATGCAACATATGATTACCACTCCAGAGGCGTTAGTATTTGAAAATATCCTCTTTTAATTGGATTTTCCCACCATACAAGACAGGTAGCCAACGCGTTTCGGCAAACGCCTTCATCCTAGGGCAACCAGCCAACATCACGTCTTGACTTTTTATGCAATCCTTTTTCCAGTTTACTTGAAAAACTAAACCGCCAACCTCATTTTCTCTTTTTTTCAACCTATGTGTACCATTAAGTTTCTTCAGATCATCATTATAGTGAAAAATATGTACACATTACATATTAGTTGTTCTGATTTTTCAATGCACAACTCCACAGGAATTTTCTTTCACATAAACCCTATGTTTTCCCATTAACTCATATCCAGATGTCATCTCATCAAAAACATATTATTCACGGCGAGATTCCGTATTAGACAAATCTTTACCTTCACCATTTTTTTTTATCTATCTAATTTTTAAAGTGACAAATGTGAAAAGTGCAAACACTTCAAGAATCAATTAGTGTGTCCTAGTGCAAAAAACAGTACAAAATTGTTAGCAGCATATCCTTATTGACCTCATCCATATTCATATATTTAAAGTGTATTTCTCTATTTCCTCATTGCATCATGCCCAATAAATATAGAATAGATACAAAATCCACATGTAATATTCCAAAATTATAAAGACCATTTCTTCACATTATAACAGAGACCTATCAATATATGCAAATCATGACAGTGAGGATAAAACTCCATATTAAGGTGCTCCTGGATCCCATTTCCAGTATTCTCAAGCTCACATATCTGGATATGGAGTAAAGTTCTCAAGACAGGCACAGGGAAGAAGGGTTAGGTAATAAATATTGCCCATCGAAAAAGGTTTTGTGTCACATAACTGATCATAGTCTACACGAGATATTTTAAAGTGCAATCACACATATACATGGAGTTCCGCATCGAGGTTATAGCCCCAAGGTCTCTCAGAGCGCAATAATATTATCATCCTTGATTCACATTTGCATTAATCTAGTTCACAATCCCCATCCTGCAGATGTACTTTGATATGTTTCACTCCATAGTATCGAAAGCCAGAAAATCTCCATTATGCACATTAGTTAAGCATCGGATAGCTCCTATCTTGATTCTTTATGGCTCTTATATGCTGTAAAATCCAGATTTTCGCTCTGATGGTACTTCCAACACATTTAATATGACATCCACATTCCAACACATAGACCACAAACTCTGTATTGCATGTGATCCTCTCAGTGATATCTCTGGTTGTGCCTTCAAATATTTCATATTCCTTTTTATTCACATCTTAAAAACACGCTTTACGTTTCCCATATTCCCAGAATCCATAGTTTTTATTAACCAACCAATTTCCTTTTTCTTCTGATACATACATACTACTAGTGAGTATGTTACTCATGATTAAGAGGATGTGGCCTAATGGATAGAGCAGTCGACCTCGAAGCTGGGGAACTGGGTTCGACTCTCTGCAGCGTCGCTCAACATCCTGTGATTCTGGGCCAAATCACTTAATCTCCCCGTGGCTAACAAAAATGAATGTGTCTGTCTGTAACGCAACTGGTGCTCATGTAAAGCGCTCTAATATCTTCAGGTCGAATTTGCGCTAAATAAACCTTAAAAACGTAATTTATCTTTTAAATGTTCATCATGTTGGAGAATGTCAATTCTTCTCTAGAAGTAATCTTATATGTTGATGTTCCATGTTGTATTCCATAAAGAATCTGATCTGATGCTTATCAGAGACATAAACTTCTCTCAATTGTATCTCAGGAGAGTCCCTCTGCTTTGTTTTATATAATAGATTGTCTCTTTTTTGTAAGTACCCCCGTTGATAGGCTTCAAAGAATATTTGTTTAGGATAGCCTCTCCTTAAGAATCTTCCAATCATCAAATTGAATGCTTCCAAAATGGAAATACTCATGTGGCAATCGCAAAAATTATGACCCACTCGCTGCCTGGTTTGACGATCTGGGAGCACCGCCTATAGTATCTAAGGAAGTAAGAAACCTCAGAATTACCATGGGCTCCAAGCTATCAATGAATGCCCAAGTGGACAAACTAGCAAGATCTAGCTTCATTACTATAAAAACTCTGCGACACATCTTTCCCCACCAGAGATTTCCACACAAGGTCCAGGCTACTATCGCTCTTGTTCTGCCTAAACTCGATTATGCTAATAGCCTCTACCACGGATCATCTTTAACAACTATGACAAGACTACAATAGATTCAGAACTCTGCTGCCAGACCACTCATACATATAAAGCCACAAGCCCACATCTTCCCTGCTTGAAGGCCCTACATTTGGTTACCAGTTGCCAGAAGATCCACATTCAAGCTGCTTTGTATCACCCACAAAGCAATACAGCAGGAATAAAATCACCAAATACATTCAACAAAGGAATCTCTGCTCTAGATTGGCATCTCACCTCAAAATCCCACCATACAAGAAAAAAAAATAGGTGGCACATCCTTCTCTGTTCAAGCAGCCTAACTATGGAACTCTTTACTCCCAAACATAAAATCCACTGATAACTACCTTATCTTCAGAAGTCTACTCAAGAGTTGGTTCTTCCCCACATAACCACCATACTCAAACATAAATATACAGTATATCCCTGTGTATATAAGCATTTATTTGAACTATATATGTGTACCTACATATAGGTATTCCTTTGTATAAATGTATATAATAATTATGTTTATAAATATATAGATATTCTGTAGTTCTGCTTAACAAATGTACATATTACTTATGGCTATATTATTCTATGTTTAACATGTATATAGGTCACTTCATAAATAATTACATTTTTATCATAACTATTTATCTACAATTGCTTCACTATGGAATAACAAAAAAATATATAAATTATAAAAACAAATAAATTAGCTTAAAGTACAGTAACACTTGAAAGTCTGAGTATATTAAATACAACCTAAATCTACATACATTACCCTCCATATACATATATACCTTCCATGTACTTATGTATCTTTATATGTATTACTTTGCTTCTAATCTCCAATGCACTACCCTATATCTCTCTCAATATAACCACTACCTCCACTCTCTAACTCGTCCCAAACCCCCTTCTACTACTATGATCCCTAAAATAACCCTTTCTTGACTCTTTTCTCTTCTACCCCTTCTTGCATCTTCTCAAACCTCTTTTACTATTCAGATCTCACAAACAAGTCTTTCTAAACCCTTACCTCTGACTCTTCCCCCCACGTCCCCTTTACTCATCCCAAGCTCCCTTCTGCTATGAGCTCCAAAAAACACTTTCTAGACCCTTCCTCCTTCTATCCCTCCACTATCCTTTTCAATCCAACTAATAGACTCACATCAAATTAATTTAATATTTCCCTATACTAATTCACCACTAATCCTGTTTGGGTTCCGGAGTAGCATGCTACTCGTCCAAAAGAGCTTCGGCGCCTTGTTAGGGGTAGTAAGCACTATATAAATGCTATTACAATTACAATATTTGACTCATTTTTAAATTCCTAAGGGATGCTCCACTTTAATGCTTTAGGATGCCAACTGTTAGCGTGCAATGTTAAATTGCTTGCAGTTTCTTTACAGTAAATATGTGAATTCAGTTTACCATTCTCAACATATAAGGATACATCAAGGAATTCTATATTGGTTGTACTCCATGTAGCAGTTCCTGGAATTTTGCATTTGTTGTTATTCAACTTCTCAGTTTATTAATTTAGTATTGATTTTTCTCCCTCCCAGAGTAAAATTAAATCGTCGATAAAACATACCCTTAATATCGACTGCTGCACAAAGCTTGTCTATTCATCAGCCCATTCTATCTCTTTTTTCCACCACCCCATAAATAAATTGGCATATGTGGGAGCAAATGATGTCCCCATAGCTGTTCCTTGTTTTTGAAGGTATATCCTGTTGTCAAAAAGGAACATATTATGGGTGAGACAATATTGTAGCATGGTCAGCAGCATTTGGTCATGTAGCAAAAATTTGATTGATCGGGCTTTTAAAAAATATGAACATGCATTCATTCCAAGATCATGCTTTATGGAGCTATACAATGAGGTCATGTCCATCGTCTACATTACATAAGTTTATTTCCATGGGATATTGTTTACCTTACAAAGGAAATCATTAGTTTCCCTTTTGTGTGATGACAAACTGGTAACATGCTCACATAGAAAGAAATCCAGATACCTGCGAGTATTTTCTACTAGGGACCCAATAGTACTCACAATTAAGGGTGTGCGGAGTTCGCGGAGTTGCACTACGCGGAATTCCGTGGAGTTGCATAAAAACTCAGTGGAATTCCGCGGAGTTCCGCTCCGCCCTACGGGGGACTGAAATCAAGGACTACTCATGATCGGGGAGGGGGGTCAAAGAGGCTTAAAGAAAAAGGCCTTTGGTGAGGCAAGCTGGGTGTCTTCAGCTGGACTGAAGAGGGTTGAGGCAGATTTTGTGAAAGGAAGAGGGTTGGTCACTGGGCGCAGGATGCACGGTGTCCAGATAGCAGCTCCTGTGGCCTTGGGTGGTGGTGTCACTGTGGGCCCCTTGCCAGGTACCCCACAGGGGCATGTGCAGACCCCACCACATACCTTATCCAGTCTCCTTCCTTGCTCCTCCTGCAGCAGGCTCTACGTGCCCAGCCTGTGTCGCTGCTGACTTCTCCCCTCCCACTGGACTCTGCCTCTTCACCGGCCACCGTGCCTTACTTGACAATGTCCCGGGGGCTGGTACCTGTGGTGCAGGAAGGCAGGCAAATTGGCAATGCGACAGCAGCCCGGGAAAGGCAGCTAGCAGTAGCTTCTTCGCCCTCCGCCACACCCATACAGGAAGTACGAAGGGCCAGCGGCACGAACCACCACTTGCAGAGGGGGGGTTCAGTCTCCAACAGAGGCTAATTAGGTAACCAGCTGGCAGCCGGGCCCCTAATGCCGCACCTTGGTACAGTCCTCCAACAGTCGAAGTGGATTGAACCATAATGATGACACACCCCTGATGATTACACAATGCAAACACGACAATAGAGGAATTTGTTTCTTAGAACCTCTCTAATACCCTGCATGTATTGGAATACCTTTAATCAGGGTGGGTGTAATTCCTAATTGAGGGGCTGGCCTTTAGGTGAGCGGTTTGCAGTGAAGGATTGTGTTTCCATGTTCTTGCAGTCCTTCAAAGCTATTTGCTCCGATTCTTTGTTTAGGAGCTCTTTGCAGAGTTTAGGACCTTGAAAAAGAAAGTGAAATTAGAAAGCTGCTGTGCACTATGATCGGTCAGGCCGCAGTCTGGGCACTGCTGACATTCACTTTGAGAGGAAAGCGGATGCCCTGAAAGTGATGAAGCAGTATAATGGCATTCCCCTCAATGGTGAGTCTTGACCTTAGGGGTGGGCGGTGGGGGCAAACTCCGCTATGCAGTGGAATCGGAGTTTTGCCAAAACTCTGCTCTCCCAGCGGAGCACGCAGTTGGCAAAACTCCACTAACTCCGTTAGCGTAGCGGAGCTCACTGCCCATACTTACTCACAATGGGCCTTCCAGGTGGATTATGCATATCCTTGTGAATTTTTGATAGAAAATAAATTATGGAGTTTCTAGGATGATCAACTTTTAAATATTTATATTCCTCTTGACTTAAAAGTCCAGAATCATGCCAGTTTTTTAGCATCTTATGATATCAACATTGATTTTCCTTCATGGGAGTGATTCTCAAATTTTCATAGTGATCTCTCCTAAATAGTTGTCTTTGTGCTTCTTTGATGTATTTTTCTTTATCCATAATTATGATATTTCCACCCTTATCACAGGGTTTGATAATAACTGCATTATTTCTTACTGCATTCAATTCATGCCACTCTCCGTGTGATTGATCACTTTTATGATGTCATTTAGGTTTCCTTCTCATTCAATTTATGTCATCCACAACCAATTCCTAAAATGTATCTATCTTCTTATGAGCTGACAATCGGAGACATAACTTGCTTTGTCGCTTTAAATCACTCTCAATATGAGAATCTGTTTGAGATCCAATTTTCTCCTAATGTACAGTTTCCGTGATATTATTCTTATGCGTACTCACAACCAACACTTGTTCTCAGTTGTTAATTCATCTATCATCAACAGTTCCGAAATATCTCCAATGGTAAATTTCAATTGCTGTATTTCTGGTCCTAAATCATCATTTTGTGGATCACGAGTTTTCATGGCATGACATTTTCCCAATTTCAATTTTTTTGTAAACTTGTAGGTCTCTATTCTCAGATTCACTTAATCTGGACCAGATTGAGGGCAAAAACTCAGGCCATAATAAAAAAAAGAATCTTGAGTTGGTGCTAAGTTCACATTTGATATTTTGATAACCAAGGGTTTGTCATTTAACTCCTCATTCATTTTTATAGATTCCACCTAGGTTTTGGTTACTTTTCTCTTGCCCCTTTTCGTCCTGCACTTCCGCTTCCTCTTCCCTTTCCTCATTGTGGGGTGGTCATGCGTAGTAGTCTCATTGCCCCGTAAAATTCTATCTTCTCTCTTGGACCCTTGTACGTAGATAAGCCTGGGTGTGAGCTCACTTCTGTCTCACTTGCTTCCACATTCAAGGCTATGGCTTGATTTATTTTCTCTTTTGCCCTCAAAGGTTCCAATTTCTTTGCAAATGTGTAGATTCTCCCATATTCATTGTCCAATATATCTCTATTTAATTTAGGTGCTTTCATTATTCTCATTTCTTCCTCATGTTTCTTGATCTTTTCTTCCATTTTCATTAATAAGGTTTTCACTTCCTCTTGTTCTTTTATTCCTTCAATTTCTTTCAATAGTTTTTTAATTTTCACAGTTTGCAAATCCATTTTGCATTTAACATGTTTAATGAGGGTGACCATTAGTTTTATGGAACAATCTTCTGTATGTGTCGTCCATTCATTGAGTAGGTCTGGATCAATGTCACCATATGTGGGCATCAATAATATTCTCAAACCACGAGGCACTCAACCACTTTCAACATATTTGGATAGAGAGGTCATCTCCCACTATTTGTTAGATTTAGCGATCCTCACTTTCTCTAATTCTTTAATTATTCGCACCGGGGTGCGTTTTTCTGTACTCAGTCTTGGTTTTCCCTCGTTGCCTATTATATTTTCATCAAAAATATCCTTTTCTGTTTGTACCCATTGGACACGTCTTTCAGCCATGTCTGATAATTTTCCCCTTATTTTCTTAAAAGGAGGAGGTCACCAGTAAGTAGTTATAGTCATCAGTGATGTCATTTGAGAGGTCATTGGTGATTTCATCAGTGATGTCGCTGACCATGTCATGACTGATGTAATATGTGAGGTCATAAGCAGTGCACTGCAGGTGGCATAAGTTATATTTAGCTCAGGTAACTATAACTGCTGAATTTCAATGATTTTCTGTGTGTAAAATCTGAACCTAACTATAACGACCCTGTAACCTTTGGTTTTTCAGTGAATTTCTAAGTTTAAAAAAAATCTATTTCCTAACCATAACATCCCTGTAGCATTTGTTTTTTCAGCTAAAATCAATATATAGATAGATAGATAGATAGATAGATAGATGGATGTATATATACTACCCAGTGGTGGTTGGCACAATTTATAGTTACAATTGCTTTTCCATAGGAAAAATGTTTTTTGTGTTGCTGATAACTTTGGCACCGTTTTGATGAATCTCCACAAAACTTTCCCAAAAAGTTCTAATTTTTTGACTAGTTTGTGAATGGAAAGTTTTGGCATGATCTGTCAAGTGGGGTCGAGAAAAAAGGGGGTCCCAAAACGCAAAATCCCCATGCATTTTCCATAGAATTCTTTAGGCAGGGCTACAGCAAAAATTGCTGAACAAATTACCCCAAATTCGGCAGGAAGCTAGATCATGGTTCGTAGGTTGTGCTTTTTGTGATTTGGTGTGAATCCATTCAGTAGTTTTTGAGATTTTAAGGGTAAAAAATAATTGCATATTTTGTCAGTTAGTCTCTCGAGTGCGCAAAGTCAAAAATGGAGCCCTATGATTGGTCAAGAGGCCCGTTTTTCCCGTGAGCCTTTACCCTCCCGTGGTAGTAAGAGGCTCCCACCAGTCTTGTGAGAGCGAGCGCTCTGATTGGCTGGCTGTTGGAATGTTAGAAATGAAATGGCCGCCATTACTGTTTACTGTGAAAAATTGGAGGTGTTGTGGAAATGAACTGAAAAAGCTATATAAAGGGGCAGCAGAAAGGCATGCTGTCCCCCTAGAATTAGAAAGGAGGCGTCTAAGGGATAACTTCTGTGAAGATAGTAAATATATATTATTTTTAACAAATTTGTACCATTTTGGAGAACTCTCGCTGGATTGTGAATAGTATAAAGGAATAGATGAGTTCTTAATACACTCTGGGGCAGATTTACAAGCCCTCTGTGCCACCAGTACATCACTTTTTGTGACGTACTGGAGGCGCATTCCACTTCTCCATATTTACAAGGAGAGGAAAAGCCACCCTGCGTGACTTTTCCTCTCCTTGTAAATATGGCCCCTTCCCACGCAGCACTTTGCGTGGAAGGGGCGTTCCATGGGTGTTGCTGTGGATATTCCCACGCAACACCCATGGAACGAGACACATTTCCAGATTTACGAGGAATCATAAATCTGGAAATGCGTGTGAATGCTACGCCTCCCCAGGGGAGGCGTAGGGAGGCGCAACGAGGAGAAATCTTTTAATTTCTCCTCGTCTTTTCCTTTTTTAATGCGTGCTTCATTCTACAGCACGCAATGAAAGAGGAAAATGCCTGTAGTGATTGATTTCGTGCAGGAAGGTGCACCTTCCTGCACGAAAACAATCTCCCCATGACGCAGGCATCCTTGCACCATGGTGCAAGGGTGCCTGCGCCGGCGCATGGCAGCTGTTTGTGCGCCAGCGCAGGGGAGAGCACAGGAATACGACATATCCTTGTAAATATGTCGCATTCCTGTGCTTTGAAAGTGACTCAGTGCGGCGCAGCCAAATGGCTTGCGGAACGCACTGAGTCACTTTCTCGTAAATCTGCCCCTCTGTTCATAGGAATGCATATTGTGGTCCTTGTTTTTGGGAGGAAGTGTGTAAGAGAGAAGTACTGTGATGATTAGAAGGTTAATTCTTTTTTTTTTTAAAAAGGTAAGTCTCCGTAGACTTTTGCAGGATCGTGAAAATAGAAAGGAGTAGATGATCTTTGAATACATTGTAGTATGCACACTTGATACTGCATGAAGGAGTATTACTGGAGATGGTGTTTATCAGAGCCTACTATTTACGCCCATTGTTTTGGTAAGAGTTGTGAGTAGAGTACAGTTTCTTCCCACACCCTACAATGCACACCTATTATGAGAGAGGGGGGTGTTAGCAGGGAGAACAGTCCCTCTCGACTCACTAATACACACACCCGTTATCTGAGAGATAGGTGTCAGTGGAGAGGCCAGTCTCTCTCAACACAACCTGCAATGCACACCCATCATCAGAGAAAGAGGTCTGAAAAGATAAGCCTGTCATTCTCCACACATTACTATGCAAACCCATCATCTGAGACAGAGGACTGAAAGGAAAGGCCAGTTCATCCACACACCCTACTATGCACACCCCTCATTCAAGAGAGGGGTCTCAGCAGAGAGGCCAGTCTCTCTCTACATACCCTACCAAGCATGCTTGTCATCTGAGAAAGGTCTGAAAGGAGAGGCCATTCCCTCCCCACACCCTACTACGCACACCTGTCACTTGAGAGAGAAAGGTGTGAAAGGACAAGCCTGTTATTCTCCACATGCTACTACACACATCCATCATCTGAGACAGAGCTCAGAAAGGAAAGGCCAGTCCATCCACACACCCTACTACACTTACCCATCATTTGAAAGAGAGGTCTCAGCAGAGAGGCCAATCTCTCTTCACACACCCTACCACGCACACCCATCATCTGAGAGAGAGGTCCGGAAGGAGAGGGCTTGTCCCTCTCCACTCACTACTATGCATACCCTTCATCTCAGAGAAGGTCTGAGAGGAAAGGGAGTCCCTCCCCACTCACTACTACGCACACTTGTCATCTGAGAGAGAGTTCTCAAATGAGAGTTCACTCCATCCACACACCTTACTCAAAGGAGAGGACAGTCACTCCCCACTGACTAATGTGCACACCAGCTATCTGAGACAGAGGTCTGAAAAAAGAGACCAGTCCCACAACACACCCTACTATGTACACCAGTTATTCAGGAGAGGGGTCTCAGTGGAGAAGCCTGTCCCTACACATGCCCTACTATGCATAGTAGTTATTTGAGAAAGAGGTTTGAAAGCAAAGGGTAGTCCCTCCTCATACTCCAGTATGCACACCCATTATCCAAAAGAGGGGTTTTAGAGGAGAGGTTAGTTCTTCTCATGTACTACTATTTCCCTGCAATTGTGTTGTGATCCAACGAGAGTAGAGTGCAAGCTTCAGGGAGTGAGGCTTGCCGCATGAGGCTCATGTGATCTTACAAAACACACTGCGAGACCCGCATGTAAAATTGCTGAGCCTGTCACCAGGTGTTTCTCCACTCACTACTACGCATACCCTTCATCTCAGAGAAGGTCTGAGAGGAAAGGGAGTCCCTCCCCACTCACTACTACGCACACTCGTCATCTGAGAGAAAGTTCTCAAATGAGAGTTCACTCCATCCATATACCTTACTCAAAGGAGAGGACAGTCACTCCCCACTGACCAACGTGCACACTCGTTATCTGAGATGGAGGTCTGAAAGGAAAGGCCAGTCCCACAACACACTCTACCATGTACACCCGTTATGCAAGAGAGGGGTCTCGGGGAGAGGCCAGTCCCTGCACATGCCCTACTATGCATAGTTGTTATTTGAGAGAGAGGTTTGAAAGCAAAGGGTAGTCCCTCCTCATACTTCAGTATGCACACCCATTATCCAACAAAGGGTTTTTAGTGGCGAGGCTAGTGCTTCTCATATACTACTATTTCTCTGCAATTGTGTTGCGATCCAGCAAGAGTGGAGTGCAAGCTTCAGGGAGTGAGGCTTGCTGCATGAGGCACATGTGATATTGCGGAATACACCGAATGACCGCAAGACCCGCATGTAAAATTGCTGAGCCTGTCATGAGGTGTTGTACAATCCCGCGAGCCTCTCGTGAGACTCGCATGGAAAACTACTGTGCCTGCCACTACGATCCCGCGAGAGTCTCGGGGGAAGAAGCAAGAAAAAAAGGCCAAGGCTCAACCAATAGTTAACATTCTTATTACATGGTTGAAGAAATGCTGTGATGTGATTGAGTGGAGAACCAGACATTGCTCAGTTTTTCCTTGGTGCTTTGGAGGAGAATGAAGTCTGTTTGAGTTGTGTGCAGCAGAAGTTAATTTATGTGAAGGTGAAAGAGACTGGTTTCTTTATCCATATTTAATAAAGAACTTCAAGTTCAGGTATTTAATAATATATTTTAGAAACTTTGTTGTGAAGTGTCAGTAAGTGTAGTAATGTTGGTAAACTTATTCTACACCATGTTTACAGAGTGAAAAGCTGTTTGGGGAGGTGTAGATGTGTTAATATAGCTTCTAAGAGGTGTACATTATAATGTAGAGAGATGTGAGCAATGTTTTCAGATTGTGTTAAAAAATAAAGTGTTCCAACTGTACGTACTTGTACGTAAAGGAGGCAGTGTACCTCAAATTATAAAAACAAAGGATGTGGGATGTTTTATTACAAGCACTAGTGTTTTTATGAACCTCACTGTACATATACTTTGACCTATGAGATATTTGAGTGATGATATTGCTGTTTCTAGAGTGAAACACCGTGCTCAGAGTTAGCAAAGGTGTCTCAAGAGGAATGTGTTACTTTAAATACTTTTATGAAATCAGGTTTGATGGCATGTTATAATTTATTTGTGGATAAAAAATGCACTGGCTGAGGGTGTGGAATTTTTCTCGAGAAAGAAATAATAAGTTAATGGTACACTAGATATAAATATGTGATTGCAGGTGAAAGATGTAAAACACTTTACAGAATATAAAGAAGAATGACTGTTAGGATTTATTGACTAGTATGTAACGTTTACATTTTTTGGTTATTTTCTCTTTTGTAGAAGGAAAATGGAAAACCAAAGTTGTAAACAAGAAAACTGCCATGTGAGAAAATATATGGAGGAGCAAAAAAACCTTATTGCCTTTGAGGAAATAAACCTATTAATTGGAGAAATGGTAATGTTTGTATTGCATGGGCGGACATTTGTGATCTTGCACAAGCTTGTGATGTGTAGGTCTACATGTCTCTGAGGAAGCAATTATCTGCTTACATAAGCAGCAAAAATGAGTTCATGCAGAATTATTGTCTTGTTCAGCAGTGAGTACCTGAACAAGCACAGTGTATCCAGGTTGAAAAGATGTGGAAGTACACGAAGAGCTCTATTGTTCAGCAGCAGAAGCTAAATCTGCCCGAGCTAGCCTTTGTAAACTCCTTTTAAAAAAATGTACACATGAGAAACTTTTAAGAGACTTTTCAAAACATAAAACTGCCATACCAAAGACTTTTTGCCAGGTTGAGGTGGCTGAGGTGGTGCAGCTACACCATGCTGCTCATCATAATGTGATGAAGACATTATAAATTAGTAATGTTGGTTATTTTGTTTGTTTTATAATTGCTGATATAGTTTGTTAATGTAGTTGTTGTTGTAGTTTTGTAATGTTAAATTGTTTTTTGTGATAAAAAAGTTAGTTACTACTGATTTGTTTGCTTAGTAGTTGTTAAAGATTTTAATATTATTACAGTATTATAATGTTGACTAAAACTGGCAATTCCATCTTCAGGGAGTGCAAAAGTGCTGTTGTTTAGTAGTTGTTATAGATTTGAATATTATTACAGTATTGTAATGTTGAATAAAACTGGCAATTCCATCTTTAGGGAGTGCAGATATATATTATATATATGTATATATACATACAGTACTATGCATATCTTTTAAGCTACAGAGAATTGTTAATGGAGAAGGCAATTCTTTGAATACTCAAGTATGGTGACTTCTCATGTAACAGTGATGTCTCACTAGAGAAATCACTCCTTGTGTTAACTGTAGTATACAAACCTCTCATACAAGAGAGAGAATTTGGCACAGAGGCCAGTATATCCTCATATTCTTCTACGCACAGCTATTAGCTGGTGGAGATCTGATAGAGGAGAGGGCAGTTCTTTTGCACGTTACTATATATGCTTGTGACTCTGGAGAGAAGTTTTCAGTGGAGAATTCTGTTTCTGAGCACACCCTACAATGCCTCATTGCCCCCATGGGGATAGGTCTGGGGGAGAGGTGAGTGTGTCTCCACATTTAGCTATCCACATCAATTGACCAAGACACAGTTCTCAGCAGAGAAGATGCTCTATTTCTATACCTTTATACCCACAGCCTACTTTGTACATATATCACTCTGGGGAGATGTCTCAGCTGACAGGGCAGTGTGTTTACACATCATAGTCTCTATAGTTGTTATGCAAGAGAGACGTCTCAGCATAGAGGCAATTTTATCCCCACACCTTACTTGTACATCTGTTATCCTGGTAGAGACTAGAGAGATAAGCTCATCTTCACAGCCTAATTTGCACACCGTCACCCAAGACACAGCCACAGAAGCGGGGCTCTTCTAACACTGTACTAGGAAGTCTTATCATGCAAGAGAGATATGTCAGCAAACAGGGAACTTCCACCTCACAGTCTACTGTGCATACTTGTCAGCATAGGAAGAGGTATGAGCAGAGAGATACATTTTTCTCAAACCCTACTACAGACACCTGTCACCCTAGTAAGATATGTTAATGGACAGCTCACTCCATTCCCAGACAGCACTGCATATCGGTGTTGCTGTAGGGAGAGGTGTCAGTACAGAGGCCATTGCTTGCTGACACAGTACTGCACATCCATCTTGTCCTGGAGATAGGTGTTAGTGGAGAAGACAATGTTTACACACACACACTCACACTCACAGACACACACTAATGTACATGTCTATCATGCTGGGGAGAGCTGTGACTGGACACTCAAATCCATTCCCACACCCTAATATATGTTGTTATTCCCCTGAGAAGATGTCTCAGTGGAGAGGCCAATACTTGTTATACTTACTATGAAATACTGAGGTCTTACATGTGAGGTGTGTATTTTCCCCACCCAACCAATTTTCATACTGCTGACCTTGGGAAAAGGTGTTAGTGGAGAGACAGATTCTCTTTACACCCTACTCTACACACTGGTTACCTTCATGCAAGGTCTCACTGGAGAGGCCAGTCTCTCCTGTCTCATTTGAGAGTCCATATTCTCCTAACAAACTACTAATGGGGAGTATGAGGCATAAGTATTGTAATAAAGGAAAGTGCAAATGCTCAAAAAAAAGTTTACTTTGCGGTATCGTAAACAAAATGTAGTGACTAAACTTTTTCTTTTTTTTTTAAGCTTTATTTATATATTTTTTTCCATTAATACCAAACAGTACAATTTGGGTCCACCTTTTACATAGGCGCCAAAAATGAAAAAACACATTATTTATATAAACACTTTCCCTGTGTCCATGACAGTTTGAATGTGAATACCATATTGCCTGCCTCTTTCAATGTTCTGGCGAAGGCGCTGGCTCGGTTTGTGAACTCACCGAAGTCTGTGCTAATAAGTAGGATTTAAAGGGTTGCCATATGTCAAGTGGTCTAGATGTTGGGGGTTGGAGTTGGGCATATAATTCGCTGTTGGTATTGCAATATGACAAGCTAAACATCCATCCCTTTATTGTCGGTGGGCGCTTACTCCCCCAGTGTATTGCGACTTCCCTCTTGGCGAGTAGGAGTGCTATTGCGCAAAAGCGTCTGGAGGATTTGGGGAGATCTTTGACATATCCCAGTAATGCCATCAGCGGATTGGGGGGGTGGGTTGGTCAATCATTTGTGAGAGTTCCTCAAATACCCGCTTCCAAAAATGGGCCACCTTGTCGCACGACCATGTCAAATGTGCAAAATCTGCCATCGAGATTCCACACCGTGGGCATGTGTGTGGTCGGGCTGGATCCATGCGATGGACCCTGGCCGGGGTGACATGTGCCCGGCACAAGAATTTGAAATGTAGTACCTTATGCTTGTCGTTAAAGGAGACTCTGCGTGTTTGTTCGCAAAAGTAATGCCATTGTGTGTCCATGAGGGGCTGACCCAAATCCAGTTCCCAAGCTTGTCGTACCTTCTCATCCCGGGATGGGAGCAGTGCTATTGCGGCTCTATACATTTTGGACATTAGATGTTCTCCACTGCTGTCCTTAATAAGAAGTGTCAGCTGTGGGAAATCCGCTGGTTCAAAAGGATAGCTTGGAAGTTGCGATTTCAATGCTCTTTGCGATCGGTATAATATGAACTGTTCCATGAATGTAGCCTCTTTAAATTGGGTGTCTTCGCTACGTGAGTAAATATGGGTATTGGGAAAAAGGTCCCCAAATGTTTCCAGTTCTAATTTTTTTAGGGTGTGTTTTACCGTCTGTTCCTGTGTGATGGGAATCCATAAATTCCCTGCTAATGGAAGGGATGATGAGTACAGTAGTTGCGCCCCGGTTGCCCGAGTCAGTTGTTTCCATGCCCAACTGGTCGTGGAAAGTGTTTGCAGGTCCTGCGGGTCGCGAGCCATGCCTACCGGCAGTAGAGCTGATAGCGGGGTGGGGTGCGCAAGGTCAGCTTTGGGCCGGAGATAAGGAATGTGGGCGTCAAAGTGAAACCAGTGTCGTGAAAAACTGCATTGTGCTATTAAATAATAGAGTCGAAAGTTGGGGATCCCAAACCCCCCTCTTTCATATGGTAATGTCAAGACGTCCCAGCTAACTCTGGGCTGTCTGCCCCACCATACCAGTCATATCAGCTGAGAGCGTAGAGTGGCGAAAAAACTTCTATACAGCGGTATTGGGAACTGGACTTTTTCAAATAATAATAAAAGGACTTAAAGCGAATAAATGAGTATCAATGTGTGCTATGTACAAATGTTTGTCTCATGCAGATACATTTTTTTTCTTCATAAATCTAAGTGATTTCTTTTACTCCCACAATTTTATAATGGAGTGCATTGTATTAAACTAAACACACTGTTATTATTCTTATGTATATAAAGTATACATACTACATCAGAATATATTCACTGTGAATGCAAAGCCCATTATAAAAAGAATGATCTTGCGAGAGGCTCGCAATATCAAACCAAAAAGCACTGCCCCCTTGGGGTGCATTTGAGGGATTATCTCGCTGGCTCTTGCAAGAGTCTATCAAGAGCTTTGGAGAAGGAAAAAAAGGGAAAATTGTACAAACAACACAGATCATTAAACTATAGCGTAGCTCTGAAAAGAGCCGTTTTTTGTTAACAGTTTTCAACAACTATAAATAATTTGTGTTTTCCAACATTTTTAATATTTCTTTGGTATTTGATTTTTTTTATGGGTATTACAAAAACATACAACTTAAAGTGTTAAACAAACACCAACAGCATCACCATAAAAAAAGGAGAAAAACTTACAAAAACCTGTTAAAAAACAAAAATATTACTGCCAATGGGGGCACTTTTGCTCTTGGACAAACTTCTCCTGGGCAGACCTGCTTGTCTTTGATGAAAAATGATCGGCTTACACAAGCAGCAAAATAGCAGTTTATGAAAACAAATAAAGGGTATAGTCTGCTTGTGCACTAAGAACCTGCGCAGGCACAGTATCTCTGGGAGCAAATGATATTGAAGGCCCTGTAGAGTTGACTAGTTCTGCAGCATGAGCCAACTCTTCCTGTGTAAGGGGAAACGGCCTTTACAATGCGGGATGATCTACGCCTGCCGTTTCCCTGCAAGCGTAATAAAGCTTGCCTGAATCACGCATCTGCCTTAACCACGCATATGTGTGGTTAAGGCAGATAGCAGTCTAGTGTCCGGATGGGCAGGGAGAGGAAGAGGAAGCATCAGAACAGGAAGTTCCGGACACGCACAGGTAAGTGGGGCTGAGGCGGGGTTTAGGGGGTTTAGTTTTTAGGGGTGGGTCGGTTTTACAGCTCAGGGCAGGGGAAAGGGTCGGGGAAGTTTTTGGAAGGGGGCAGGATTTTAGGGCTTAGGGCGGGGGAGGGTCGGGTAGTTTTAAGGGATGTGGCCACGTTTTTAGGGGTGGGGTTGGTTTTAGGGTTCAGGGAAGGGGAGTCGGGCAGTCTTTTTAAAAGGGGGCAGGGTCTTTTGGATCAGAGCGAGGGGAGGTGTTTGGGGTAGTTTTAATGGCTGGGGGGAGTTTTTAGGAGTATGGTTGGTTTTAGGGCTAACGGTGGGGGTTTAGGGTGGTTTTTAAAAGAGGTGCAGAGTTTTAGGCCTCAGGGCGGGGGAAGCGGTAGAGGTAGTTTTACAGGCAGCGCACAGGTAAATTTTAGGGCTCAGGGTGGGGGGCTGTGGTAGTTTTTGGCATGGGGCAGGGTTTTAGGCCTTAAGGCGGGGGCAGAGGAAGAGGTAGTTTTAAGGGCACAGCAGGGCCAGTTTTAGGGCCCAGGGCAGGATAGCGAGGTAGGGGGATAAGATTTTAGGACGGGAAGGGGGGTTGGGCAGTGGTAATTTATCACGCATATCCCTTTAGCAAACATGTCTTTACAACGAAATTTGTGGTAAAGGCATGCGTGGTAAAGGAATGCGTTGTTAAGACGCATTCGTTGTTGGGACTGCATTGTAGAGGAACACGTGGTTCAGCCATGCGTGCTTCTGTCATACAACCCTGTGCAAGCCTTTGTGGATACATTGACCTCAGGTGTCTCCACATCCCTGTGGTACTCCTGCTATATTGTTTATTTCTACTCCCTGGTTGAACTCTTTGCTGCATAGTTTACAGGTAACGTACTTCACAGAAACATTCTTGGCACCTGGCCTCATTTAAAAAAATTGCCACACCAAGGATTCCTTGGGTCGCTGAAATGTCTGAGCTAGTGCAGAAGCCCCTGGCTGTTCATTTGAATCTGATGAAGACATCTTTGTGAAGAGAATCAAACAGGAAAAGAGAGCAAGCCATATATGTCTACTCTCGCCAAAATCCAATAGTGAAATAAAGCAAAAAGGATGAAATCTTCTTCTTCTAAATAAAGACATCCAAATGAACCAATCACAATCCTTCCTTAGGGTGTGGGTCTTCTTCCGGACCTCTCACTAGATTCCGGCAAGCGTCTTGCGAGATCATAAAAATATTATTGCTTTATACATCTTATGAAACAATTTTCATAACCAATTTTTCCAAGCTAATCAACATCTCTCATATCATAATGTGTTTAGAATTACAAGAAACCACTTTTATTAACTTAATTACAAATGCACAATCTTGTGGGTCAATTGCAAGAGCTGAACAGGAAGTACAGCCCACTTGTAGTCCACTCAGGGAATGTGTGTGCGACTCCCATTAGCATCTCGGGAGATTATAACATTTTTAGTCCTTTAGATATCCAATAGAATAAATCATGATCAATTTTACATATATAATCAACTTCTGCAATCTTCTACTTTGTACAAAATTACAGGAAAACACTGTTCTTAACCGCGGCGGCAATTCCGCCGCGGTGCGGCGGTTTGATTGAGTGGGCGGGGCCGCGTTGGCCAACGGACGTGCGCAGCACTACGGAGGTAGTGCTCGCGACGGCCGTTGGCCGACGGACGCATGGAAAGGGTTACCTTAATCCCAAATGTACGATCTCGAGACAGCCGACCAGGAAGTACATCCCACTTGAAGTCCACGCAGGAGATTGTGTGTTTGACACCTGTGAGCTTCTTGCAAGAATCACCACCTTTAAAAAATAATGAATATTACAACCATATTTTAATGACTCTCTTTTTACAGATTAACATAAATAATAACTGAACATATGAAAAAGAACTCTAAACAGCAGATTAAAACTAAATATAGAACTATAGTGAGTAATCACACACTTAAAAAATTGATGTATATAGTAAAACTTAATACTATACAATATTAAAAAAACTGATTACTCTCTTTCTGAATTATACTAATTTAAAAACACATACAAAGGCTATGAAAAGTATGCTTTTACAATATTAATGAACTTGAAAGGAAAATATTTCAATATGAGAGTCAGAAGAACTGAGGAGATAGACAATCTCAACACAAATATTGTTGTAGTACTCTGTTTTATACTCAAACATAATCGTTTAGAAACATTTGGCAAAGTATGCACATTTTAATGTTAAGTTACAATATGACAGCAATTTCAGAATAATGTCCGCACACAAGATACATTATTCAGTTATTCTACATACAGACATTTAAAAGAAAAATAATTTACGTTAAAAAAATTGAAATTTACTAAAAAAACAAAAGTTAAAGTAATGTTATAGTTAAGTGAACTTCTCAGTTACAACATTAAAGTTTTGAACAAAAAAACCCACAGAAATTCACTTTATTTTAGTTAGGAGCACTAACTATATCTTGCACCCCGCCATGAACTGCTTCTGACCTCACATATGGCATCACTCATGACATATTCTATGATATCATTTATGATATTACTGACAGCATCTCAAATTACATCATTGATGACATCACTGATGACACCACAAATTACATCATCCAAACTTCACTTTCACACATATTGGTCTATAAATTAGTGTAATATTAGAGGCCTGAGAGTAAGTGCAAAATAGCTCAGCAGAAAATCCCCCATTACTACTGCCACCACACAACTCACTTACATGTTGAATATAAGCATTATATGCAACATTGAGCCCTAAGCCTACACTTTACAGGTAGCACATATCAAATTAACAGTCGACCACAGATATATGAGAAACACTCGTTGACTGCAGTGTTCAATGTCTATATACAATTGTTGACAGAATGCCAAAATATTGAATGTCAGTTAAAAAACAAATGCCCTACTACGGACAGCTTTTATCTGCATCAAAACCTTGACACTCACCAAACCTACATTGAGAAATTAAGTTGATATGAGCCGAAAAGTCGGTACTGTAAACAGTATTTTCTCTATGGGGAACGTTTACTCTGTATCACAGTGTTTGCAGACAATGAAACTTTCATGAGAAATGCACCACAGTGTATTAAAAAGAATCTACTAAGAACAATGTACACTCTATGCAACAGTTGTGAAAAAAACAGTATTTGCTAATCATAACCACAATCTGAAGTTGCTAAATACCATAATACCTGCACAGCTCATACTGTGGAGAAAAGTTTACAGATAGCCCACCTTCTGAAGCAAAACAAGCACTTGTACATAGGTTAGTACCTGGAGAACACAGTCTTTTATGTTAAATAGAAATTGGCATGCTGAGACGATTCTATCTAATATCTTTCTCCTGTATGACTTTTTGTGTAGAAGCAAAAAATGAATCTGTAACCTATTCACAGAGTATAAGTCTTGAGTAAAAAAAATGTATAACGTGTTTAATAACTCTACACAGCTCTGGTGCATTAGGAAGACATACATTTTGCAAACACTTGAACGCATTAGCCGAATCCAAGCTGTACAAAATTAGGTAGAAAAGTACTATGACAACTACCCACCACTATGTAAACTATAAGACAAACCTGCACACTCAGTGGATGATGTCATCAGTGATGTCATCAATTATGTCATTTGAGATGTCATAGAACATGTCATGAGTGACGTCAAATGTGAGGCCATAAGCAGTGCATGGCAGGGGTGCAAGATATAGTGAGTGCTGCTAACTATAACTGGCGAATTTCTGTGTTCTTTTTAGTTCAAAATGCTAGTTGTCACTGAGCAATTCACCTAACTATAATGTTACCGTAACCGTTGTTTTTTCTGTGAATTTTTTTTTTTTTACATCTATATATATATTTATTTATTTATATATATGAATGAAAGTACTCGCGTTGCCGTGCAAGAAGATGCCCGCACTCCAAGTTGTTTTTCAGCAAAAGTTATTTGGCTGACGCGTTTCGACCTTCCTGGTCTTTGACAAAGACCAGGCAGGTGGAAACGAATCAGCCAAATACATTTTGCTGAAAACAACTTGGAGTGCGGGCGTCTTCTTGCACGGCAACGCGAGTACCTTTATTCATTACATACAGGTCCTGCACCCGTCTTGCCCAGCACCAGCCCTGCGAGGACAGTCAGAATATATATTACCTACTGGCGGTCGCCAGTAGGTAGTTATAGTTAGGACCTCGTTTCTATTCAAAAAGCATTTTTTCTTTTGCCATTATCTTTGGCGCCGTTTGACAAATCTTCGCAAAATTTTCAAAACTAATGGTTCACTCAGGTCAGCTCCTGTCCTAAATGTTTCGGGGTGATTCATCAAGCGGGGGCTGAGTGTGGCACTTACTGGAGGTACCTGGTGGACCAGTTGGCCCCAGGGACCCTCAGGAATGAAGGGGACTTAATATCCCAACTTAGAACGCGCCAGGAGGCGCGTTTGCAGAGTGGTGGGGAAAGGGGGCATGGCCTTTGTCCACCTCTCAGCAATCCCACTGTGTGGGGCTTACTGGCGGTGAGAGGTAGGCTAGTTGGCCCCTAAAGGACCCCCAGCAGCGAAGGGGGCTTCAATCCCCATCCAAGAGCGCACCAGGGAGCGCGTTTGGAGAGTGGTGGGCAAAGGGGGTGTGGTCTGCTATGAGAACTTAGCAGTCCTGCTGTGTGGGACTTACTGGAGGTAATAGGAGGGGTAGTTGGCCCCCAAGGATGTCCTTGGGGCCAATTACCCCTCTTGTTACCTCCAGTAAGTCCCACACAGTGGGATTGCTAAAACGTCTTCGGAGGCCGTAGGCGTGCGGGCGTCTTCTTGCACGGCAACGCGAGTACCTTTATTCATTACATACGGGTCCTGCACCCGTCTTGCCTGGCACCAGCCCTGCGGGGAGAGTCAGAATATATATTACCTACTGGCGGTCGCCAGTAGGTAGTTATAGTTAGGACCTCATTTCTATTCAAAAAGCGTTTTTCTTTTGCCAATATCTTTGGCGCCGATAGACGAATCTTCGCGAAATTTTCAAAACTAATGGTTCACTCAGGTCAGCTCCTGTCCTAAATGTTTCGGGTGATTCATCAAGCGGGGCTGAGAAAAAGGGGGTTCCCAAAATGGGTTTTCCCTATGTTAATTTCCATAGGAACTTTAGACACGGCTACAGCCCGAACTGCTCAACGGAATTACACCAAATTTGGCAAAAAGGTAGCTCTTGGTCCAGAAAGCGACTTTTTTTTTTTTTTTTTTTTAAGTTTCAAAAACCTTTATTGAGAAGTAGAAAGGTCACATCCACAGCGTTCTGCCTACATCCCAGTCGGGCCGGCAGCGCGGTTGTCAATGCCAGCCAAAGGCTAAACCGGGTGGGGAAGCACACAGCATGCCGCCTACAACCACTTCGGGCCGGCCGCGTTGGGGGAAATCATCAGCAATAGGGCAGTAGCGCATCTGCAAACAGAACATAGCACCCAGTGACTGTGTAATAGGCATAATCTTGTCAGTGTAAGGAAACCGTTGTTCTGGCCGGGAAAGCGGCACGGAGCCCGCTAGCGGAGAACTGTAACATTGCAGGAGAGTTCAGGCGAAGTGGTGTCATATACTATGCGGTATATGGCAGATTGCTAATGATTGGGAAGGGTAGTAGGCCCCGGTGGTCTGGAGCGAGCAAGGCCTGGTGGTCAATGGGTAAGAGCTGGGGGGTTATGTGCCATGTCCCACTCGTTCTTCCCGCTTCAAGTGAGTAGTGGATAGGAGTAGGGAGGCATTACCCCACCGACAGTGAGGGCCGTGAGCTGAGCGCATTGAATTGGCACTGGCTGGTCGGGGACCGACCACCGTAGGCCGCCTCGGCTGGCAAGAGCCCTCGACGCTGGCCGAGGAGTGCCATGGGAGTTGGCGTGAGCGCTGATCCGCCGGGAACTTGAGAAGTGGCGTGACCAAGAAGAGAGAGAGAGAAAGAAAGAAAAGGAGAAGGAAGAAAAGAAAAAACAGCTCTCTGGCCAGCTGGTAGGAAGGGAAAGGAGGGCCTGGGAGGAGTGGAGGGCTCTCCATGGAGTAATCAGTCTTGACCTTGATGAGCGGCACGATCGGGGAGGGTCAGGAGCAGGTCTTATCAGTCATGGTCAGTGTCGGGAGTGCCCCCTCTAGGCAATAGTGGATCCGCAAAAAGTTGTAGGGCGCGCAGGCGAGGAGGTACATAGCGAGCGTGCTCCAACCGTGTTAGGTATTGGATCAGAGGTTGCCAAGTGCGCTGAAATTTGGCATCTGTATGTGCCAGTCTGTGGGTTAGGAGTTCCATTGCCATGACCTGCCATAGGCGTGTGATCCATACCGGGACCGGAGGAGTGCAAGCCTTTTTCCAATGCAATGCGATGACCTGCTTTGCAGCAGTGAGCATGTGGAAAATCAGCCGCCAGTCCGCAGGTTTCATGGCTTTAAGAGAGGTGGGACGGAGGCCCAGAATAACAACTCCCGGTTCATTAGGCAGGGGGTAACCCACTACTGCTTTAACATGATCAAGAATTTCCGCCCAATACGGCAAGATTAGCGGGCAGTCCCACCAGATGTGGAGGAAGGAGCCCCGAGAATTCAAGCAGCGCCAACAAACAGGAGCATATCCAGGGAACATTCGTTGGAGTCGAAGAGGTGTATAGTACCAGCTCGTCATAATTTTGTACGCGGACTCCTGCTGTGCTAACGATTTAAAAATACGCTGTATGTCCCGCCAGAGCTGCGCCCACCGGCCGGGAGGAATATCCGCCTCAAGGTCTCTCTGCCACTGGCTTTGGTACGTGTGGGGTGATATCGCCTGGGAGGTTTGGAGGACCTTGTAGGTCCGGGAGATCAGTCCCCTGGATCCGTCGAACGACCGAACCAGGAGTTCAAAAGGCGTAAGCTGGCGCATGGCGCCCTCCGTATACGATGGAGCCCGCAGCCAGTGGCGGATTTGAAAGTATTCTAGCCGCGCCGTTTTGGGGAGATTGAAATCTTCTCGACATCGTTCAAAGGATTTGAAGGACCCATCTTCAAAGAGCTGTTCTATGATGCGACATTCGCCTGCCGCCCAGGTCGGAAAGTCTGGTGGGCGGGAAGCTGGCTGAAAGTCTGCGTTAAGCAACACCGGCATGAGGGGGGAGGGAAAGGTAGTAAGGCCTCGGGGGATCGCGATTCTGTCCCAGATCTCCAACACAGTGCGCGTGGGGATAGCGATATAAGCACTAGGGTGTCTAGCAGGTCTACCCAGCCAGGCCAAGTCCCAGAGTGGACGGCACGCCGCGGCACGGTCCATGTGGAACCAGTGCTTTTCACTAGCTCGCACCGATCATTCCGAGATATACCTCAGATGGGAAGCCCAATAATAGGCCATAAGGTCAGGGCATGCTAAACCCCCCCGGTCTCTTGGTAGCAGCAGAACCTTGGTCGACAGTCGCGGTCGCCCCTCACCCCAGATGAAGGCGACCATTTCTCTCTGGAGGCCCAGAATACCCTTGTGCGGGATTGGCGTGGGGAGTGCCTGAAAGAGGTAGAGAACCTTCGGCAGAAGGGTCATCTTGACCGCATTGAGGCGTCCTAGCCAGGACAGGGGTAATGACTTCCAACGGCGGAGGTCCGTTCGTATGGAAGTTCTACAGGCCGGCCAGTTAGCCTGCGTCCAGGTGGTAAGGTCAGCTGTGATGTTAATACCCAGGTAGCGTATAAAAGTGGGGGCCCACCGGAAGGGGTTAATGGTCCGCAAGTCTTCCAACAGCCGTGAGGGAAGAGTGAGATTAAGCGCACTCGATTTAGGAAGGTTGACTCGAAGGCCCGACGTCAGCTCGAACTGAGAGAGAAGATCCAGGAGCGTCGGGAGAGAGGTCGCGGGCTCCGTGAGTGTCAACAGAAGGTCATCCGCAAAGAGGGCTATCTTATGGTCCACCCCCCCATGCGGATACCCCGGATATCTGCCGATTGTCTGATAGCAATCGCCAAGGGCTCCACCGTCAGAGCGAAGAGCAGCGGCGAGAGTGGGCATCCCTGGCGGGTGCCCCTGCGGATGGGGAAAGACGGGGTCAAGGCGCCGTTGACGCGGATGCGCGCTGAAGGGGCTGCATATGGTGCCATTATGCGGGCAACCATGAGAGGCCCGAGGCCTATGCGGAGGAGGACCGCCCGAAGAAAATACCAGTCGACCCGGTCGAAGGCTTTCTCCGCGTCCAGGGAGAGAAGGAAGGCGGGGATTCCGTGGTGGCGGACCTTCTGTACCAGGTGCGCTACCCGGCGCAGGTTATCCGCCCCCTGACGCTCGTGGATAAAGCCCACCTGGTCGGGATCTATCAGGCCCGGCAGGAAGGGCGCCAGGCGTTGCCCCAGTATCTTGGTGTAGATTTTAGCATCTACATTAAGTAGGGATATGGGGCGGAATGATGCGCAGGCGGTGGGATCTTTCCCGGGTTTCGGGAGCAGCACAATCTCTGCTTCAGCCATTGTTGGGGTGACGGATCCAGCCTCAGCAAATGAGTTAAAAAGGCGTAACAGGGGGCCTTGGAGCTCCCGAAGAAAGAGACGGTAGAATGCCAGCGTGAGCCCATCAGGACCCGGCATTTTCCCAACCGGCATACTCTTCAAAGCTTTCGAGAGCTCGTCCGCTGTGATGCGCTCTTCCATTTGATCCCGGTGCTGGGGGGTTAACGGCATCCAGTCGCAGGAATCCAGGAAAGGTGCTATGCGATCGACAGGCATCGCCTCGCCGTATAAAGTAGAGAAGAACGCCCTAAATTCCATCTGTTTGTCTCGCTCCGAGATAGCCCACCCTCCCCCTGGTCTGGCAATTCGGGCGATGTGGTTGCGGGAAATCTGAAGGCGGAGTCGACGCGCCAACATGGAGCCCACCTTATTACCTCCTCCGTAAAACTTCTGTTTCAGCGCAAGGAGTGAGCTTTCCGCCTTATTCACCCGGAGGGCTTTGAGTTGGCCCCGAAGTGATGCGAGCTTCTTTTTTGCAGACAGAGAAGGCTCTGAGTGCGTTTGTCTCTCTAGTGCTTTAATGTCTCGGCCAAGGTTATCCTCCACTAGTCGGGCCTCCCGACTGCGGGCTATGGAGTAAGAGGTGATGGTGCCCCGAATCGTGGCCTTAGAAGCATCCCATAAAAGGGGGACAGGCGTTTCCGGGAGGTCATTGTGAGTAAAGTAGGCTTGGATGGCTTGTTTCAGTTCCGCTACTGGGTCACGCAGAACCTGGGGGGGGAGACGCCATCGGGGAGCAGACCCCGGAGGTCTGCCTATTCCAGACAAGCTAATTTCTAGGTGCGCGTGGTCCGAAACCGAGATGTCCGAGATCGCCGCAGATTCTAAAGAACGAGCAAGCGATTGGGAGATAAAAAAGAAATCAATACGGGAATAAGACTGGTGAACATGGGAATAAAAGGAGTAGTCCCGTGCATCGGGCTCCCGGTAACGCCAAGCGTCCACAAGCCCCAGGGCAGTGATATCATGCTTAAGTGATGCCGACATGGCCCCCGTACCCTGATACAAAGAGGTAGTACGGTCTAGTCCAGGGTCCCACACCAAATTAAAATCGCCACCAAGGATGACGGGGTCTGCCTCCTGGGAGAGGTGAAGCTGGAGGAGATCCCTAAGGAAGGTGTCCTGCGCTTGATTAGGGGCGTAGACGTTGAGTAGGATAAGGGGTTTGCCCTGCATTGTGGCCGCCAGTTTAAGGTATCGCCCCTCTCCATCGCGCTTGGTGCGGACGACCTGCACCAAAAGACCAGCCTTAACCATAATAGCCACTCCCGCAGTCTTTGTCTGCGCAGAGGCCCATGCTTGCAGGGGGTACTTAGGGTGATGCATGCGGGGAGAGTCCCCGCGGAGAAGATGGGTTTCCTGCAAGAAGATAACATCGGGGTCGTTTAAGAGGCGATATCTCCAGATTTGTCGCCTCTTGTTCGGTGAGTTTAAGCCCCGAACATTAAGGGACAAACATTTAAGATGTGTCATTGATCAAGTAGGATGAAGCACGCTCGAGTACAGTCACGCCCCCTCCCCCCCGCACTGTAGATAGGTGTCTCCCTGTGGGTGAGTATTTGGCCAGGTGTCATGGAACGTGTCCAGTCCCATCCTCCCCTGCGCGGGCATGCGGTGCATCTATCATTCCCAGGGACTCATGCCAGAAGGCCAGACCAACTCTTCGCAAACAGAGCCCTCCCCCACAGAGCCAGAGAGTTAAGAAGAAAAACGAGTGAGGGAAGCAAGAAAAGGAGACAGAGAGAGTAAAGGATAACCAGCAACCAGGTGGCCAACGGGGCCCAAAGGATCCAGTCCAGTCCTGGAGCGGCCCAGTGGTGAGAACCAGGGCGGCTCTGAGGAAGTCACTCCTCTTGGGGACTAAGGACATGGTGGGGGGGACAGTGGAGTTCAAGAAGGAGGGTTCGCAACCGTCCCCCGGGGGTCGACCCACTCACCTCATCATGGAGAGGGCGCGGGGGTCCATCAGAATCCCAGCTCTGGACCCGCATAGGAGAGGGTAGCCGCAGCGGGAGTCCCGGGACGAGAAAGGCCAGAGTCCCCGACAGAGGCTCCGCAAAGACCCGGCCAATCACGAGAGCAAGGATCGGCGGGGGGAACAAAGCCCAGCACCGCCGGGTCTCAGCATGAAGACGGTTGCCTTACCCAGGTGCAGTAGCGAGAGGAGAGTCTAGAAGCCATGGGGTTGGGGGCAAGCGCGACAGGTGTACGTGCTCAGCCTACGCCAATGGGTTCGGGGTTCTGCGGCCTGAGAGAGGGGTCAGGAGAAGGCTAGGCACCTGTACAAGTACCAAAAAGGGATAAGAGGGGAAGTAACGCAGGCCCAGGGCAGTCAGCGGATGCCCCGGGGTACCTCCCTTTGGCAGGACGGGGCCTGGGGAGGAGATGCTAAAAGAACAAACATTAGCAATCAAACAACGAGAATGCAGCATCGTAGTCATCAAAGACACCTGAGAGCAAACAGTGCAAGTAACATGAAACATAGCAAACATCGTTTTAGCACTTAGCTGTCGTCAAAGGGCTGGTTCGTCAGGAGAGGCTTGTCCAGGCGTCCCCAAAAGTTCATAGAGTCTTCAAGAGACCATCTCGAAGGAGACAAAAACAGGCGACTCCCAGTGGGCCTCCATGGGGGTGGGAGCAGAGTCTGGAGAAAACACGGCAATCAAGGTGCAGGTGTGTCCGCAAGTGCCCAGTTCGCACGTATTAACAGAGGACCACCCCAGGCGCCAATGGCAATCTTCATGAGAAGAGACAAGAGTGGATACACTCATAAAAGGCAAGGGGCCATCACGGCAAATACAATCCTGCAGGTAGCTCTGCGCCTCGGGCATAGGCGGGCCATCCACCTCCCGGGCCTGCAATGTATCCAAGCGGCTTCAGGAACACAACAGCTGCAGCCCTCCATCGGAAAGATACTAATGCAGGCAGAAAGTCTTCCAGACAAGGTGAGACACCTGGCTGTCGATCAAGAGTCATTTCCCGGCACCGGGGTCCGAGGACACAGTGGGCCCCGGCGTAGGGGTCTTCTCCGGCGGCCGCTGGGGCTCTTCTAATGCTTTCAAGTGGCGGATTATGTCCTGTTTAGCCTGGCTGGAGTTCGAGTTGGCCACCGAGGATCCAGAGCCCTGGCGTCCCACCCTGGACCATTCAGGGCGCAGTGATATCTGTGAGGCCGAATCTGCAGGGGTGGGAGAGGCGGGCCGGGAGTCCTGCGAGATGTGGAGCAATTGGAGTGCCTCCCTCAGTGAACGTAAAGACCTCCGTCTTCCCTCCCAGTGAAAGATTATAGCAAAGGGGTGTCCCCATTGGTACCTGATGTTGGATGCCTTCAGCTTGGCCGTCACTGGTCGGAAGTCCCGACGGCGGCGAAGGGTGAGAGGCGAGAGATCCTGGTAGATCTGGATACTGTGACCAGCATACTCCAGTTTTTCAGCCGCCCTGGAGGCCTTGAGAATCGCCTCCTTCTCCGCATAGAAATGCACCCTGGTCAGGATGACAGGGACCAGGTTGGAGTTGCCCCATGGGGGAGCGACTCGGTGGGCCCGATCTAACGTTGGGGGGGAAATATCCTCATCACCCCGGACAGCGTGGAGGAGGTCCGCAACGTAGGTGAGTATGTCCGCTCCCTCCGCCCCCCGTGGCACCCCTCGTATGCGGAGGTTGTTCCAGCGGCTCCGATTTTCTAAATCCTCCTGTTTAACCTGAAGCTCCACATTCTGTTCTTCAAGCATCATGACCCTTCGCCGGAGATCCTCAAGGTCTTCAGTGCGGGAGTCTACAGTGCGCTCGATATCGACGGGGTTACCCAGTTCAGTGACGTCCCGGCGCACATCCGTCATGTAGGTCTTAACCTCCGTCTTTAGGGATGAGATCTCTGACTTTATCTCCTGCAGGATGGTAGCCAGCACTGCCTGCGTGATGCTGCCCTGTTCAGGGTCTGCCAGGCTAGACGCCATCGTAGGGGACTCCGGCCGGGGCGACGGGGCGCTTTTGCTCCACAGCTCTTTAACCGAGGCGTCTTTGGTGGTGGTGTGCGCCGCGGGCTTTGCCCCTCTAGGTTTGGTCATGTTGCTGGCGCAGGACTTGGTGCAGCCTGTGCGGTCTCCGTACAGCACAGGTCTCCCCTTCAGTGCGTGAGTCGGCCTCCTGGTGCGCTTGAGGTTGGCGGGCGGTCAGGACAGGTCTGCCTAGGCCGATTCGCTATGGAGGACGTCCACCGATGCGTCCCACTGCCGGGCCCCACAGAACTCAGTCCTCGCGTAGCCCAAGTAGATCGGCTGGGGGGACCCCCTGAAGATGGTCCCCAGGGTCCCAATGGGCCACTGCTACCACCGGTGCCACTGCACCCCCAGACGCGCCCGCCCAGCCAGCCACTCCGAAGTGGCGCGCCAGAGATAGTGTGCCGCTAATGAGTGGAGGTGGCTATACTGGCTGGGAGGCCACCCCAGGCCCAAGAAGCAGGGGGCCTTCAAGCACGGATGAGGAGGGCCACCAGGCAGCCCTGGAGGCGGACGGCCGAGGCCTAAACAAGCTCCGACTGTCTCCCGTGCACAGCCCACTGCATCAGGGTCTTCGCCACCCTCTCACGGGTCTTTGGGGGCTCAAGGGCTCCCCCGGGATCCGCTCCCCTCGCTCCTCACCTTCAGGTACTTCAAGGCTCCACTGGGAGAGCAGCAGGCGTCCCCCTCCGCCGTCCCCCGGCCGCCACCGCTCACGCCCGAGCGCAGGGCCTGCCCCGGCTCCCGGGTCTCCGTCACGGAGTGTGTGCAGGCCGGTGGGTGGGACTGTCACCAGGCCCCGGGTCCCAGGATCGTATCGGAAACCCCCAGCAAACACTGGGTCTCCCCTCCCTAGGCTCACGCCGCACCAGATTCAGGAACACAGGGGCAGCCCGTCTCGGTCCCCGGAATTCCGCCGCACCCCTCTAACAAAATGGCGGGCCGGGCCTCAGCTTCGCCCGTCTGCCCGTTCTCCGGACTCCTGCACCGCAGTCTCAATCCGGAGCCCCCGCAGCAGCGGCGCCAGCGCTCCCAGCGGGTCACTCCGCTCCCGTCACCTGCCGGGCCGCGGCTGCGCTGCGGGTCCGTCCGCCCGTGTTACTTCAGCCACAGGGCCTTTAGCACCCAGTGTCGCCAAGATGGCGGCTGGGATCCCCCCGTGTCGTCTCTGGTGGGCGACTCCCGGGCAAAGGGCCCCCACCGCCGGTCCAGGGCAGCCGCCGAGGCAATGCTAGAAATAGGGGGGACACCGCCTGCGTCCCCCGTGCTGTAGAGCGCCCCCAAAACGCCTTAGGCCGACCCCGGGAGATGGAGCACCAGCAGCGTGCGTCCTACTCCATCAGAGTCCAGGCCTCGCCCTCCGCGACCTTTTTTTAAATAGTGTAAATCCGTTCAGTAGTTGCTGAGAAATTAAAAAAATAAAAATGTATATATCCGAGCACCGAGGAGGAGTCGCGACTCCTCCCGAGCACGAGCTTCATGCTAATTGGCTGCCAACACTCCAAACCAGAATGTGTTGGCAGCCATCTTATGACTCGGTAACCGAGTCACAAGAAAACAGTTAAACAAATGTTAAAAAACAAGAAAAGGGGGCAGGGTAGAAACACCCTGACCCCCTAGGCCTGCTCAGGGGGTCCCACAGGGACCCCCCAGGCCCAAAAAAAGCATTTTTTTAAAATAATTTCGGCCGAATTCGTGCTGGGTGCGCAAATCCGGGTGAAATTATTTTTAAAAAATGAAGCGCGGTCTCCCGCACTTCGTTTGTTTCAAGCCCCCGGGTGGGCCAGGTCCTGGGGGCAATTCTTAATTATGGTGTGGGGCCCATGGGGGCCCCCACAGCCCCGGGGACTGCCACCTCCCCGGGGCTTTGTTTATCATATGCGGGGGGGCACATGGCCCCCCGCAGCCCCGGGGACCGCACCTCCCTGGGGCTTTGTCTTAAAAAATGTGTGTGGGGGCTCCTGCCCCCCCACGCTGCCCTGGGGACTGCCACCTCCCGGGGCATTCCTAATTATGTGCAGGCGGGCCTCATGGGCCCCCAAGCCCCAGGGACCGCCACCTCCCCGGGGTTTAAATTTATCTAAATAAGTGTGGGGGGGGCTCCTTCCCCTCCCCACACTGCCCCAGGGACCACCACCTCCCCAGGGCAATTTTAAATAAAGGGTGGGGACCACCACCTCCCCGGGGCTTTAAAAATGCTGGGAGGGGGGCCGTCCCTCCTGGAGCCCTAGACGGCCCTGGGGACTGCCACCCCCAGGGCCGGCTCCTGCAATGTTCCGGGGTGCCCACCCCTGGGACATTGCCGTTTGTTATGGCAGGGCTGGAGCACAGCTCCCGCCCTGCCATAGCAAACACTTCTTTGCTTCGTTGAAGCGAGAGCAGAATTGCTTTTGGGCAAGGGGAGCTGCATGTTAGCAGCTCCCCTTGCCCAAAAGCAATGCCGGCTCCCGCAGGAGGTGGGGAGCCGGCTGGGACCGTGGGGGCATTGGGGCTCCCCCCACGGTCCCCAACGCTGAGGGCCGGACCCGGGGGATGGGGTCTTCGGGGCCAGAAGTGGCCTGGGAGAGGGGCCACGCGGCTCCCTCCCTAAATATATATATAAAATGGCCAAGCCCTGGGGGATGGGGTCCCTGGGCCAATAGTGGCCCAGGGAAGGGGCCACGCGTCCCCCTTCCCTATTCCTATTTTTTTTAAAAAGAGGCCATGCCACGGGGGATGGGGTCCCTGGGGCCAAAATTGGCCAAGGGAAGGGGGGCCAGGTAGCCCCCTTCCCTATAAATATATTTTAAAAAAGGAGGCCATGCCCCGGGAGATGGGGTCCCCTGGGCCGAAATCTGCCTCACCAGGAGCCAAGTTTGCAAAGTGGTGTAAAAAGGGGGCGTGGCCTCAGACCACTCTCAGCAATCCAGGTGTGTGGCACTTACTGGAGGTACCTGGTGGGCTAGTTGGCCCCAGGGACCCTCAGGAATGAAGGGGACTTAATATCCCAACTTAGAACGCGCCAGGAGGCGCGTTTGCAGAGTGTTGGGGAAAGGGGGCGTGGCCTTTGTCCACCTCTCAGCAATCACACTGTGTGGGGCTTACTGGAGGTGAGAGGTAGGCTAGTTGGCCCCTAAAGGACCCCCAGCAGCGAAGGGAACTTCAATCCCCATCCAAGAGCACACCAGGGAGCACGTTTGCAGAGTGGTGGGCAAAGGGGGTGTGGCCTGCTATGAGAACTTAGCAATCCTGCTGTGTGGGACTTACTGGAGGTAATAGGAGGGTAGTTGGCCCCCAAGGATGTCCTTGGGGCCAACTACCCCTCTTGTTACCTCCAGTAAGTCCCACACAGTGGGATTGCTAAAACGTCTTCGGAGGCCATGCCCCCCTTTCTCCACCACTCTGAAAACACGCCTCCTGGCAGACTACGGGATGGGGGATGAAGTCCAATTTACTCCTAAGGGATGTTGGGAGCCAAGAAGCCCTCCTGGTACCTCCTGTAAGTCCTACGCAGCGGAATTCCTGAGCGCTGCTCGGAGGCCCAGCACCCTTTCTCCACCACTCTGCAAACGTGACTACTAGTTAAAGAAGTGTTTGCAATGTAATAGGTTTCGCATTTGTGAGAATTAGAGCTATTGGCATTGTAAATGTAAAAGTTTTTTACAAATGTTTTTTGGAGTGGAGTGGATGTACGTTGTGTGTAGTGGAATTATGTGGTATGTTGTGCAGTGAAATTATGTGGATAGAAAGTATGTGGTATTTAGTGTATAGGAATTATGTAGAGTGATATTATGTGTTATGGAGAGTAATTAGGTGGTATGGTAGTCTGTGTTGTGGAGTGGTAACCTCAGGTTTAGTCTTCCTCGTTTCCATAGAAGCTCAACTATGAACTCAGTGAGACAAAAGAAGAAGGAATCACTGAGGAGCACTTGTGGACCTAGTCAGAGTTATGAGCAGGGCCACTGGAATTATGCGAATGTTTGGCTGCACCGACTTTCGCACAATTATACATTTTCTGCATTAGCCACATAATTCATCATCTGCTCCCTAATCTGCAGATTTGAACAAAAAAAGCCTTGTTTCTAGCTCAAACGGCTCAAACGTTACCAAAAATGCAGCGACAAGTGTTACAGCGTGGTGGAAGGCCCTTTGCAAACCTAGAATGGTCACCTGTTACTTATTGCTAAATGTGGGTGTTAAATTGGTACTAATGGTGTGCAAGCAACTCTTGCTTCCTTCTGCACCTCTCTTGCCTCTTTCTGCATTTCTGTTGCTTCTTTCTGCACATTTCTTTCTTTTTCTGCACTTCTCTTGCCTCTTTCTGCAAATCTCTTCTACTTTCTGCACCTCTCTTCCCTCTTTCTGCACGTCTGTTGCCTCTTTCTGCACCTCATTTGCTTCTTTCTGTACCCCTCTTGCCTCTTTCTGCACCCTTCTTCCCTCTTTCTGCACCTCTCTTGCCTTTTTCTGTACCCCTCTTACGTCTTTCTGCACCCTTTTTGCCTTTTTCTGCACCCCTGTTCCTTCTTTCTGCACTTCTTTTGTTTCTTTCTGCACCTGTCTTGCTTCTTTCTGCACCCCTTCTTGCCTCTCCCTCCACCCCTCTTCCCTCTTTCTGCATCTTTCTGCACTTATCTTGCTTCTTTCTGCACCTCACTTGCCTTTTTCTGCACCTCTATTAACTCTTTCTGCAGTTCTCTTGCCTCCTTCTGCACTTCACTTGCCTCTTTCTGTAACTCTCTTGCCTCTTTCTGCACTTCTCTTGCCTTTTTCTGCACCTCACTTGCTTCTTTCTGTACCACTCTTGCCTCTTTCTGTACCTCTATTCCTTCTTTCTTCACCTGTCTTGTCTCTTTCTGCACCCTTCGTGCCTCTTTCAGCATCTTTGTTGCTTCTTTCTGCAGTTCTCTTGCCTCCTTCTGCACTTCTCTTGCCTCCTTCTGCATCTCAGTTGCTTCTTTCTGTACTTCTCTTGCCTCTTTCTGCACCCCTCTTGTCTGTTTCTGCACCTCTGTTGGTTCTTTCTGCACTGCTCTTGCTTCTTTCTGGACCTCTCTTGCAAATTTCTGCATCCATCTTGCCTCTTTCTGCACCCCTTTTGCCTCTTTCTGCACCTCTGTTGCTTCTTTCTGCTCTTCTATTGCCTCTTTCTGCACCTCTCTTGCTTCTTTCTGCACCTCTCTTGCTTCTTTCTGCACCTCACTTGCCTCTTTCAGCACCTCTGTTGCTTTTTTCTGCAGATCTCTTGCCTCTTTCTGCACCTCTCTTTTCTCTTTCTGCACCTCTCTTGCCTCTATCTGCACCCCTGTTCCCTCTTTCTGCACCTTTTCTGCCTGTTTCTGTACCTCTCTTGCCTCTTTCTGTACCTCTGTTGCCTCCTTCTGCACTTCTCTTGCTCTTTCTGCACCCTTCGCGCCTCTTTCAGCACCTCTGTTACTTCTTTCTGCACTTCTCTTCCTTCTTTCTGCACCCCTCCTGCCTCTTTCTGTACCTCTCTTGCCTCTTTGTGCACCCCTCCTGCCTCTTTTTGCACCTCTGTTGGTTCTTTCTGCACTGCTCTTGCTTCTTTCTGCACCTTACTTGCCTCTTTCTGCACTTCTCTTGCTTCTTTCTACACCTCTGTTGCTTCTTTCAGCAATTCTCTTGCCTCTTTCTGCACTTCTCTTCCTTCTTTCTGCACCCCTCCTGCCTATTTCTGTACCTCTCTTGCCTCTTTGCGCACCTCTCCTACCTCTTTCTGCACCCCTCTTGCCTCTTTTTGCACCTCCGTTGGTTCTTTCAGCAATTCTCTTGCCTCTTTCTGCACTTATCTTGCTTGTTTCTGCACCTCTCTTGCATCTTTCTGCACCTCTGTTGCCTCTTTCTGCACTTAACTTGCTTCTTTCTGCACCTCTCTTGCCTCTTTTGGCACCTCTCTTGCTTCTTTCTGCACCCCTCCGGCCTCTTTCTGCACCCCTCTTCCCTCTTTGTGCAACTCTCTTGCCTCTTTCTACACCTCTCTTCCCTCTTTCTGTACCACTTTTGCCTCTTTCTGTACCTCTGTTGCTTCTTTCTGCACTTCTCTTGCCTCTTTCTGCACCATTCGTGCCTCTTTCAGCACCTCTGTTGCTTTTTTCTGCACTTCTCTTCCTTCTTTCTGCACCCCTCGTGCCTCCTTCTGCACCTCTGTTTCTTCTTTCTGCACTTCTCTTGGTTCTTTCTGCACTGCTCTTGCCTCTGTCTGCATCCCTCTTGCCTTTTTCAGCACCTCTTTTGCTTCTTTCTGCACTTCTCTCTCCTCTTTCTACACCCCTCTTGCCTCTTTCTGCACCTCTGTTGCTTCTTTCTGCACTTCTATTGCCTCTTTCTGCACCTCTCTTGCTTCTTTCTGCACCTCACTTGCCTCTTTCAGCACCTCTGTTGCTTTTTTCTGAAGATCTCTTGCCTCTTTCTGCACCTCACTTGCCTCTTTCAGCACCTCTGTTGCTTTTTTCTGCAGATGTCTTGCCTCTTTCTGCACCCCTCTTTTCTCTTTCTGCACCTCTTTTGCCTCTTTCTGCACCCCTGTTCCCTGTTTCTGCACCTTTCCTGCCTGTTTCTGTACCTCTCTTGCCTCTTTCTGTACCTCTGCTGCCTCTTTCTGTACTTCTCTTGCTCTTTCTGCACCCTTCGCACCTCTTTCAGCACCTCTGTTGGTTCTTTCTGCACTGCTCTTGCTTCTTTCTGCACCTCACTTGCCTCTTTCTGCACTTCTCTTGCTTCTTTCTACACCTCTGTTGCTTCTTTCAGCAATTCTCTTGCCTCTTTCTGCACCTCTGTTGCCTCTTTCTGCACCTCTCCTAACTCTTTCTGCACCCCTCTTGCCTCTTTTTGCTCCTCTGTTGGTTCATTCTGCAGTTCTCTTGCCTCTTTTTGCACCTCTGTTGCTTCTTTCTGCACTGCTCTTGCTTCTTTCTGCACCCCTCTTGCCTCTTTCTGCACCCCTCTTTTCTCTTTCTGCACCCCTCTTGCCTCTTTCTGCACCCCTGTTCTGTTTCTGCACCTTTCCTGCCTGTTTCTGCACCTCTCTTGCCTCTTTCTGTACCTCTGCTGCCTCTTTCTACACTTCTCTTGCTCTTTCTGCACCCTTCGTACCTCTTTCAGCACCTCTGTTGGTTCTTTCTGCACTGCTCTTGCTTCTTTCTGCACCTCACTTGCCTCTTTCTGCACTTCTCTTGCTTCTTTCTACACCTCTGTTGCTTCTTTCAGCAATTCTCTTGCCTCTTTCTGCACCTCTGTTGCCTCTTTGTGCACCTCTCCTACCTCTTTCTGCACCCCTCTTGCCTCTTTTTGCACCTCTGTTGGTTCATTCTGCAGTTCTCTTGCCTCTTTTTGCACCTCTGTTGCTTCTTTCTTCACTGCTCTTGCTTCTTTCTGCACCCCTGTTGCCTCTTTCTGCACCCCTCTTTTCTCTTTCTGCATCCCTCTTGCCTCTTTCTGCACCCCTGTTCCCTCTTTCTGTATCTTTCCTGCCTGTTTCTGCACCTCTCTTGCCTCTTTCTGTACCTCTGTTGCTCTTTTCAGCACTTCTCTTGCTCTTTCTGCACCGTTCGCGCCTCTTTCAGCACCTCTGTTGCTTCTTTCTGCACTTCTTTTCCTTCTTTCTGCAACCCTCCTGCCTCTTTCTGTACCTCTCTTGCCTCTTTGTGCACCTCTCCTACCTTTTTCTGCACCCCTCTTGCCTCTTTTTGCACCTCTGTTGGTTCTTTCTACGCTGCTCTAGCTTCTTTCTGCACCTCACTTGCCTCCTTCTGCACTTCTCTTGCTTCTTTCTACAGCTCTGTTGCTTCTTCAGCAATTCTCCTGCCTCTTTCTGCACTTCTCTTCCTTCTTTCTGCACCCCTCCTGCCACTTTCTATACCTCTCTTGCCTCTTTCTGCACCTCTCTTGCCTCTTTCTGCACTTCTCCTGCTTCTTTCTGCACCTCTCTTGCCTCTTTCAGCACCTCTCTTGCTTCTTTCTGCACTTCTCTTGCCTCTTTCTGCACCTCAGAGTTAGAGGTAGTTTTAATCCCCCTGCCCTATTATGTACTAGGGCCTTACAGAGGAGGTCATGCCAATCACAGGGGTACCCCAACCCATAGTGTACCCTAGTGTATGTAGGTGTTTTCACTGTATTCTAAGTGTCTTTCAGCATAGCACTGGCTCCGGGCCTGGTTAGTCAGAGTCAGTTACCACCAGTACCAGTCAGCAAAAAGTTGGGGGCCCAGGATGACTTTGCAACAAGGCCTCTTTCTGCACCTCTGTCGGTTCTTTCTGCATATCTCTGGCTCCTTTCTGCACTTTTCTTCGTCTTTCTGGACTTCTGTTGCCTCTTTCTGCATTTCTCTTGCTTCTTTCTGCGCCTTTCTTCCTCTTTCTGCACATGTCCTACCTCTGTAGGCATTGTAAGAAATTAGCATTTAAAAAACCTTTGAAATTCACTGAAAAAAAACATAGGTTTCAGGGACGTTATAGTTAGAAATTAGCATTTAAAAAACCTTTGAAATTCACTGAAAAAACATAGGTTTCAGGGATGTTCTGGTTAGAAATTAGCATTTAAAAAACCTTTGAAATTCACTGAAAAAACCATAGGTTTCAGGGACGTTATAGTTAGAAATTAGCATTTAAAAAACCATAGAAATTCACTGAAAAAACCATAGGTTTCAGGGACGTTATAGTCAGAAATTATCATTTAAAAAACCTTTGAAATTCACTGAAAAACCAATAGGTTTCAGGGACATTATAGTTAGAAATTAGCATTTAAAAAACCATAGAAATTCACTAAACAAAACACAGGTTTCAGGGACGTTATAGTTAGTTGGACATTTCACTCATACAAAACCAGAGAAATTCGGCCGTTATAGTTAGTTGAGATAAGTATAACTTGCGCCCCCGCAATGCACTGCTGATGACATCACATATTACATCACTCATGACATGGTCAGTGACATCCCTCATGACATCACTGATGACATCTCAAATGACATCACTGATGACATCATCCATGTGATCCTCTGATGCACCTCCTCACAGCCTAATATAACCTTTGATACACCCACTCAAAAATACAGACTGCCATTCTCAAAACCATAGACACGCCAATACCAGTTACTACATACCCACTCACTGATTCCTAGGTCTACACACACATCCACTCACTCACCCATACAGTCATTCATACATGCAGTCACTCATCAATACAGCCACTATCATATGTACTCATACACCTATACAGACACTCACACACTGCCACTCACCCATAGAGTTACTTACACAGCTAGTTAGTCATGCAAAGAATCAATCACACTCCCATTTACTCACCTATACAGTTATACACACACCACCTCACTTCTTCACACAGATACTAATATATACTTACTCTCTTATACAATCACTGACACAAGCACACACTCATCCACACAGCCACTCTCACAATCACTCACTCTCACATATAGTAATTTATATACTCCAACACTCACATATACTGCCTTTCACATATGTAGTTACTCACACATGTACCACTGAGACATCCATTCACTCACCAACACGGCCATACACACACTCACCCACCCATACAGCCCCTCACAGACGCACTCTTGAACCCATACACCCAGTGAATCACCCACTCACACATCCATGCAGTGAGTCACACACCCCACCCACACAGACACTCAGGCACCCATACAGATACTCAAACAAGCAATCAATAACCCATATAGACACTCATGTAGCTACTCACCAACCCATGCAACTGCTTACACACCAACAGACAGACTGATACAGACATTCACACAGTTTAGTCACTAACCCATGCATTCAGTAAGACACGTTTAATCACTCACTTATACAATCAGTCACACACCTACTAAATCATCCATTCAGACAGTCATACACCCACTCATTCTTCAATACACCTTGGCCTATATATATATATAAAACATATTTAAACTGTACAGAAACACACAGTCACTGGATGATGGCATCAGTGATGTCATCAGTGATGTCATTTGAAATGTCATCAGTGATGTCATCAGTGATGTCACTGACCATGTCATGAGTGATGTAATATGTGATGTCATCAGCAGTGTATTGCGGGGGCGCGAGTTAAACTTAGCTCAACTAACTATAACGGCCGAATTTCTCTGGTTTTGTACGAGTGAAATGTCCAACTAACTATAACGTCCCTGAAACCTGTGGTTTTTTCCAGTGAATATATATATATATATATATATATATATATATATCAAAAAGCAAACGGTCCGTAATCGGTGCGCACTTTGTCCGCTGGTGCTCGTGTCGAGGTCAGACCATGCCTCGCTCAATTATTTTCACAAAGATGCCACTGCACTCCAGAAGTCATGAAAATCCAAGCATTTAATAAGCATAATAGCCACCACAATACCACCAAGCGTTTCGACCAAGAGATGGTCTTTGTCACGGTTACAAAGACCATCTCTTGGTCGAAACGTTTGGTGGTGGTATTGGTGGTGGCTATTATGCTTTATTAAATGCTTGGATTTTTCATGACTTCTGGAGTGCAGTGGCATCTTTTTGTGAAAATATATATATAGGTAATGCATTTTAGTGATGCTAATAACTTCGGCACTATTTGAAGACTCTTCATGAAACTTTCCAAAAAGTGCTCTTTTTTGCCTAGTTTGTGCATAGAATGTTTCAGGGTGATCTGTCAAGCGGGGGCTGAGAAAAAAGGGGGGTCCCAAAATGCTAAATCCCTATGCATTTTTTATAGACTTTTTAGATAGGGCTATAGCAAAAACTGCTGAACAGAATTACACCAAATTTGGCAGGAACCTAGGTCTTTGTACACAGATTGGGCTTTTTGTGATTTGGTGTAAATCTGTTTAGTAGTTTTGGAGAAATGAAGGTACAAAACAAACTGAATATCTGGATAGCTAGGTAGGTAGCGCCAATTTTAAAATGGAGCGTTCTGAGTGGCCCAGGGAGCTTTTTTTTCCCCTTGGGCTAATTTGCTCATGCTGGAATCAGACTCCTGCAAGAGTGAGTGCTCTAATTGTCTGACAGCAACATCAGAAAAATGTTGCTGGCTGCCATTACAGGACTCGGAGACTTAGTCCCCTGTCCTGAATTAGTAAATTAAAAACATATAAGGGAGCTGGGTAGGGATACCCTCCCCCCCAAGTCCCCATGGGACCCCCCACTGGGCCAACATAAAAAAAATTGCCAGTTTTTGCCTCGATCACGCAGGACTCCTGCGGGATCAAACATACTAGCTCAGAGCTGATTTAATTAATTAAGGAGAGGAGGCGCATGCCCCCCGGGCCATTATAGGCCCCAGGGAGCCCACCCCTGAGGCCGCTTTTAATGAGGGGAGGGAACACAAGGCCCTCCTCCCTGAGCCATTATGGGCCCCGGGGAGCCCATCCCCGGCGCTGAAATCCTTTAAAAAAAAAAAAAGGGGGGGCTTCACAGCCCTCAGTCGCTGAGCCATTATAGGCCCAGAGGAGCCCAACACCGGGGCCAACATTCACCAAAAAGGGGAGGGGGGCCACACTGCCCACCTCCCCAACTCTTGAAAAGGCCTAGGGTCCCCATCCCCTCAGGGCAGCTAACCTTACAAAAAGTTAGGGGGACCCCATGGCCCCCCTCCCTGAACTTTTATTGGCCCCGGACCCCATTTTCCGGGGCTGGCTCACTTGCGGTGTCCCGGGGAGCCCACCCCTGGGACACAGAAGTTTCCCTGCCTGCACCGGCGCAGGCAGGGAAACTTGTGTTTGCTCCTGCCTGCAGTAGCATTTTCAAAACTCCCGCCAAATGAAAGCAAACACTGAGCCTGCTGCCATTGGGCGGGAGCTTAGAAAATACCCCCGCCGACTAGGAGCAGACCTGAGATCTGTTTCCCTGCCCGCACTGATGCGGGCAAGGAAACAGATTGCTCCCGCCCGAGGGTGCAGCATAAATAGCTGCTCACTTTGGGCGGGAGGAATATGTGTGTTATGTCCCTGCCCTCGTCGGTGCAGGCACGCAAACTGCTGTTTCGTGGTGTAATAATAGGACTGGAAAATATATTGTTTAAGCAGCCATATTAGCATTATCAGTAGATTTTTTCAAAAGTCATCAACCATGACAGGCCATATAATGAAATATCTACTAAATGATGTCACTCCAACTGTAGAAGACCTTTCGAACTTGCAGTGAACTGGTGTACTTGAATTTAGGATGTAGAATTTGTAGGTAAGAGTCTTGCAAATGTTTGGGCAGCCTGTGTTCAAAAGTTGAGTTTGTATCATCACGTTCTGTCCATCCTGTGTTGTTTTTTAAATATATTGTGTAGTGTCCTGAAACAGTTGCTTCTCCATGATGGGAAATAATGGCACTACAAGTAAAAGTGCGACCAGAAATAGAAATTTGTGTGGCAGTAAAGTGTGTTATTAACAATATTTTTTCTATTATTGACAGAGCACCTTTGAATCATTAAAATGATACAGTTTGGTGCCAGAGTTAAACGAAGTGAGGACCTGGGATCTACAGTTAGGACAAAAGGTATCGTGCACAGTGTTACATATTACATTTGTAAATGCCACTGATTTGCAATCAGGGATCGGAATGTAAACAAATCTTTCAAATTCAGTTATCGTAGATACTGAATTTAAGGGATGGAAACATTCATAATCCAAAAGTTACTTACACCCAAAAAATCTATGTTTGGTTGAGTTTCATTGCCAATTATTTGGAGAACAGCCATACAGAAATCTTGACCAGCTTGCTGTTGATTTATTGAAAACTGAATAATACCTGTACAGGCATCAACAATATCTCTAACACCACTTGTGTAAGGGGCAGATGTGCTTTTGTGAGAGAAGTAGGCCCTGGAGAGTGGTTAAGCTATTGCACAAAGGCTTATCGATGTGTTGTTGTACTACTGCTCTGACAAATGGTAAGCAGAGATGAAGATTTACCATAACATTACTATAACAGTTAATGCTATTGCCATTAACAAACTGATATTCACTTATTTCCATGTTATGTATTTTTTGCTTTTTCTTAGAAGGTTTTTTAATGAGTTCTGTGTCACTGCTGTAGACATTCTTTATCCTTTTGAAAAATATTTTAGGTTTGGAAACAACAGGATATTCACCTAGAGAAGGGGTATACGTTCTTCGCAAATGATTGTATTCGCCGTCACAGGAAGTATCTACATTAATTCTTGTGTCGGCACCAGCACAATTAAAACAGAACCAACTATTACGCATGAAAGTGGAGAGAGGATGTGGCGTAGTGGCCAGAGCTGCAGACTTTGGAGCTGGGGAACCAGGTTCGAGTCTCGGGTCGGCTCAACATCCTGAATCTCCCTGTAAATTAATGTGTCCCTAACTGGTGCTTATGAAAAGAGCCAGTGTTGATGATTAAGTGCCGGTGCTGAGCACTGGAAACCACCGGCCCAAATTAAGCATTGATATTCCTAGGGCAGGAGTGTCCATCATAGGTCCAGGACCACCAGATCCATGCCATCTATTCCAGATAACCACTGAACATATAAAAGAGTTACATTTAGATGTATCGTAGATATCCTGAAAATCTTACATAGATCCAGCTCTCCTGGACCTACGTTGGACACGCCTGGCCTAAAAACAAAAGGAACTGTCTTAGTTGCAGTTTATTTTATTACCATCAGGCAAACCATGTAAACTAATTTCTGGAGAGGGGATTTAATCATTTGGTAATGACGATTTTTGCAACCAGAAAAATCATACCTCCTTTTATTCATGAAATGTTGGTAAGTATTTGTCATGTATCACAGGGCAGAACAGTAGTGCATTGGCAAAGTTAGTGATAGAGACCCAGGGCTATGCTAGCATTTAGTCACCTAAACTAGGTATCAGTTGATTGTCAGAGGTTTGCACAAGAGTTTTAGGTTCAGCAACCAGGTCAAAAACCCTTAAAAGGAGTTTACTTTTCTCCTTTAAAGGCTCCCTCTCATCCTCCCCCCACTCTCTTCCCCTAAATGTTTTCGTTCATCTTCCCCTGATTTATTTCATGATACCTAACAATTATTTAAAAAATCGGCAATATGCATCTCAGTGTTGTCTGTTTTTGGCTTTTCAGGCACAAGCCAAACATGCATGAAGAGACAGAGGGCAAACTTCCAGCCCCGCCGAGTCAGCGCTTTGATGTAGCACTGAATTGCAAAAGGGACACATTAAGAGTGAGTTCCTGTTACATGTCCATGGTCTGCCCCTGCGACCTTAGGCTGCCTACTCGTGATAAGTACTGATCGCGCCCTCTGAAATGTGCCTTTATCTCACAGTCTGCTGTAATGCGGATGCCACCAGACCAGCAGGACATCAGCTACAGGCCCCCTCCCCCCGCTCCAGCTGACAAAGCAGGGGCTTCAGGACGCCACTGTTTAAGGATAGCCAGACGAGAGTCCCAGCCATATCAAACGAGAAAATTGAATGGGATCAAAAAGGGAAAAAATGTCACAGTGGAGGGATGTAGAGCCGGATGACGAACTAGTGGAAGCCACTACAAATCCAAGCGTTGCTAGGCACTATGAACTGATAACAGGATGTTTTGTGCCTGTACTCCATCTCATGACCTGCAAGTGGTCTCAACCACCCTGGAAGTGTTCTGCCTCTGCATTCTCTTCTGGGGTCTTGTCTACCTCCTAAGTTTACCACTGCCCCAAAGGGTCCCGGTACTATTGTCACTCCAAATAGAAGACTGAGAACCCCTCGTCGGCATTTGACTCTAAAGATTGTGATGGCAGAGCAGTCCAAGGCTCCCGCAGGCAGGCGATATGGGTTAATGGTAACACTCAATAAATCATTGTCCAGCCAGTGCTTTTACTTTAAAAAAGAAATGTACTTCCATCCAAACAAAGATAAATGACATACATAAAATTACAAATATCACAATATATAGTAAGCAAAACAGTATTCCAAATAGTACAAAAGGTCATGGTGGGAATAACAATTTATAGCCCTTCCTAAATGGGGCCTCACTGATAACCAGGGGAGAAATCACATACCCTAGAAATTTATCGCAGAGGGGAACCAATCCTATAAATTTTGTCTGCTGACATTATCAGCAAAGTACTTTGTGGCAAACACTGTGCCTGCAGGCCCTAACATGAAAAACCACTACATCTCTAACTAGGCCTATTGCATTAACATGAACTGTTCCCAATAAGCACAGCTAGGCCTGTCATAAGAAAGGCCTACTGCCTTTGGCAATGCATTCACATTTGGTAAATCATACCTACAGGCTTTCGCTCCACTGCAACATTGACCAAAGGCCTTCCCCTACAGAGACCTAAACATCTTCACGTTGACCTAATGCATTCAAACATTAACAACGAATCCCTCACCCAAGAAAAAATAGATTGGACCAGACTTAAGAAAATGAATGTTACTTTTGACAATGAACTGTCACCCAATAGCTAAGCAAAACTCCAGCTGGACGCATTTTATCACGATGGGAGCGACTAGTCTTCTGCAAATTCCAACTAACAACCTCGGCCAGGGTCAGCCACACCAGGTGTTTACCAAAGTTAGTCCCGGATAGGCAGTTCTTCATAGATCCTTTCCTGAACCAGATCACCTGTGTTATTTTCCAGCTGAACATCTCCAGCCACCAGCACCACCTTCCAAGAGCCTCCTGACCCCCAGACTTGGTTGATCACAGTTCTTTGTCATCCCTCCACAGATGTGTTCCCTTCTAGATGGCGTCCTCCTGCATGGCACACTTCCAGCATCTTTTCCACAGTGAGTTTAGCTTCTTCCCTAAAGACAGAGGCAACTTCTCCAGCAGGTTTAGGTTCCCAAGAAAAAGCCCTTGCACAGCTCCTTAGTGACCAGGCCGGTGGGCGATGACTCCACCCGCAGATGCAGTCCAGCAATCACCTTTCTGAGCAAGCAGTCTCTCCTTTCTCCAAGCAGTCTACAGCTCATGGGTCTTGTCTGAGTTGTCCATACATGGAAGAAAGCCAGCAATTGGAGATCCTGGCTCTAGTGCTCAAGTAATATCCACCAACTGAGTGAACCCCACTGAGTGAGTCCTGGGACTGATCCATGAGAACCCTGGCACACTGGCCTTAGTTTCTATCCAGTTGTTATAGTAGGTTTGCAGACAACAATGCAGATTAAAGAGACCCATCTCTGGAGCTGGTTTCAGGCAGTCCTAACATATTGCTTTTTAACCCAAGACTTGTCATGCGGAAGTTCTTGTCAATCAAAGGACAATAGAAAGACAGGGTAGGATTTGTAGCTCCCTCTCAGAGGAATGCAGCACAAAGGTACAAAAGAGCTGGAGGACACCTCGTCGAGTACACAGCGCTGTGTACAGTAACAGTGCTGGGGAAGACTGTAGCAGGAAGGGGGTGCAGCTGTCCCTGCCCTTGAAAGGGGTGTCCGTCCCCCACCGCTCTTCCACAGGAGCCCGGTCCGCTTCAAAGGACTCCAGGAATAGTCTACAAATTACATCCCCATCTAGCAGGCTTTCTCCTTCCTCCATCTTGAGTACCACCCAAAGTGAATTCTTGCCCTCATAAAGTAAAACAAAAACACTTCACGTTTATCATCATAACCCACATATTAAACACGTAAGAGCACATTTACCCTCCATACATGTCTGCTACAACCTACAGAGAGCCCTTCACCCTAGCTATCCACATGCAGATGGCCTTATTTAAAAAGCAGGCGCTCCAGGACGCAGGTCAAAAGCCAATGTTAACAGAGCTTACAGTGGGTGAGGCTCGCCATGCAGCAGAGCTTCAAATGTGTAAGGATCAGAAAGCAAAAACTGAGTTTTCACCATTTATAACCCATTTTCCAAACGGATGACATAAGTAACTCGGCCTACCTTTAATGAGGCTCCTAGGTAAGGCGGCACAAAGATTGCAGAGAGCCCTCTCCAATTCCGCGAAGTTCCTTGAAGACAACAGAGGTAGGTATCTCAGGGGGCCCTCAGTGGAGAGTCCAGGTGAATCACATCTCCAGCTCTCTCTTCGGTGGAATTTAGCATAGATGCCAGTGGGGTGGCTAGGGGTAGCAACATTTGTTGCTGGTAGAAACACACGTGGAGTGATTTAGTAAACTCTCTATGATAAATAATTTGAATACGGATCTCTTAAAAGTACGTTTGTATATAGTTTTCAACTTTTAGTATCTGTCCGTTTCATAGTTATTTATCAAACTGCAGCCTGCAGTGAAATCTTCTTACAAAAACTAGCCTGTCATTTAGACAGAAGATTATGTATTTCAGCTCCCTCTGATGACAGTGGGGGATCAAAGAGAATGTGATGTCACTTGCACTACCTCTGTGTAGTGCAATTGTGAGTTTGTGACTCTAGCAGTCTTTTATGCGGCACACTCACTCCCAAGGCAAAGCAGAATCAGTCATCCAGGCCACAGTCCAGAATTCAACACTCGGATTAGAAGTAAAGGTGTGTGAGGAGGAGGGAGGGTGCTCCTCTGATAACTATTCTATCACATGGTCCCTCACTCCCTTCTAACTGAGCTTAAGGCATCTTCCTACTGAGAGAACAGCCGGCCATGTCGCATGCAGGGTGGCATTCGAGGGGCCCAGATCCACTTTAGCAGGTGAGCCTGGGACTGTTTACTCTTGTGGCTTTCCATGGTGGGGGGCTCACGCACAGGCATTCTAGGGGGCCAAAGTCTCTGATGTGGCTTTGGGTGTGCCATTCACATCAATACTATCTAGCCCCATTTATTTCTGGACTTGTCGACAGATGTTCTAAATGCTAAATGTATAAGAAGCAAGCTCCGGGTAGCATCGCTTACCCCGTACTTCTCTCAGGCAAGACATTTTGCTCATCTTGTAATGGGCATTGTGGTGTCACTTTATATAATTTGCTGGATACCAGGCTTTGCTTATGATAAAATACCTGCTGGGGCCTGAAAGGCAGGTTTTCCATACAGGATGCATTCTCTGTTTTACCCATTGTACACTCCTCCCCATATGCACTGCAAACCCACTCGAGCTTGCACTAAGAAACATGCACAGTTAAACCAGACCAATTACGTATCCAGCAACTGCAAGAGAGACATTTTAGGTTGCAGTCTGTGTTGGGTGACACCGCTCTTTGAGAGCGTAGATTTTGTTCAAGTCTCAAAGCATAGATATATTAACATGAGCCTGGACCATTCCTTTAAGCATACCATAACTGAGGGAGTCACAGCCAACATTAGCAAAGAAAATAGGTCTTGTCTTTAAAATATGAGTGTCAGCAATCTGTTGGTTTTGCGATTGCCTGTTTACTTTGACATTGCCAAAAAGTAAGAGAATCAAGAAAGCCACCGTTGCATCATGATGCGTTTGCATAAATGCACAGGTGGCCATTTTGGAACGGTCTTTCTTTGACTTTATATGAAAAACCATTTGAAGTTGGCCGCAGATGCATCACCATGCGTGCACACACTGGTATCTTAGAATGGCGTTTCTCATAAAGAAAAAAGATTGTGAGATGGCTGCCCATGCCTTCATCAGCAGCCATTTTGTCTTCTTTTAAAGTTTAGTTTAGTACATTGTCTGTGCAGGATTGCCTAACTATACCCATGACTTGCTAGTGCTACACAACAGCTCCATGCCACAATAAATGACAGACTGTGCACCAATGACATCCTGGCTTGTTGGTAAGTGTTACAATTGGTGTTCTAGTTATATATTTTCTGAAACGTGGGGCTTCCCAGACATTATTTCACTTATTTTTGCTTTTGTGGTTCTGTTTCAGAGGGGACTCAGTTTATCCTATCTGTACATGGCTTTTAAAACCACTGAGACACCCAACAGTGCAAGGGGAAGTCAGCTTCAACTAAGCCCATGTGCGAACACGGTGGCCTGTGGAGCGGGCTTTTGTGCTTCTGAATGCCCAGTTCCAGTGCCTTGACAAGACTGTAGGGCCCTTCTGTACTCTTCTGGGAAGGTCTCCAAGACTGTTGTGTTATGTTGCATGCTTCACAACATTGGCCCGCAGAGGAACAGTCTGTTCATTCCTAATGAGGATTACCAGTTGGAATCTCAGTGCTATGTTTGTGGGTATGTTGGCATGATGACAGTGATAAGGATGAAGGAAGTGACCTCAGGAGTGACCTCATTGAAAACATTGTTACCTGATGGCAAGTGACTTAAAGGAAAATGTAATGTGTAATAATCCAATATGGACCTATCCTCTTTTAGAATGTATGCTACAAATTCAGTAATTACTTTTCAAGTCCCTTTGGTGCATTACAATAAAAAACATTTATATTTGACTTAACTGTTTATGAAAGTAGGGGCGTGGCCAAGATGGCGGCGAGAGCGGTCGCACTGAATTAAGCTCCGCTTCGAGCCCGCCGCATATATCCTGAAAACACAGTGCCTGCACGTAGCAACTCCCTTCTTCCGACACCGGAGACTCCCCAAGGCCTTTCCCTGTGCACATCGAAGCGGCCGTTCGGTGAAAGAAACGAGAGAGCTGCACGTCGACCGGAGACACGTTGTTCCACTGACGGCGGGCACCCGGGCGCTACGCTGACCTGCCTTCCCCCAGTGGTGACACCAACCCTTCTCGGCTCTGCCCTTGACCCATCGGGGACTCCGAGGCCATTGTTGTAGACCGGACTGCGGCTGGGGGCCTCCGGGCAGAGAGCAGCGGCCCCGCTGGTGTGCAGAGCTGTGAGGCCTGCGTCGCTCCAGCCGGGCGCACGGAGGAAGCCCCGTCACTGTGGGCCGCGACTGCAGAGGTACCGGGGCATCTGAGTTGACGCGCCGGGACAGGCGCTGGTTGTGCACCCGGACTCATCGGCCCCTTCGTTTGCAGAGCCTGCTGCACTGACCTGGATGCGCGAGACCCACGACGCCCGTGACGGCCCATGGGGCAGAGCGGCCGTCGGGACGGCGCTTAAGTGAGGAGCGAGGAGCGAGGGCATACAAACACATTGCCGCGACCCCTCACTGAGCCCCTACTCTGCGCTGACTGTCTGCGCTGACTGCCTGTCGACCATCAGTGCGCAGTAACCCTGGGCAGGCGCCTGGGACCCCGTCATCGGGGTGAGGAGCGGTGACACCAAATAGTGGACGAGGAGCTGCATTCCCCCTTGTGGAGGAGACGGTGGATTCGACTCCGTCCTCCCGGCCCCGCTCCTCACTGATCAACGCAGAGTGACCAGACCTAACCTTCGGCACGTAGTGGAGGTAAGCGTGCATTATTCCACTACCGGGCCCTGTGTCTGCGACGGTTTGGCAGCTTAACGCCAGCCGGGAATTGAAGAGACATTGAGACCCTCCCTGTGGTGGCGAGGGTGGTGGCGCGGAGAGCTTGACTCAGCCCCACTCCTCGCTTGATTGACAGCACGATCTGGCCTGACCTCTGGTCCATAATAGAAGTATATAGACATTGCTTTTGCTCCACCCACGCTACCAGCGTAGACTCCCTGACTTGCGCCTTCACAGAATTGTTGGTGATGTCGAGGGGACCCTCACCTGGCTCTTGTTGATGGTAGCAGGGCACTGGATTACATGTTCTCCATTTCATAGGGTGGTGCAGCTCCGGGTTTCTTATAGTCGCTCCCTGGAGGTGAGTTTCTACGAACGGCCTGCCTAACCAGAGGAGTATTCCTAACCCGACCTCCCCCGACATTTCCTTTACCTTCATTGTGAAAGGCAGTAGCGTGACCTTGCTGCGCGGACTTGCATAAGAACCTGGACTCTTGCGCTGACCCCCTGGCCGCAGCCGGCCCCCTGCACCTGGACCCATACCGGAGGCACAATGGGTAAACCCAGAGCAGAGAAACCCCAGGCACAGCCGCCGGAAGTGGAACCGATGCCCTCGCGTGAGAAGACCGCAGAACAATTGGAACCCTCTACCTCAGAGGTCTTTTGAGGTCCCCTGTCAAAAAAATGTTGGCGTAAGGACCCCTCCTGGCAAAAATTTCTGGAACCTGGTACTCATACTTGACAACCATAAACGACCCCAATTCCCACGGCAAATCATTTTTATAGTGGGGAAACAATATTAAACAGTGTTTAGCAAACCAAACGTTTGTGGGTGACTGTGGTTTGGTATCAGAGGCTTACTATCAATCAATCAATCACAGAATTTGTAGAGCGCACTACTTACCCGCGAGGGTCTCAAGGCGCTGGGGAGAGGGAAGGGGGGATGCTGCTACTGGTCGAACAGCCAGGTCTTGAGTAGCCTCCTGAAGGTCAGCAGGTCTTGGGTCTTTCGTAGGCTTAGTGGAAGGGTGTTCCAGGTCTTGGCGGCGAGGTGTGAGAAGGATCTGCCGCCGGTGGTTGTTCTTCGAATGCGGGGGACGGTGGCGAGGAGAGGTCGGCGGAGCGGAGCTGGCGGTTGGGGACGTAGAAGAAGAGTCGTCTGTTGAGGTAGGCTGGGCCAGTTTTGTGGAGTGCCTTGTGTGCGTGGGTGAGGAGTTTGAAGGTGACCCTCCTGTCGACGGGGAGCCAGTGCAGGTTCCTCAAGTGGGGGGTGATGTGGCTGTGGCATGGTACGTCGAGGATCAGTCGTGCGGAGGCGTTTTGTATGCGTTGCAGTCGCTTGATGAGCTTGGTCGGGGCTCCCGCGTAGAGGGCGTTCCCATAGTCCAGTCTGCTACTGACGAGGGCCTGGGTGACTGTTCTTCTTGTGTCTGTCGGGATCCACCTGTAGATCTTGCGAAGCATGCGGAGGGTGTTGAAGCAGGAGGAGGAGACTGCGTTGACTTGCTTGGCCATGGAGAGCGTTGAGTCGAGGATGACTCCCAGGTTGCGTGCGTGGTCGGTGGGTGTCGGGGCTGCTCCCAGCGTCGTTGGCCACCAGGAGTCGTCCCAGGCTGAGGGGTTGGAGCCGAGGATGAGGACCTCCGTTTTGTCCGTGTTCAGCTTTAGTCGGCTGATCTTCATCCAATCGGCGACGGCCTTCATTCCTTCATGGAGTTTGGCTTTGGCGGCGAGGGGGTCCTTGGTGAGGGAGAGGATCAGTTGAGTGTCGTCGGCGTAGGGAGATAATGTTGAGGTCGTGTTGTCTGGCGATGCGTGCGAGCGGGGCCATGTAGATGTTGAACAGTGTTGGGCTGAGGGACGATCCCTGGGGTACGCCGCAGATGATCTCGGAGGCTTCGGATCGGAAAGGTGGGAGGCGGACTCTCTGGGTTCTGCCGTCGAGGAAGGAGGTGGTCCATTCCAGGGCCTTGTCTCGGATCCCTGCGTCGTGGAGGCGTGCGCGTAGAGTGCGGTGGCAGACAGTGTCGAAGGCGGCGGAGAGGTCCAGCAGGATGAGGGCTGCGGTCTCACCATTGTCCAGCAGGATCCTGATGTCGTCGGTGGCGGCGATGAGGGCAGTCTCAGTGCTGTGGTTGCTGCGGAACCCTGATTGGGATGGGTCCAGGATGCTGTTTTCTTCGAGGTATCGTGTTAGCTGTTTGTTGACGATCTTCTCGATGACCTTGGCTGGGAACGGAAGCAGAGAGATGGGCCGGAAGTTCTTGAGGTCTCTCGGGTCCGCCTTGGGTTTTTTGAGTAGGGCGTTGATCTCTGCGTGTTTCCAGCTCTCTGGGAAGGTCGCGGTCTCGAAGGAGCGGTTGATGATGTTGCACAGGTGGGGTGCGATGGAGCTGCTGGCTTTGTTGAAGATGTGGTGCGGGAAAGGGTCTGACGGGGAGCCGGAGTGTATTGTGCTCATGGTCTTGATGGTGTCCTCGATGTTCACGCTGGCCCAGGCTGGCAGGGGGTCGTGGTCGATGGTGTGTGGCGGGTCTGGTGTATCGATCTTAGTTGGGGTTGTCTGGGTGTCGAAGCTGTCGTGGATGTCGGCGATCTTGCGGTGAAAGAAGGTGGCGAGGGAATCGCACAGGGGTTGCGACGGCGGGATGTCGTTGGTGTTGGAGCTGGGATTGGAGAGTTCCTTCACGATGTTGAAAAGCTCCTTGCTGTTGTGTGCGTTGTTGTCGAGGCGGTCTTTGAAGGAGATTCTCTTGGCGGACCTGATGAGGTGGTGGTGGTTACGGATGGCGTCTTTGTGGGCTGTGTGGCTGTCCGGTGTCTTATCGCTGTGCCATTTCTTCTCTAGTTTCCAGCAGGTGCGCTTGGAAGCTAGGAGTTCCGAGGTGAACCAGCTGGCTCTTTTGGTGGTGTCGCTGTAGGTGAGCTTTTTCAGCGGGGCGAGGGTGTTGGCACAGTCGTCCATCCATCGTCTGAGGTTGCAGGCAGCGTCGTCGGTGTTGGATGGGTCGGAGGGAGGGCTGAGAGCGAGGGTTGCCCGGAGTTGGTCTTCGGTGACTTTGCTCCAGCAGCGGCGTGGGATCTGTTGGGTGCGGTGGTGTGTGGTGGGTTTCTGGAAGGTGAAATGGATGCAGCGGTGGTCGGTCCAGAGGAGTTCCGTGGTGTGGCTGAAGGAGACGTGGGAGCTTGAGGAGAAGATGGGGTCAAGCGTGTGGCCGGCGCAGTGGGTCGGTGTTGTGACGAGCTGGCTCAGGCCGAGGTTGGCGAGGCTGTCGATCAGGGTGGTGGAGTTGCTGTCGTTGTTGTTCTCCAGGTGAAAGTTCAGGTCTCCGAGGAGGATGTAGTCGGTAGAGGTCAGGGCGTGCGTGCTGATGAAGTCGGCGATGGAGTCGCTGAACTGGGGTCGGGGCCCAGGGGGTCTGTAGACAAGGGTGCCTCTAAGGGTGGTGTTGGGGTCCGTGTGGATCTGGAAGTGCATGTGTTCGGCGGTGCTGAGAGTGTCGTCGGTGCTGGTCGAGACCCTGATGGTGTTCTTGTGGACGATGGCGATTCCTCCTCCTACTGCGTTGATGCGGTCTCTGCGGGTGATCTTATAGCCGTCTGGGATGGCTATGGCGATGTCGGGGGCGGAGGAGTCGTTCATCCAGGTCTCTGTCAGGAAGGCGACGTCTGGTGATGATGTGTCGAGCAGGTCCCAGAGCTCGACGGCGTGTTTGCGTGCGGAGCGGGTGTTCAGCAGGATGCACCGGAAGTGGTTGAAGTCCTTCTTGGCGGGCGCCTCGGTGGCTCTGAGGCTGGTGCAGCTGCAGTTCCGGCAGGTGAAGGGACCATGGGTGCGTTTCGGGGCGGCCTTGAAGCAGTTGTGCGTCCGTCCGGGGTTGAGTGCGTGGAGTGTGGTGGTATCGTATCGGCGTCGGTCCTTGAGGCTGGAGCGGGGGGCGCGCGGTCCAGGGGTTCTGGCACTGGGCGCGGTCCAGTCGCGGACGGGCGCAGAGTTCAAACAAAAAGCCTCCAAAAAGAATTACCCAAAAATTCACAATGGTACGTTTTTAACAAATAAAACATATTTTGGCAAAACTTATTTGGATGAAAACACCTTTCTGAACTAATGTGATGAGTCGGTTTTTCTCCAGATAGATGGTCAATCTGTGATTGCACCTCATAAATACCAGTTTAACACCCAACTACAGCAATAAGCACCAAAACTGTGACCAGTCCAGCTTTGCAAAGGGCCCTTAGTGCGCAGCAACATGTTACTGCTTTTTAGTAACTAGTGAACCGGTTCAGCTATAAACACATTTTGTTAAAACCAGCAACAGATTATGTGGCAGATGATTGACTATGTGGCAAATCTATAATTATGTGAAAATCGCTGTGGTTTCATAATTGCATAATCCCAGTGGCCCTGGGTATAATGGCTGTAATGTATAGGTTGCAACTTTAGTGCAAGGCATCCGAGGAGAACCATACTATATTTCATGGGATGCTAGTAGCTTGGCATTTACCGCTGCATGGAACTGGAAGTTGCTGAACATCATTCATCATTGAAACACACCCTTTACAGTCATGAATGATGAACTGTAAGGTCTAACTAGGATGCCTTCTTTAATTCCAGGGGAGAAAGTAGTCCCTGAATCTTCTTTCACACTGTTTTTCTAAAAAGGTTTTATTTTTAACATTATGAAAACAGACATTTCTATTTTAGCAAAAACTGACTCCTGGTTATATTAGTTTGCTGCTGTTGTTGATTTCTGTCATGTTTGGGGGCGGCTGGAGGGCCTTGAGAGCGTGAGCGCTTGGGTGGGTCAAAGGTATGGCTAAAAACTAAATATTCTGTACGTTTTTTAGGTCCTTCACCGTCAGGTGGCTTCATATAAATTAAGGGTCAGCTTAAATAAAAAATAAATAAAAAGTGCTACTCAATAGGCAATGCAATATAGTACATTATTAAACCTTTAGTAGTTAATCCAATTAAATGGTCTGCGTGTAACTAGAGAGCCACAGAAATAAATCTTGGTTGGTGCAGTGGAGAATAGTGATTCGTGTATTTTTAGTGCTGTGAGGTCACAGTCTGTGACAGAAAGCACTGTGAATATATAAGTCATTATTATACTAGCATTACACACAGTATAAGATAAACTGCTACAAAATGCGCAAACCATTTTACGATAAAATGGTGCTTCCAAAATATATACATTTTTGTAATACGCAGACCATACACACTGCAATTTTTGTACCTAACTATCCCTTCAACGCCTCCTTAGGGATAGTAAGCACTATGTTAATACAATTAAAAGCACGCAGTTCAGAGATCAGTTGTCTATTCTGAAACACCTTTTCTAGTAAGGTCTTTCAGTACATTGAGACTTTCTGTGAGAATTAATTTGAATATGAAACTGAAGTACCTCAACATTTTAACTTATTGTCAGCTCCCATAAAATGCATCAGGGCTACTGATCTGCTGATAAAAAGTCAGCTACAGGAAAGTCAGAATAGGAATTCGCAATGTGCCTGCCAGGTAAGTGAACGTTTACAGCAGCAATCTGTAATGCAAATTACCAGGTGTTTGGGCACTTCTCTAGATATAAAACAATCCTCTTCTTCCAACACATTTCACCACAATTTCTTTGCCAGCCTGCCCATCCTACCCTGGCTTTCCCTTTTTTCTTGCTCCTTACTGGCCTTTAACACTTCCACCGGGATAGTAAGCGCTATGTAAATATATTTACAATTAGAAGCACTTCACAGCTCATCACAAAGCTTCCAGTGATTTTATCAATGAAGCCAGTACCAGCTCCCAAGCATATTTTACAGCTGCAAATTGCCTTTTACATTTTCAGATTAACTCGTAGCACATATTTCCATTCCTTTCAGGCAAGCAGGCATCCTGGAAGGAAAGAAACCTTATTTAGCTGTCTGATCAGCTCCAGTTTCACAGCACAAGAGAACACTGCAGCTTGAAGTATTTTGATTTCATAATGAACTGCCCGGGGCCGGTTTTCTTTTTCGAAAGTCCAGGTAGAAGTGAGGCCCGGGATGCGCGACCCCCTTCCCATGACTCCACGGCCCCCGTGGGGGTCGCGCCCCACAGATTGAAGACCTCTGCTCTACCTCAATAGACCGACACGATCACTCGCACAGATTCGACGAGTTGCTGGCGGCGATCCTAGATATAAAAACCACCCTCGGCACGAAGATCGACTCCCTGAGCATTGACATGGGCTACCTCCGGGAAGATCACAAGAAATTGAAGGGCTGGGTGGAGGAGTCCGAATCTACTCTGGTGACACTACGCCCCACAGTGACCGTGGCGACCACCCAATTGCAGTCCCTCCAACAGGAGGTGGAATACCTGAGAGAGCACGTGGAAGACCAGGAGGGGCGCTCACGCCAAAACAACATACGCATCGTGGGTCTCCCTGAACGAGCGGAGGGTCTCAACATGGAACTTTACCTGGAAGAATGGTTCTCGCAAGACATCGTGCAAGGCAAGATCTCAAAATTCTTCTTTATAGAACGCGCACACATGGTTCCAGGGGGCCCTCCGCGTCCCGGCTCTCTCTCCCTAGAAGGGTGGTGGCGAGATTGTTTAATTACTGAGACAGGGACCACATACTGCAGGTCACTCGGGCCCGGGGTCCATGGCAGGTTGATAACTCGACGATCCACATTTATCCGGACTACACCCTGCTGGTGCAACGCCTTCGTTCTTCCTACTTGGAGGTTAAGAAGTGCCTGAGAGACAACAGCATCCAGTACTCGCTTCAGTACCCGGCGCGCCTTCGCATTCGCCATAAGGAGAGCACGGTGTTCTGCAACACATCCGAAGAGGCGTGGGTATGGATAGAACAGCAGGGCCTGGCACACGGACCACCACCGCCACCAACAGACCCCAGCCAGACCTGGAAATTGGTCGCACCTCGTAGAGGCCGTGGCGCAAAGCGGTTTCGCCGACCAACGAAAGCCCAGTTGGCGCAGGAACCGGCTCAGGCAATCAAGACGGTGGAACACATAGGCAGTCCTACATCCCCCCAAAGACAAGACTCGGACACTGATGAAACAATGGATCGAACATTACCTCTCACGGCCTCTCAGCAGGAGGCGCTGTCGGGGGGCGGACCGGCCCTCACCCCACAGACTGCGGACCCCATGGGATGAACATCCTGGACATTATTGAGACTCTCTCTACTTAGACTTTCCACCATATTCACCTACGTAAGCTACCAGGTCGAGCCACATGAGGCGGCGCATCGATGCTACGCCCCCTTCAGCGAGTGATAAGTAGCTGATACAGCACCACTATTATTTCTAATTGAATTGTGTTAATTTTCTTATACGTTTGAACTGCATTTTAGTGCGAATGGCCAATTGCCCGTTGGCAAGCCGGCCTGGGGTGGGATGTTGGGGTATTCTTTTCTATTGTGTGTTTGAAATGTCGATCTCTTCTACTGTTGTGACGATGCAGAAACCGTGGACCACCACTGCATTTTCTACTCTTTTATCTGCATCATGTGCGGGGGCAGGGGTGTGGGGGTGGGCGATGGGGGTCACTGTGTGCCGGCTGTTTTCTTCACTGTTGATTAATGATGACGGAGGATTATAAATTGTTGACCTGGAACGTGAGGGGTTTGGCGGGCTGCGCTAAGCGACACAAGGTGTACCAGTACCTGAGAAGTCATAAGGTTATGTTTGCATTATTACAGGAGACGCACCTTACCACACAAACACTTGCGTCGCTCGGTAAGCGCTGGAGAGGCACGATTTTGGGTACCACGTACTCGGGATATGCTAGGGGTGCGTTGATATGGGTGGCTCCGGGGACCCCACTACAGGTCACACATTCACGGGTGGACACGCAGGGCGGATATGTTGTCATGGAGGGCCAATTGAATGGATCACCACTGGCGCTAGAATCCCTATACGCCCCAAACTCGGGGCAATCCTTATTTCTACAGACACTTACGCCGTCCCTGCTCGTGGTTCCCACGGTCCCTATATATTGAGGGGGAGACTTTAACTGAGTGTGTGACCTGGACCTGGACCGCTCCCGCCCCCCTCTTCTGGGGGCACAATCCATCAAGCTGGCACAACACATGCAAGAATGGGTCTCTAACATGCAAGTCCATGATGCATGGCGTAGCAAACATCCTTTGACACGCACGTACTCACACTACTCAGCGCTACACGCAATGTATACTAGGATAGACATTATATACTGCTTGCATGGTGCGCTACACAATGTCTTACAGGCAGACTATTTGCCACGCACACTATCCGACCATAACCCGCTAGCAGTACGTCTGTCCTGGGATGCGAAAAGACCTGCAATATCGACTTGGCGATTGCCATGCGCTGCGCTGGCTGACTCATCATACCGGGCCACTCTCTCAACCTCCATCGACTCATATTTCTCGACAAACACCGGTACTGCTTCGTCCGTAGGTACGGAATGGGAGGCTTTTAATGCGGTCCTTCATGGACACGCAATTAAAACCACGTATGGGGCTCGTAAGTCACTGGCGGATGCACTTCAGACCCACGAGACGGAGGTACGGAGATGTGAGCAACTCATCCCTAATGACCCTCAGGTGGGCCCATCCCTGGCCCGAGCCCGCCTGGCTTACAAAAGTGCAATGGACGACCTCTGCGCGCTGGATTACAAGACATACCTAGCGCGGCGCCATAAAGAGGGAGACAAAGCAGGCAAGCTGCTTGCATGGCTACTGAAGTCTGACACCTCTCAACGCCCCATTACTGCCATACGCGCGCCCAACGAAACTCTTGTGAATACACAGGAGGTGATTAATCGGTCCTTCCTAGACTACTATACAACACTGTACGCGGCTCCCGCCCTCCAAGACCCTGCCCTCACACAAGATTTTCTTGCTGGGCTACAATTTCCGCAAATTATCCCAGCGCATTACGACGCCGTAGAAGGCCCCGTTACGGTGGCTGAGATAACGGAGGCAATCGGGCAATTAGCAACCGGAAATACACCGGGAACAGATGGCTGGCCATCTGAATTCTATGCCATGTACTCTAAACAGCTAACGCCGCGATTGGCGGACATGTATGCCGAAGCCTTCGAGAAAGGTACACTCCCGCCCACTCTGAAGGAGGCGACACTGGTGGTCCTACCAAAACCAGGTGGGGACCCTCTTTTAATGGCCTCGTATAGACCCCTATCAATGCTGAATGTAGATTATAAGATTCTCGGCAAGCTATTAGCGAACCGATTGATCGCGTCAATCCCTTTGCTGGTCCATGAACACAGAACGGTTTTATACCCGGGAGAAATACTGGATTGAACCTGCGACGTTTATTTACATTGCTGGAGTGGGCGAGAGGTGAAGAGGCAGAAATACCCTGGGTAGCATCCCTAGATATCGAAAACACGTTCGATACGTTGAGTTGGGATTACCTGTTGTCAGTGTTATCGGGATTTGGTATCGGCCCAATTTTTTGAGATGGATTCTGTTGCTATATCATAGACCACAGGCCAGAGTAAAGACAGGCCGAGTTTTTTCATCACTTTTTACGATAGGGCAGGGAACGCGTCAGGATTGCCCTTTGTCGCCGATACTTTTTGCCTTGGCTAAGGAGCCACTGGCGTGTAGGCTACGACAGCGGGTAGTAGAATGGGGCTTACACGCAGATTGCCGATGGCATATAGTGTCGCTATACGCGGACGACACCTTGATTTATTTCCGTGGCCGAACCGAGATTCTCCAGCAGATAATGTCAGTACCAACATAGGGCCTAGTTACGATGTCGGGCGGACAATAGGTCGGGCGGTTCCGACCTCACAATTTGGATGCGACAGCCCATAGGGCGGCAGGAAACATCCATTGTGTTAAGGCAGCTGGAAAAGGCCTGCAGCACAAGCTGCCACAGAAAAATGGATGTTTGGAAACATCCCTGCACCGTGTGGTAGGCACCTCACAGTGCCTGCCACAAGGTGCAGCGATGTTTATGGGTGCCCCACAGGCCCCATAGCGGAGGGTCCGGTGGGAGTGGGCAAGGGGTCCCTGCTAGGGGCCCCCAGAGTTACTTTCTGTCTGCCTTTTGATGGTGGGCGGACCACCATGAACGGGCAGGCCGAAAGTGCCATCATAATTTCGACAGCAGAGCCGAGCCTGGCTCCGCCATCATTAGGGGTTTATGGTGCCTTCTGATGCACCGACGGGCGCCTTGAGCCCATCGGAAGCACATCAGAATCCCCCCACAGGTTTCACTCCGACCGCTGTCATCCTAATATGGTGGTCGGACTGAAACCTACAATTTCGGGCAGACAGCCTTGTCTGCAGCAGTGTCTAATTTAGCTTCCACATTCCGTGGTCAACTACCATCTGCTGCCAATTTGGTCCCAGAAACATCTACAGCTGCCAGCTCCAGGCAAAATGGGACACTGTTGCACACAAAGCCACTTCTCACCAACCCACCTGCTGACACTCAGGCCATTTCAGTGGGAAGAAGCCACCACCAAGAGGTGCAAAAAGTGATGACATAATGTGAGTGCCTGGACTATTCACTAAATCCATATTCTGACCACACATTTTCCATCCACCCATGGACTGTTGCATGGAAAAGTACTTTAAGCAATTGTTGGCTCATCTATATTTCTTCAAACAAGATAACTCATCTTCAGAGAATGTCAAATTGCAAGTGTTTATTTTTCAGTATTAATTAAAAAATGAATAAAAATAATGTGCATTGTGGAATTATTCAAATGAATTTTGAAAACTGATGCATATCATTTTTTTGAAAACATACACACCATGTAATAAAGTCTAACATTTTAATACACTTTTATTAGCTAAACTTTCCAACAAAAATAAAAAGGTAAATGATTATCATCTGACTATATAAAAGTTCAGCTATAGTGATTTATTTAATTATTTGTATAATACATTTTGTAGCACAAAATAGACCAGCAAGGGAGAAGTATATGTCAACAAAGTGCACAAAAACCTGCGAAAATGGAAACCGTGCATAGAATGAACAAGATTAGGAAGTAGTCAAAAGTAAAAGACTTCTGAGGTACAAAAAATGATTTGGCAATGGAACATAAGTGACAAATCCACTTACTGAGAAGATTTAAAGTCAGTGTTATATTTTTTCACCAAATGCTCTAGCAAATACATTAGCAACACAAACTGGGAGGCTTTGGCCAGACTTTTAGCTGCTCCTCATGTTTTACACAGCTATTATGCCCAGACCGTCATGAAATACACCCAATTTCTACACATATGCTATAGAGGACTTCATCAAGAACAAGATTTAGACTTAGACACACACATAACATGTGTCAAGTAAGTTAGATGGAACTACGCAACAATGGCGTTCCGTAACAATGGCATCACTTCATGACGGAGATAAAGTGTATTGTTCTCAAATATATCCTGCCAATGTTAAGGCAAATTGCACTGCAGACCTCTCCATCACCAGTATCTTGCAATACTCACAAGTCCTCACAGATGAGTAGTTAATGTTCCAGCAGATGACAGGCTGACATGATGGCGGAAGGATTACGGATACATATTAACAGATTTGTGAGTAATTTTCATTTTGCAATTTAATACTATTCTTTTTAATAAAATAAAAACAACAAGCACAGTAACCGGTACAATTTCTCATAAAATGCCCATCTTTATAGGTGACATTTTTAATATATATTATTGTACTTTCATAAACAGTTTTTTTTTTTTTTAAATAATCTTCATTGATTTTCCGCAACAAAATATTGTCAGCTTCAGTATTACAACACATTGCAATAGTGATAATACAATAACAGTAATTTGAATGGCTTGGGCGGGATGCCCAGGGAGTTCCTGCTACCGATACGGAAGGCCCATTGCGCTCTCTACAACATCATACATGTGCTTATTTGAGTGCCCTTTTTCCTACAACTCATATACAAAATTTCTGCACATCCAATGGTCCTTCTGTGAAACACAAAGCAATTCCGTCATGAATCCACATGCAGGCATCAATCATAGAATAATATATAAAGAACAAAACTATAAGTCGATCTCTACATATGAGTGCAGAGTAGTGCGCACCCATCAGTGCAACGCTACAGTGGGTATCGCATACATGGATAGTCGCGTGCAGTGCACCACCCAGCACAGCATGGGTGCGTCAATGGAGAGGGCAACGGGGGGGAGAGAGGGAAAGGAAAAGGACATCGCCTATGAGGGGGGGTCCATCTCGGCCAGCTTGATCTCAATCAGCGACAAATAGTCCCTCCACTGGGTAAGAGGCCGTCGCGGGGGCACTGGCGCCCATGAGGTCTGTAATAACTGGTTTGTGTGTTCTGATACCAGCGCCCTCCGGAGATCCAGCAGCCATGAGTGCACGCTGGGGCCCATGTGGGCCTTCCATGTCATGGCTATTTTGCGTTTGGCTAGGCCCAGAGCTAGGTCTAAGAACTTATTCGGAGCTTTACACGATGCGGATCGCTTTGTAGCACCTAGTAGGAAATGAATGGGTTGTACCGAAACCTGGGTTCCGGCTGCTTCTGTAAGTACAGTGGCTATTGTGCTCCAGTACCTGTGTATGCTTGTGCAGGTCCATACCATATGTGTGAATGTGGCCCCCGGGGCGTGGCATCTGGGGCACCTGTCAATAGATGTTGAGTACAGGTAGTTAATTTGGGTGTATTGCAGCCTAGCATTGGTTGAGACCGTTTTTGGATGACCAAGGCATTGCACCCAGTGTTTGTCCGATATAGCATTCGTCAACTCAGTTTCCCAGTACTCACGCAAAGCCGTCAACGCGGGTGTATCGTCTAGCCTAAAGGAAATGTATATGGCCGTGACTGCATGTCTGCCCCTTCCATGTGGCAACAGTGTCTGCAAGAGATGTGATGTGTGTGGTTCTACTCCGTCATTACCCCACGTTCGTAAAAAGTGGCGTGTGAGCAGGGCATGTAGGAGAAAGGAACCCCGTGGAATGTCATACGTGTCCACTAGTTCATCGAACGTTTGCAAATGTGAGTCTGCGTACATGTCTCCCCACGTGTCCAACCCCCTCTCCCTCCAAGAGCCAAACTCTGAGCGTCCGTGGCAAGTGAATGTGCCTGGAAGTACCTCCAGTGGCAGGCTTGAGGCATATGGGGTAGTCCGGCCTTTAGGAAGCACATATCTGGACCAACAGTGTCTAGCCGCCATCATTCCATGGTGTTTCTGGTCGGTGTAGTAGTTCCTGACAACTATTCCAATATTGTCGGGCGATCCCAGAAAATGGCCTCCGTTATCAATTCGGTGAGATTACTCTTACTTAGCCATCTCATTGGCCATATCAACTGTGCTGCAGCGTAGTAACGCTCATAGTTCGGAGCGCCGAACCCACATTCTACCCAAAACCACGAAGGTTTAGTAATAACACGTGCATTCTTTCTTAAGATGAGTACACATGCATTCCTTCTTAAGATTAATATTCTTTGTTCCTCACCGAAACCTCCTTGGTTTGGTAATAACATGTGAACTCCATCTTAAGTTTAAATTCATCTGTTCCTCATCATCTAGTTGAACACTTCCTCTTACTTCAAATGACACATCTGAGGTGTCCACACCTCTCTCAACTTTAACAACTCTCTCACAATTCAACCATGTCCACCTGAAAAAGTCATAGCTGAACCAGACACATTTTGAACCATAACTGGAACACCAAACTTCTCATCACATTTCCTTACATGACCCGCTTTTCTCACATGAACAACATCCCTCACTTGAATACCACATTGTTAGCTCTCTGCCTGTTATAATAGTGCCGCTTTTGCTTTTCTTGAACGCACTCCACCCTGGCCCTAACACTTGCATCAAGGTCATCCATAGATCTGAACTTTTTTATCCATTTCCGCATCCATGTCGTGCCAGACCTGGTAGCAGGCTTCCTTCCTCCAAGAACCTCGAAAGGTGAAGCTCCTGTCGAACTGTGTGGTCTAATAAGATAAAACCACAGCATAGATTTAACCAAAGAGGCTACAATATAATTATTGGAGATAGCCCACTGAATACAATCACCTAAAACCCTGTTCATCCTTTTATCTAAACCTTTAGTTTGGGGATGATATAAAGAGCTCTTGTGTAAGCCTGGGCGGACTCTGGCATAGTGCCTCTACGCGTAGCTCCACGGAGTTTGAAAAAAACTCTGTGGAGCTACGCTCCGCTCCGCTCCCTCCCCACTCCCAAATACTTTAAAAAGATATAAAGAAGGCACTTACCTGTGTTTCTGCCGCCTCCCCTGCCTGGCCGCCCTCCTTCCTGCTCCTCTCGCGTCCTCGACATCCTTCTTCATAAAAAAAAACCACTACGTTGTAAGTCTTACGGATGCGCATGTGCAAGACGTACAACGTAGTGTTTTTTTTTTATGAAGAAGGACAAGGACCCGAGAGGAGCAGGAAGGAGAGCGGCCAGGCAGGGGAGGCGGCAGAAACACAGGTAAGTTCCTTCTTTATATCTTTTTAAAGCATTTGGGAGGGGGAAGGGAGCGGCTAACTCTGCTCCGCCACGGAGGCGGAGATTTTGCCTACTCCGAGTTCGCCACGGAGTGCGGAGTAGGCAAATCTCCGCAAACTCTGCTGGCGGAGCGGAGTTACCCGCCCAGGGTTACTCTTGAGATGGGAAATACCACTTGCTTTAAGAAAGTCACTTACATCCATAGACACAAATTGCACACCATTATCCGACACCAATGCTGCGGGAAATCTTCATGTAAAAACGTATCTTTCAATGACCACCCTTGACGTAACTTCACTAACAAACCTGATCTCTGGCTACTTACTGTAAAAATCAACCAATACCAATGCAAAATGAGAATTGTTCAGAAGCAGATTGAAAGGACCCACAATATCTATGCCAACCTTCTCCCATAGTTAAGATGGTAACTCTATAGACTGAAGAGGTGGCGAACTAACTTCCAATGACTTATCTGAATTACTACAGACTATACAATGTTTTATAGCATAATCAATTTCTCTGTCTATAGAAGGCCACCAGAAAAACATTCTAATATGTTGTTTGGTCAGCATGCACCCTAAATGGTCTTCGTGTGCTTTAGCGATTATACCATCCTTGAGACATAAAGGTGGAATTGATTTTTCAACCCTAAACAACAAACCATCTTCAACCGCAGAAGACACATGGTTGCAGATTAGTGTCCAGATTTCTTTTCTTCTGGCAACCAGATGTAGAGAATTAAATAACTTTGGTGAGAACTACATCATCATGCAGTGCTGTCCTCCAAACGTCTTCTGGAAATATGCCTACCTCACCCAAATCCACTGCTGCTACAATGCAACCCTCTACATCTTCATCATCCTCTGTGCCTGAATCTTCAACTGGAAACCTGGACAGATAGTCAGCACCTAAATTCTTTCCTCCAAGTATGTATACTGTTTCAAAGTTAAACAGAAGAAGTTTAGTAGATAACCTTGCAATTCTTGGTGTCATTCCAGTAATTCTTCTTCCCCCGAGAATAAATACCATGAGTTTATTATCAGTTTGATGCAAAGTTCTTCCTTCACAAATAATTTTTGGATTTAAAAACTTTCCACCAACAAGCAAGTCACTCCTTCTTAATCACAGAGTAATGCATCTCTGCTTCCATCCAAACATGTGATGCATTACCAATTGTCAACACATCATCATTACCCTGTTGGGTTAGAACTGCTCTGAAGCCTATATTGCTTGCATCAACTGTAACTACAAACATCAGCCCAGGATCATAATGTTTCAATGCTTTTGACTCTGTCAATTGTTTCTTCACAGATTCAAAAGCAGTTTGACACTCTTGATCCTATACAAATGGAACATTCTTCTTCAACATACCAGACAAACATGTCAATTTTTTAGCAAAACTTGGCACAAAACATGAATACAATTGACGCAGCCCTAGTATGGATTTTAAACCAGCTTTATCACTAGGAGAATCAGCATCAACAATGCTTTTTACCAAACTTGGTTTGTATTCAACTCCATCTTGAGAAACTACATGACCAAGATATTCCACTTTGTCAGTCAGAAACACACATTTCTCTCGTCTCAAGACTACCCCATACTGTTGAAATCTCTCTAGAACTTCCTGAAGAGTCTAGTCATGAGCTTTCAGACTAGAAGCACATATAAGTACATCATCTTAAAAAGTTCAGATCCCAGTTATCCCCTTCAAAATATGACACATAATTCTCTGGATTACCGATGCTGCGGATGCCAAACCAAATGCCATCCAACAATATTGAAACATACCAAATAGTGATCCAAAAGCTATAAGATGTCTGGGCATGGGATCCAACTCAACCTGATGATAGGCTGAAGCTAAATCAAATTTCATAAACAATTTAGCAAATTTTATACCAGCCAACATTCCAGTAAGATTAGGGAAAGAATGTGAATCATCCCAAATTTCTGTGTTTAAACAGCGAAGATCTTCACACACCCTTAATTCACCACTCTGCTTGCGGGCTACCACCAAAGGGGACAACCACAAATAGGGCTCAATTGGTTCACTATTCTCTCTAACCTTTAGAGAATTGAGTACATTTTCCAAATCTTTACTGATACTTAATGGCACCCTTCTCATTTCATGTTTAACAGGTTGAGCATCATCTTTCACCCTGATCTTATGACTGTAGTGTTTAATTTTCCCTAACTCACCTAAAAACACATATGGGAATTTATTCATACTTTCTTCCTCACCTTCATCACACCTCACAACCAGCACTTGCTCACTAATTCCAGGCTTTAACACCATTCCAAACAAACCTTGATAGAACGATCCTAGTATAGTCAATCCTTTAACTGCTACATAGGTTTTGCCAAAAATGTTTCTAGCACTGAATTCTAAAATATCTTTGATATATACTGAAGCAGTTCAATTTTCCAACTCTGATACGAGACTGGTGAATAATCAGTTGGCTGTGAACATTTATCACCCCATTTTTCTCTGAACAATTCTTGTGTAATCATAATAATACATGCACTTGAGTCAACCAGAAGATTCAGAATAACATCACCAAAATCAAATATCAACATAGGATCTACACACTCAGTGGGGTCTCCTCATTTAACATCTTCGCAATTAAACACCAATACCATGTCACGCAGGTCGTTCTCAAAGTTCTCATCGACACTATGAGTAGAATCATGTACAACACATTACCTTCGTAGGATGACTAACCTTTGGACTTTGGCACATTTTAGCACAATGCCCCCATTTGTTCCAACTTCTATGTATCACATTTCTTGCAGGCCACACTACCATTCTTACCATGAGCTGTGTTACCACATCTAAAACATGTGCTTAGTTGTGAAAATAATGGTACATTTTTAACAATACCATCCTTCAAACCCTTCAATGATTTTGAACATGCATCTTTATCTACCCCCCACTTGCACAGGTATCCTTTTTTTTTTTACGTAGTTTTATATAGCGTGAACTTGAGCCGAAGGTTTCGGATATCGGAGCACTTTACATAGCTCCAGTTGCGTTACATGAGGACACATTCATTTTTGTTAGGCACGGGGAGATTAAGTGATTTGCCCAGAATCACAGGATGTTCAGTGTCATTGCCGAGACTCGAACCCGGTTCCCCAGATTCGAGGTCGACCGCACTAGCCGTTAGGCCAACTCCTCTCCCCTAATCTTATCCTCCAATTCTTTTACAGAAATATGAGAAAGCTCAATGCTTTTCGCCATTTTGATAGTATCTTCCAACATTGAGTTCCCCATGCATAATAATTTTTGACAAATGCTTTTATGATTGCAAAGGCTGAAGAACTGGTCTCTCACCAATTGATCTGTAAGGTCACCAAAGTGACAATATGCAATTGTTGGAAAACGAGGCAGTACTTGTGAGGCCTGCACAAATAACATGACTACATTTGTCCTTCACTGGGAACCAAACACCCCATTGTAGCGCTTGACTCTCAGAGGGTTGCGTTGCAGAGCAGTCTAAGGCTTACTCAAGGGAGGTGGTGTGGGCTAGTAATCGCCATTTACCAGTACGCAGAAATAACACTCAATAATTGATTGTCAAGTCTGTACTTTGCTTTATAAAAGGAAGAGCACATTTATTAAACATACACACTACTCAATACTATGCAACAATTTACAAATATACATAAGCTGTTGGAATTACATTGGGACATTGCATAACATTCCCACCCTTCCCGCGGGGGGTGGGTGGGGTCTAGTACCACCACTCCCATGTATGCACATCATCTTGCCCCCAATGCAGTAGGTTGACCATAACCGGGGGTGAGGGCCTTGGTCACTGGCACCATCCCAGTGGCGACCCACCCCCTTTATCTCAACAAGCATTTAAAATGGGCACACCTGCCCTGGTGACACATAACCCTGACTGAGCATCTCATACTGACCCTACAGTATACACCTCTACATCTTAGGGGCTAACAGTCTGGGTTGTTCCTCACCTAACGCAGCAGCAAGAATACATGTTTAAGCATCACTTAAAATGACAGTACTTATCATAGCTGATAACCATTATAATGCATTGCAATAAAAGCCCCTAAAAGGCATCACATTTATAATCGCAGGATTAAGCATATACAGCCAGACACCCTAGCAGGAATGTCCAGCAACATAACCCCACTTTGCTTTTGACTTCACATTTCACATGTGACTTTCAGTCCCTCAGTAGAATAACATTGGTAAATGCACTTCTTGTGCAATTGCACCTCCTCACCTCCAGGGGATACCCTTCTCCAGACATCCCCAGCTCAGCCTATCACACCTTAACGTATTCTCAAACGCTCCCTCTGCTGAAAAAGAAAAGTTCCAGCCATGGTTGTCTTTGGAACAGGACTGAGCTCTTGAGAGGTTATTCCTGTTAAGTCCCTGGAGACTTAGGGTAGGGACTTCCGATCTTCCCGCTGGGGGGAGTCTGCGTGCTCGTGCAGCTCCCCATACACTCCCTCCAGCACTTGGTGGTGACCCCCTCCTCCGGGGTCCACCAGGCTCCATGACAAAGGCCTGTTCCCATGCCTTGCAAGGCATTATGGGGCGTGTCATGCACAGTCCGTGCATATCAGAGTAGCGGCTCTCCCGCTGCTTTGGGGAGAGCTGCGCTGCCCAAGCCAGCGGCCTCACGCCGCATTTGCCCATCGTTGGGGGGTCCGGTCCCACCCGGACCCCCTGTTCCTCCGTTGCGTCCTTGCAGCTCGGGGAGCCCTCCCCCGGCTGCTACCGCCTCTTCTTGGGGGCCCGGTCCCACCCTGGCACCCTGCTTGGTAGGTACGGTGGAAGGCAGCTCGAGGAGCCCACCCTCAGCTGCCCTCGCCGGCTCCCCGACTGGCCAGCACCCTCGCGTGCGGGCGCGGGAGCCGGCACCTCTCTTCTGGTCTGCCCGCTCCTGCGGGCAGACACAGAGACTCCTGCCGGTCCGGCTGGACCTCGGGGGAGTGCGGCAGCACTCCCCTGCCCTTCTACTTCACTTCGGGGCCCAGAGTTGGGGTTCCCGGGCCCCTGGGCAATCTTCACAGGGAGCGCGACGGCGCTCCCTGGCTGATCTTCAGCCGCGAGAGGGGATGCGCAACGGCACGCCCCCCTCCTCTTCACCACCATCACCTGGGCCCGGAGTTGGGGGTCCCGGGCCCCCGAGCTTTCTTTGAGGGGGGCGCGGCGGTGCTCCCCTCCCCCGATGTCATCGGGGGCCAGGGTGGGCTCCTGGCACCCCTCATGGGTAATTTCACGGGGAGCGCAATGGCGCTCCCCAAATTTACTTCTTCTGGGGGCAGCCCCTATGACCTGACCCACCTTGGGGGCCCATTCAAAACCGGCAGCGGAGCCCCACGTGCTTCGTCGTCGGTCTTCTCAGAGGTCAAAGGTTGCCTACCTTCTGGGGGGCATATCTCAGCCCCCAGGGGACCCATCTTCACCATTTCGACCTCTTCTTGCTCTTGGTGGCACACCCCAGCCACTGGGAGCACTTTTCTTCGCCCTCCTGGTCTCAAGGAGGGTGCATTCAGCAGGGAGCTGTCTTCACTGGCTCCCTGCGCCAGCCTATCGCCTGGCTCTCCTCCTGGGCCTCTCTTCTCCTTGCGCAGAGGCCAAGGCTTTGGCTCCCTGGTCCTGGACTCCCCTCCTGGCGCAATTCAGGGTCTTGGGACAGTCAGGGGGTTCCTCCTTCCAACTGCCCATGGCGCCAGGCTCCAGCACCATTCTTCCTCAGCAGACCACACCCCAGAGAGAGCTCCTCTTCCTGTGCAAGCTCTTTTAAAAGAATTTGGAGGGGGCTGGCAGGGGGCTCCGCTTGCCCTATCAGGCAGCGACACATCACCTCTCTGCCCCTGCTCCCTCCTTCCTGCCCAGGCCTCTGGGATAGTTCAAAATGGTGTCGTCCAGGGGTCCAATGCCACATGGTCTCTGAAAAGCCCCTTCCCCCCTTGCTGCCTTCTCTCCAGAGCAGCTTGGTGCCTGGCACCAGGTGACAACTGCTGATGGATAACCTCTAGCTCTACCCACACCCACCTTCTCTCCCTTTTGGAGAGGAGACCTTCGCCCTTGGAATGCTTGCCGTGAAGGGCTAGGCCTCTGATGCTTCAGTTTGGGGAGGAAGGTCATTAATCCAGCCTGGCAGGGTCACACCCAGCCAGGCTCTGGTTATGAGCTGACTCAGAGGAATATGACATTTCTGGATGACCCAAAAGCAGTACAGATATGACTTTGGACTCTGCAGAATAATACTTCTCACCTAAGTTACAGTGGACTTTAGTGCGTGTCTGGAATTTGTAGGCCCTAGGGAAGTCCCATGTGATCCCCATCCTCATAGGAGAATAATGGAGTGGTCCTTCAGTCCTTCAGTGAAAACAGTAAAGCACACTGACTTTCCCTTACATGTTTCTTCCCATTATATAAAGCCTATTCCATGTCACCACCCAGCTCTGCATAATTCCTGCCACACCATTCTATCTGTACCTGCTCCTGGGCTGCGCACGCCAGGAATCTCCCCTGCGCAGCCCCTACACGTGTGCACACGCATGTACACCAGCCCGGTGCCCCTTACTCCGGCTGCAGCGCAGCGGCCTAGTCTCACCAGGGGGACACCGGTAAAATCCACATGCAGTCTCTTTCATCATGAGTTTACTGTGGGTGAGTCCCAACTTATGAGGCTCTCCCACAGTAAAAGCTCAACAAATAGGTGTTCAAAAAGCGAAAAATCCAGGCGGCTCAGATGGTCAGAACCACCTTCTAAAAGCAATTAATTGTCAGACTGAGGATATGTATGAATCCACATTTTCCCAAAACCACTGTACCCATTTAAAAAATGTGTGCCTCAAGATCACCAAGCTTGGTTATATATCAAATCTACCTTCCAATTTCTTTTTTTTGGTATTCATCAAGAAGATCATTGACTTCCAAGTTCAACTTGGGGAGATGCTTCGAAGCCCCACGAATGGAGCAATAAATATTTTTTACTCTCAGGTTCAAAACTGTAAGCACCTTTGGTTCTTACGAACATCTCAAATGCATCAAACCACTTTTTGCATGGAGTAGGAGGATCACCTGGTCTTTTAAAAAAAATGAGGATTGACAGATTGCATATCTCAGACTACAAGGAGACAAAACAGAAGAGAGAGAGAAAAAAAACAAGGGAAAGTACAACCCTAACAACAAACAAGATGTGTGTATCAAAGTGCCACACTATAAAAACGTCCAAATGTTATAGAAAACTATAGGTAGCAAACTGAGCAGAAAGCACTGGACGGGTGTGCTTAAAACCTCTGATGCACCAAATACCCTAGTAGAGAAAAAAGTCACTCACACCAGTGCAGGGTATTGTGCTTTACATCTGAACACTTGTATATTCTCTGAAGGTAAGTCAATATTCTGTGAAGTGCATTAAATATTGAGGTCCTGAGGGTAAACATTGACTGCCTGCCAATGTAGACAAATCACCTGTGATGAAGAGAAATCTTTGCTAAAGTCCTGCAGGTTAGCATGGGCACAGTAACATGGTACTCGCGTTTGCTATAACAAACCGTGATCCACTATAAGATGGCCGCCGCGCCATGGACTTAGAAAACGTACATAGAACCACCTGACAAAATTTAAGATTGCAGCCACGCCAGGTGCATAGAAGATGCACTGTGTCACACTCCCTGCGTCTAGCCGGCACTCGTAGCGTTGCTAACGAGATGGAGCAGCAGCAATTAATACTGAGTTCCACTGCCAAAGTATCTCTAGGCCTTTGCTTTCCAGCATCAAGAACTCACTTCACCACGATAAACTGTGCCATATACTGCTCACCATCCTGTCACCAGCCACAAAGTAAAAGATGGCGAGGCAGGAAATCTTCCAGAAGCAGCAGATCAGCACACACCATTTTCCCTCAATGATGAGAAAGTCCAACATGCAGGTCCGGTTCTGGCAGCTCGCAGGTAAGAAACTTGTCACCACAAATTATGTAGTAAACACAATAGATAAAAGTCGTTGTCTTCTATAAGATATTTATGGAGCAATGAACAAGACGAGCTGCTCAACACACCATTCATTTGTCTGGCCCAACAATCTTACAACTTATTTAAAAGAACACTCTAACATTCTGAGTTGCATAGAATGCTCATGTGTGAACATCCCATGCTTACTTTAAACTACCACACCCTAGGATTTTATATATTTAGACGATCTACCTTTGGGTTGACTCAATGGGTCTTTTAAGTATGGCACTAAATGTTTGAAAATTCCCTTCCCAATAGGGTCGCAGCATCGGGCACAACCACACTAAATAAAGTCATCTGTTGCTGTCTGGCATCTCAGTTAAATGTCCAGAGCGTTGCTGGCGTCAGATAGATTCTATGGAAATCAAACATAACCTGTACGTAATCTTCAATTCGCTGGGGCCCATTAGTGCAAATACCCACTCCTCATCCTCAAGATGTCCGATATATGCTTCCCATTCCTCCTTTAATCTAGCCATGGTTTTAGAAGAATTAAGAATCTGCACCTTATAAAGACATTTTCCCAGAGGTGGATAAGGGGGATATGCTCAATTTGACACTAAAGGGGCTCAATTCCTGTATATCTACTGAGCTATCTTGGTATTGCCCAATCACATGCCTGAGTTGAAGGTACCTGTAAAACTGGTTATGGAGTAACACAAATTCCTCTTGTATATCACTGAAGGCTTTAAGTCTCCCTTTAAGAGCCACGTCTCCTACCATGGTGATTTCTAGGCAGTCCCAACCCCTTAAACCTTGAAGAGCATTCAACTCCGGAAGTGCGGTACATATCCCCAATGGAGTTCGATCTGCAGGATATTAGACCATCATGTTTGTTTATCTGAATCTTTCATGACTGATAGGACTGTTTTAGCAGCTGGGGAGGGCATCCGAATAGGAGTTGCCTTCCATATAAAAAGTGGATTCGTGACCTGTCACCAATGGCCCAGAGGCATATGCATGGTCAGGCCTTGTCTCAACTCAGGGGGAGTGATTCCAATCATTTATCACAAGCACCTGTGCAGCTCTGTAGTCGGCTACTGGATCAATCATCGCTATTCTTCCATCATAAGTCAGTTTGCAGCAGGTAATGTATGCGACCCTGGGATGACCATTATTCCATATATAGGACCTCAGCAGTGATGTCACGGTGTGTAAGCACCGATTTGGGAGAGCAAACAGGTAGTTTTGGAGAATATAAATTATTGTAGAAAGAGTAATTATTTTTAGTAAAGTTACTCACCCCAGTGTAGACAATGGAAGAGTCATCCACATCTGCCTTTTCCTTCATACACCTTCCATCAAGGTCGTGATACTATCGGTGTAAGCATTCTTTTCTGACTGAATTAGCTGGATACCCAAGAATCTAATGCTATGCGTAGAGATTTATTTGCCATATTCTTGTACCCAGCTACCCAGGTTCTCCCTTGAGCAAAGTGGGTATAGTCTTGATTTCTTCCTGCTAACCCCTAGTCCTGAATGACAACTAAACTCCTGTATACTCTTCATCACTGTGGGTACGGATATTTAGGAATTGCTAATGTAGATAAGAAGGTCTTCTGCATACAGAGATATCTTATCCACAAAGGTTTCCGACCATTGGACCCCCATGACCTCCTTTTAGATCCTTATTATGCACACTAGTGATGTGATTGCCAGGACAAATAGTAAGGGAGAGAAGGGGCATGCTGGTTGCACCCCTCTCGCCTGGTTGAATGGTGGTTAAAGTGTTCTCCCTTCTCTAATCTGGGCCTGCATTCCAGCATATAGTTTACGTATATAATCCATTAAGTGTTTTCCAAAGCCTATGTTTGCTAAACGTGAGAACAGATAGGGCCATATGTACAAGGACTGATGAAAACTATTGCTAACGTTAGTTAGTGGCAGTTTTCTTACCTCGGTGTACCGCTGAAAACTATCGCCATGTTAGCGACGTATTTACAACCCGTCGCTACATGGCGATAGCTTCAGGGATTGGCGGCGAAAACTACTGCTAACATTAGCGTGATGGCGATAGGAATTCCGGCGTTAGCGGGTGAAAACCAACGAAAGGCCCATTAGCGGCAAAAAAACGCACGTTAGTCAGCCCAACGTGAGTTTTTTTTGCCTCTATTGGAAAAAATAGCCTATCAGTCGACCTCCAATAGAAAATAGGCAAAAAAAACAATGAAATGCAGAATGGAGCAGCCAGGGCCAAGTGCAGCACACATCAACAACCCCCTCAAGCAACCCAACATCCAGGATGACCAGGATGAGAGCCTGGATGCCTCTCTGGACCTGCGCCTGTAGCCTGGATGCCTCGCTGGACCTGCGTCTGGAGCCTGGATGCCTCGCTGGACCTGTGCCTGGAGCCTGGATGCCTCGCTGGACCTGCGCCTGGAGCCTGGATGCCTCGCTGGACCTGCGTCTGGAGCCTGGATGCCTCGCTGGACCTGCGCCCGAGCCTGGATGCCTCGCTGGACCTGCGCCTGGAGCCTGGATGCCTCGCTGGACCTGCGTCTGGAGCCTGGATGCCTCGTTGGACCTGCGTCTGGAGCCTGGAGTGGGATGTGGAGGAGCTGTGGAGTTGATGAGCCGTGGCGGTAGACATTGAGGCGCGGCGATCGCCCGTACCTGGTGGTGAAGTCTGGCAGGTCGCGCGGAGACACGTTGCTGACCTGTGTGAGAAGACCGCCTTGAGCCCCTTGGAGCTGTGAATGGTAGAGGTGCTCCTGCGCACCAACGTAGGGAGGTCTGCATCGCATACTACTATCCACCACTACACCGGGGTGCATGGAGGGGATTACCAATGGTGGGCGGCGCCTCTCTGCATCACAGGCCGGATGATGTTGCGCTGGACGGATGCTGTGGAGGGTGAGGCCCCTGAGCTGCGCCGAACTTGTGTGGCGGGAGCGCTGCAACTTCACGCCTAAGGGGGCCCTGCTGCATCAACTGCATCGGGAGGTTCACCAGCGGACTTGTCGGCGACTGCTGTACCCAGGCTTCTGAAATCCCACCTGGCTGAGGCTCCTGCTGGCTGAGTCACAGATTAAGAGAGAGTGCAGTGGATTGCGCCACAGTGTCAATGTCCGGGTAAGGAGAAGGTGGGACGTGTAGCGGAGGAGGCCCGGGGGTCGAGTCGCCCAGGCCTAGCACCTGTAGATGGCGCACCCCCAGTGGCGGCTCATCCGCTATAGCGGAAGAGTGTCGCCCCACTGCTTTCAAGCCGTGCAAGAAGAGGAAAAATCATCACATGATGATAACTTCATGATGTAATCGTGCTATGTTTCCTTTGTGGGCTCCACTCACGGAGAAGGGCAGGGGCGGAGTGGCATGCCCACTCAAGTGCTCAATGACTGTTTGGTCGGCCCACTCAGGACGCCCAAAGCAGTCATGCGCACTGTCCTGTTCGCAATGCACGCTGCATCACAGCACGCATGGAGAACATGCCCACCCCTCCAGCCCCTGGCTGAACGCCTTGTCTAGACGCCAATGACCAATACCAACGCCGCATTGCAGTGTTGTGATTGGCTTAGGGGAGGGAGCCTGGCTGCCTACTTCCTGTTCCTGGAAGCAGACTCAGGAGAGCAGGAGCAACGAAGACACGGACCCGGCCTCGAGGTAAGATTCCTCTCATTTAAATATTTACAACACCCCCACACACACACACACCCACGCGTCCACGCCCCATCCAGTGTCCTTTCCGGCGTTTCCCACCTCCCAGCTGTCCAGTCCCCCCCGCAGCACTTCTCAATGGCGGCCGCTGTGCGGCCATGCGCAGCGGGCGTACCACTGGTGTGCCAAAGGTATATATGAAGTTACGACGCATACCATTACATCGCAATCCATTTCAATGCATACTAATACTAGGCATATTGCAACAGTAGGGAAGGTGTTGGATAGCGGAGATGTAAATATTACTATTCCCACTTCAATGAGTGCAACCCAAAAAAAAACCCTTGCACCCCAAAGCAAACCCTAAACACTAAAATTCATCTTTGAGCCCCCAAAACACACCCTAAAAATCATATTTGACCCAAATGCACACCCCAATTTTCATAATTGACCCCAAAACACACCCCAGATTTCAAATTTTACCCCATAATACACCCCAAATTTCATCTCCGACACCCATACCCACCCTAAAACTTCAAAATATCCCATTACTGACCTCACAATGCGTTGTAATGGAATGCGATGTAAAGGCACCTGCGTTGTTGGGGTTGCGTTGTAAAGGCATTACGATGTAATGCCTGCATTGTAATGGACGTCTCCCGTGCCAAAGGCAAGCCATAGACAAGCACGTCTGCGTCCGTCTGCCCCTCTGCCCCTGGAACGCGCTCAGCACCAAGCACCCTTCCTCTTGGACACTCCACCGCTACGACGCCAGCACCCTCCTCGCCATCAACCCTGGACGCCACATCGCCTGCCAGGACCAACCTCTGTTCCGGACCGGACATTGCCATCACCATAGCCATCACTGACGGCTACTAAATCACCCGCGAGGACCACCCCGACCGTCCAGGAGGAGGTATTGCCATCACTTACAGAAGCACACTCCGACTGACCACGCACTCTAATGACCCAACGGTGACCATGGAACACCTCAACTTCAGATCCAGACCAACCCCAAACCCATCCTCCGCGGCACCCTCATCTGCAGGCCCCCGGGCCATGGACCCCCATTCTCCGATACCATTGTAGACCTCATTGCACCCCAGGCTCTCCCATCCACCGACGACATCCTACTCTGTGAACTCAAGTTCCACCTGGACAACCCCAGTGACCAGAACACCACCCCCTCCTGGGGAAGCTACCCAACATCAGACTCAAGCAGCTAGTCACCACAGCAGGCCACATAGCAGGACACACAGTCGAGCACGTCTCCTCCGCCAGCGGGAACTTCCACTACAGCCACACCCCCGTTCTCTCCTGGAACGACCATCATTGTATACATCACGTCTTCACCATGCCCACCGTACACCACTGCCACCATCGCCCCGCTTAGCAGCTGGATCAAGGCCACCGAAGAACGTCTCATCAACTCCCTCAGCACCACCACTCCGCCAACGCTTACAGACGATGACACTGCAGCGCGCAACCGCCACCAATGGATCTCCAACTGCGCCGACACCCTGGCACCCCTCAAGAACGGCACTGCGTCAGTACCATACACCTGCCTGATGGCAGGCGTAAGGGTGACGCAGTGCCACAGGGATAGGCTGGCCCCATGCATTGCTGGAGTTGAGTCATGGTTGGGACACGACTGCAGCAATGTGTGACTTTAGCGCTGACAGATAAGTCAGGATTCCAGACGTATCTGTCATTACTTGCGTCATGGAGCGCTGTCCAGTGAATACAGCGCATCCGTGGTGTCGCAAGAAGGGGGTAGTGAAAAGTGTTGCAACGCTGTCTTGTCGCAGCGCTGCAACACTTTTCATGACTGAGGCCCAGGAATGCGCACTATCTTATTGATGGTGCGCTTTCCTGCCCTGTAGTTTTGTTGCAGGGCAGCGCAGCAACATTGCTTGCAGCACTGTCCAGCACCAAAACCTGCAGTAAAGAGGCCCAAAGTGTTATCTCCATTTTTAAGACCAGCTATTTTCTGGTCTTAAAAAACTGCCTCTAACTGCAGTTAGCGGCAGTTTTTTGGTCCTCCAAAGTTCAGTAATCCCCTTGTAAATATCGCGAAGTGGGGTCAGCGGCCATTTTTGCACGGGAACGCCTCCCTTGCATTTCATTATCGCTAACAGAAGTGTCGATCTTTAGAATGGACTTTTTTGCTGGAAAACTGCCGCTAACAGAGGTTAGCGGCAGCTTGTACATAAGGCGATAAAAATCTTGCTGCAAAACCGTCGGAAAAGTGCTGCTAAGGCGGAGTTAACTCCTTGTACACATGCCCCATAGTCTCTTGATACACTATTGAATGCTTTCTCTAAGTCAACAATAATCAAAATAATAACATAAGCAGGGTGTGTACCAGCTGGCCCAGGAACGGTGTGTTAAAGGCCCGACATATATTATGTCTGGTAGCTCCGTGAGGCATAAACCCACTTTGGTCTGGATGAATTAGAGTGTTTATGATTATGGTTAGGTGGTTCACCAATATTTTCACTAAGATTTTGACCTCTGCATCAATTAAGGAAATTGGTCTATAATATTCTTCCTCTCTGGAGAGTGTTCCAGTTGTAAGGTGTTTCCAATATAAGTTTCGCACATATTTGAGGGGAATTTCCCCTCCACTCTGGTATTTTCAAACTGGTCTAAGACATTTGAAGTACTCCATCGGAAATCCATTTGGACCAGGAGATATACCAGAGGGCAATCAGGAAATGTCTTCTGCGGCCTCCCGCATTTTAATGAGTGGATCTAATTCTAAACCATCATTAGTGGACAGTCTCGGCATCGCAGCAGCGGACAGCTAGGTTGGAACTCACCTGTACAATCAGCAAGTCTCCTATTATATAGGTGTGTTATAGGATGATACAAACTGTTATACAATCTCTTCAGGTGGAGTATATTCCTTTCCTTGTTATCACTGTAGTTGATGTATGCCTGGGTGTTTCCTCCCATTGTGCCACCAGGGCGCAAGTTTATCTTCTTGGTCATACAGTTAACTTTGTGATGCCATCAAGGCCTCACATGCAGCATCTTTACCCTCTTGTTCATATTCTGTTTTCCATAAAGTCAAATTATGGAGGGTGTCTTCATTTGGGGTAGCTCTATTGTGCCGCTCTACCTCTATAAACCTTTATTCTAATTGTTGGAGTCTGTTTTATTTTTTCCTATTTTGGTCTGTCAATGAGCTGATGACGTTCCACTGTATCACCATTTTGTATGCCTACCATAAGATCACTGGTGATCCCACCAAATCGTGGTTAACCTCAAAGTATTCTGTCATGCCTGTGATGAGGGAGTCTTTAACCTCACAATTTTTAAGCAACCAGGTGCCCAGCTTCCACATACACTGAGTGGCCTGGAGCATGCCATAGAATCTGAGGTCAATAGAGGTGTGATCTGAAAGGCCTCTGGCATGTAGTACCATGGATTTAACGTGTTGTAAATACATAGTGGGTTTCAAGAAGTAGTCTGGCCTAGAGAATCAGCTATGTACCCCAGAGAAGAATGTATATCCCCCAGTTGTGGTTGTAGTGTCTTACGATATTACTGACCCCCATAGATTCCATGAAATTAGTCAGTAGGGATGTTTGTGGAGCCACCGTTAGTGGGGGGTCAGACCGATCAAGTAGCTGGTTTGTAAGGCCATTGAAACCACCTTCAATTCTTAGTAATCCTGGTGGGGATACCACTGCAGTAGAACCAAGGCAGGACAGGAGGGTCTTAGAGAGAGAGTGTGATGCATAAACAGAACACAATGTGAGATGCTGGTCATAGAGCGTACACGAGACCATCTCATATCTGCCTTGTGAATCCTTCTGTGTATGTGTCACATTAAAGCATACTTTCCTACTCATCAGTATGGCCACACCACAGGACCCTTACCCAGAGTAAGCAAGTGCGATGAACCCATATCTATAAAGGCATTGACAAAAGTCACACTCGAGATGCACCTCCTGTAACAATAGCATGTCTGCCTCATACTGTTTGGCGGTGCTGAGGATCGCTCCTTGCATTACTTTATTCAACAGGCCATTGGCATTCCATGAGACACATCTCATTGGATTTCGTGTGTCTAAATCATGTAGACCATTTGTCATTACATTTATGTGCAACTGGATTTATGTGGTTGTGAATGTATGTCTGCCCTAAAAATGATAATTCAAGAGAATTATGGAACATGGAAAAATGATTTCCACCCCCCACGCTTCTAAACATGAAATATCTGTTGACAAAAACCAATCTACTGATCATGCGAGGCGAGCAGGATTAAAGGAGGATGGTTGGTTAACCCAGTATCTCCCGCCTCCATGTCTCCATCCACAGAGTAATTCAATTGGCTTATTCCTGTGTGAGTGGGTGACGTCCCTCCCTAAACCCTTCCCTGACCCCTTCTAAACCCCTCTTACTCTTCCCATCCCTTTTAGTAGTAAGCCTGCCCCTTTTCCCACCCACTCCCCTGTGTTCCTCCCACTTTACTACTAAAATCTATACTTACATATGCTGAACCTTCGCAGTCAGACAGAGAACTCCGCACATATGAGTATAGGCAAACTTACAATTTGTAGTATGTTTTGTAGTACTACAAAACATACTACGAAGTGAAGTTTGTAAATCAGGCCCAATGTAAATTTGCCCCTCTATTAAAGTCTTGGGAGATATTGAAATTGTTCAAGTGAAGGGCATGATTGTTGATTGTACTCTTGGACCAGGCCATACAGTATATATAGTCACTGAAAAGCCAGAACGGGCATCTCAGGGCAGTAGATTATCTATCATTATTGAATTGTGAAATGCTCCATACAGTTTGTCATGTGCCGTCTCCCTCATGTTTGTGCCTCAATAGTATTGCCTCTCTCGTCAACTTTAACCATGATGAGTCTAGTGTGGGAGATTCCTATGGGGGAGGGCTCTTTTGTGGCCATGCCCACCTGTTCATCTATGGCCAACAAAGGTTGCCAGGGGTGGCGGGTTTACAGATGTAATGTATCTTTATCCCTTGAGTCGTGGAGTACAACAGCCTTTGGGCCCAACATCTTTTTTGGATTGAGAGCCCAGAGCCCTTTTCACTGGCCCAGGGGGTGTCAAAACATGTATTTTGAGTAGGTGTGTGTTGACAGACGCATCCACCATCTGAAGCCCTGTCTGCCATGGCTATCCTCTGTCGTGAAGGTCCCATGTCCCACTCTGATGGCAGACAATTCTAAATATGGTGGACATGTGTACTTCAAACCAACATTGACGGGTTGTATCTGTTGACAGTGGATTGGGACAGGGGTGGCTCCTTCATAATGGCAGAGAAACGCCGCCATTTTTTTTTTGCCTCATGTCGGCTGTCGGCGTGAGTCTTTGGTGGGGCGGGGCAAGCAAATCCCCTCGTGACCGGCATGGCAGGGGTAGGAGTGGTGGGCACTTTTAAGTGCGCATGTCAGTTTGGCCAGCCATCTTAGGTCGGCCAAACCATCATGCGCACCTAGGTTTCTCCAACCCAGCTGTGTTGCACAGCCGAGTTGGAGAAACACCAGAGGCTCCCAGGCATTGTCTGAGCAGCAAACCAGGCCACTCACACCAACCCCAGCGCTTCTCTCATGCTGGAAAAAGTATTCCCAGCATGATAGAAGTGCCTGGATTGGCATCTGGGAGCCTGCGCAGTGTGCTACTAGAGTCGAGGATTGGTAGACAAGGAGCAAGGCCGCGACCGTTGGAGCGGCAGGTAAGTGCAATAAAAAAAGAAACTGTATTCCATATTTAGTGTGTTCCCTCCACCCCAGATCCCCCCACCCCCACCAGCATTGCGAGCAGCCACCACTGGATGAGGGGGTCTGATGACGGAAGACTCAGGATCATCCAACAGACCGTTCTCCATCATGAAAGACAATTGCCCATCAGGCCAAGCCCTAAATATGGCAATGGAAATCACTCAGCCTGACGGACGGATCAGTCCCTTCGTGACATTAAAATGATGCTCTGTCTACTAAACCCCAAATCAGGACCTATGTTTTGCATTTTAGACAATAGTTCTTTGATAGCAGACCTAAAATCAGGGTGAGTTAGATGTATCCTCACAGTGACAGATATAGAAATGGAAGGCAAAGAGGTGAGGCTTGGAGGACAGAGAACACAAGAACGAAGGGACATGAAACAAACAAGAAGTTTTACTTTATGGTCAGTGGAAAATAAGAGCGAAGAAAATGGTGTTTTCTTTTTCTCCTAGCTACAGGCACCAGCAGCTGGAAGCATTTCCACAGGAACTGCTGGCAGTGCTTTTATCTAACAGTTTGTGCATGTGAACTGGGTGACCTACATGTCATGCAGTCTATTCTTGCCTCGCTTTTGTAACAATCTGTTAGCTCATGGCCTGTTTTGACCTTGCTGTGCTGAAGTTTAATTTTGGAGAATAGCCAAGCAGAGCATGAGGGAGAAGGAACATTTTCCAACAAGGAGAACACTGCCTGCAGTAAAACATTCTTCTAAGAGAGCGCTGCCCGCACTGAGTCCTTCTATTGAGAGAACTGCCTACTAAATATTCTTCTAAGATATTAGTATCCGCAATACAACCTTCTGTCAAGACCACTGTCTGCAGTGAAATCATCTGCTGGGTGTGCTGTTTGCAACTAAACTGTCTCTCGAGGACATTGGCTCAGAGAGGGGGCAGGGGTGCAGCTTGTTTTCGACCCCCAGTAATATAGAGCCCGGACATTTTTGGCCAGTTGAGGACCACGTGTCTGAGGAAGTTTGAGGAGCAGTTGTACTGCTGTTTGTGGAACAAATGTGGGTCTCTGAAGGCTGTAGTGAAACTCTCTGAAGTGCAGCTGGCTTTGCCTGGAGGTAAGCTCTAAGGTCTGGCTGAGGATCTTGCGGTGAATGGAAGGGCTTTCTAGTGCTTTCTGTAGGTGTCGAAGGTCCCACCAAGGGTCCTTACCGGCTGGCTGAGAGAGTGTTAGGACCAGCTGAGAATGACTGGCTTAGGGTCTCTTGAGGGTATGCTGAAGATATGAGGGCTCGTTTAGGGCCAATAGAGAATGCTTAAGGACAACTGAGAGTTAGGGCCTTCTGATAAACTCTCTGTTGATGGGAATGGATTCTAAGGACAATGTACAGGCACCTGGGGGAACACCCAGATTCTCCAAGAGCACACCTGACTTGTTTAGATACCAGTTGGTTGTGTCTGAATGCAGGCTCAGGGGCAGCTGGGCATGCCTACTGGCCAAACGGAGGTGTTAAAGGTTCAGCGGAATGCCTGTTGGCATCTCCAAGGGCCATTCAGCATATTCTGAGAGTGGTATGGGGAGTGGGGACTTCCTTAAGAGAGGGTGAGGGTGTCTGGTGTCTGTCTGAGGGTCTCTAAACATCTGCTGCTAATGTCTGAGTGAAGGCTAGTGGCCTCTTATGGACATCTGGTGGGGAATAATGACCAGCAAGAGAGGTCTGAAGGAGGGACCAAGGGCTGGCTGGGGTAGCTAATGACCAGCTGAAGGCTGGATGAACCTTGAAGTCTCTAACGGTATGCTAAGAATCACTTATAACTGGTGCAGGGAATTTGAGGATGGGCCTGAGGTGTCTGAGAGTAGGTTGGGCGAGTCTCAAGGGCTGCAGACTGAAGGTTTCTGCTGACGTTGTCTGAGGTCTCGGATGCTCTGCTGATTGTGTCTGAGGTATCTGATGCCCTGCTGATGGTGTCTGAGGTCTCTGATGCCCTGCTGATGGTGTCTGAGGTCTCTAATGCCCTGCTGATGGTGTCTGAGGGCATGCCAAGTGTATCTGAAGGCCAACTATGGGTACCTGAAAAAGACCTGTGGGATACTGTTTTGTGAGATCACACTTTGGAGGGGTAACCACAAGTGAGAGAGTATTTTGGGGTTCTCTGAACCCCTTTGAGTGCAGTCTGAGGGTGTCTATAGACTACATGACCGTGAGTTGAAGCACATTGACAGTTTGCAGGGGGTGTCTGAAGACTAGTGGGCGTCTCTGAGACAGTGGAGGTCTCTGATGGCGTGCAAGAGGTGTTTATGCACCAACTAAGCATCTTTAAGGGTCTGCCTAGGAAGTGTGGGCTGGGGGATTGGGACAGACTGAGGATCTCTGAGGGGGCTCTGAAGGCTTGCTGGTGTTCTATGATATCATGATGGGTTTTTCTGGAGGTACACCAATATTCTCTAAGGGGAGGCCAGTGGTGTTTAAGTAACAGCTGTGGGTAACTGAGGGTAATGTGTGGGTCTCTGGTGATGTGATTGTCTCTGAGGGCAATATGGGGGTGTTTAAAAGCAAGCTAAGAGTATTTGTATGTAGGCAGAGGCTCTTTGGGTCTGGCTCAGGGACTCTAAGGGTCTTCTGGGGATGTTTAAAGAAAGACCAACAGTGTCTGAGTATTGTTTAAGGACCAGCTGAGGGTACCTGAAGGCATGTTGGGGGTCTCTGGTATGGTCCACGAACCATATGTGGAAAATTAATGGAATATGGATGGCTAACTAGGGATATGCATGGATAAACTAGGTTATCAGAAGGCCCACTGAGGGTCTCTGGTGACCTTCTGGGAGTGTCATAGTACATTTCAAGGGTGTCTGAACCTAAATGCCAAAGGATGGTGTAGGAACAGCTGCACGCTTCTGAAAGAAATAAAAGAGCCTCTGACAATGAGATGACGGTGTCTGGGGGCTATCAGGAGGCGATTGAGAGTCAGGGGAGATCTGAATATACCACACAAAAAAAGGGAAAAGCAGGTAATTTTGAAGGGATTTCACCCTCTGTGGAAACCAAAAAAGTTTTTGTAATTGCCCTCACCCGCTAATGGTGGCATGCTTCATCACTGGGCATGCTACAACACCCCTGTGCAGACCAACGCTCGGGGAGGAGCAAAGGATTTTTTTTGGGTGGTTTGGGAAGACACACAAACATTCAACGGGATCCACCGTGCAGACTCTACAATTAAAATTACCTTTGGGGTGTCCCTTCCTCCTATTTCATTCTGGGCCCCCTCTGCAGGATTAAAAGTTATCACCTACGATGAATTGGGGAAATTAGTGCCCCATCATCTCTCTGCTGTCAACACGTTTCAGCTTAATTTCTGCCCCTCTGGGTCATATGGCCTTCTTCAGGATTCAGATCCCACAGCTCAAACCCATTACACCTCATTCATAGAACAATGCTCAGTGAATGGTTGCAGACAGGGTCGTATTGGCAAAGCGGGCAATCGGGCATGGGCCGATGGGCCGATGCCTGAGTGACAGCTGAGGGCCGTTTTTTTTAAGGACCTCTGCCAGCTGCCCACAGTGCCCTGCTTTCCCTCCTGGCACCACCGCAACGCCTTCCTGCCCAGGCCATTGTCATATGGGGCCGGCAGGAGCAGGTGGGCTCGGGACGCATAGTGCTATGTTTAGAGGAGGGGCGGACAGGGATGCTTGGGTTTGAAGCGGCATCCTTGGGCGGCCAGTATTGTGACTTTGGCACTTTCACCTTGGCCCCTGTGGGGCCGGCCCCCGCCCTAGAAGCAGGGTATTTCCTCTGCCCCTCCTTCACCAGCTGCTAAATTGAGGCCTTGATGAGGGGGGAGGGAGGAGTGTGAAGATGCTAAGAGGCCAGGTGATGTTGTGGCCTTTGCACCATTTCTCCTCGCACTCCTTCCTCCCCTTTCTTCCATGTGGCCGGCCCAGCCCAGAAGCTGTGTCCTTTCCCTGATCTGGGCCCCACTGGGATTTCACGTTCAGCCCATGGGTGAGTGAGGGAAGGGGGTTGTGTTCAAATGTCTCGCTAATAGGCCAGATCTTGCTTTGCTCCCGCTGGGCCATTCTCACCTCGGCCCCCATGGGGCCAGCCTGCCCAGAACTAAAGCAATGTTTTCTTATAACCTGCTCCTCCCAGGCCTTCGCACTTAGGTCACAGTTGGGGAGGGAGTGGGGCAGGTTGAGAGACCTAGCTGGAAGGTCAATTGTTGTGGCCATTTTCACCTCAGACTGGCCAAACGAATTTTTTTTTGTTTAATTTACTAGCACCCGCCCAGTTTTTCAGAGTGCAGTGTCCTTTCTGGAGAGATCTGTGTTCTTTCTAGTTGCAATTTTGACTCATCATAAGTTAGCACATGTGGTTAGTGTGCCTGCTGCAAATAACGTGTAGCTTGAAGATCACAGATATAGTTAATGTAGATATTTCAGTGAGTTACTTCTTTTGCCATTTGTTACTTGCAGTGCATCAATTATAATCAGGACCATTGGAATTATTAGGAAAGGACCACGTTATGTGGCAGGAAAATGCAAATTATGGTGCATAACGTGATACATTTTGTTATAGTACTGCTTCATTTTTTTCTAATTTTTAAACATTGTAAACCTGTCTTGGCAAATACTTCACCGTATTAGCATTAACTTAACAACAAAATACCGCAATAAAACAACTGATAGATGAGCAGTCAGCCTTTGCGAAGAGCCCTCCCATGTGCAGCAAAGCGTCTTGCCATGTTTTTAGTAACTTTTGAACCAATCAAATTAGAAACATTTTTTGGGGTAAAATCTGCAGATTATGCAGTGAATGATTGATTAAACGGCAAATCCATAATTATGAGGAACATGCAGCAGCCACCGAATAGCATAAATCCAGTGCCTCTAGATATAATCCTTCCACTGCAGCACAGTGAGCTATTAACCAGCATCAAGAAGTTGCATGCAAAGTACAAAGCATGGATTTAGAAACTTATTGTTTTTTTTAATCAGTCTTTCTTTATTCTGAGATTGCTAAAAAGGGTTCTTTGGGAAGTAATAAAGTCTCATTAGTACAGGCAACCCTAACCACTGTGTGATGTTTAAAGTTGGCTGTGTTTCTCCAGACCAAATACTCTTAACATATGGTGCCAACCAATATAGAAGCTATCTCACTATTACACCTTGTAGCTCTCATTGTTTTATGTAATTTCCAATATATTGATTTACACAGTTGAATGATTCATTCTCTGCGTACAATATATACGTGTGATGTAAATCTCTCTGACTGCCTACACTGGGACAAATAGCTCTACAAAAGAAATTACATTAAAAAACAAATATGTATGCATGTCGCTTACATACAGGGGTGGAACAAAGTTAATAACCGGTCTCCAAATGATAGTTTCTCTTAAGCATTTGTGAGGTGATAACAAACTGCGCGCCTTTAGATCCCTCCATTACACTGGCATTTAGGTGTCAGGCTCCAGATAGCTCCCAACCATGATGAGATGCTAATAAAAGAAGAGGCGATGGCCCTTTAAGAGAGGCCTTTCTGATGGGCCATGCTGGACATGAAAATAAGAAACCTCCCTCACCCACTGCAGATCGCTCCTCTGAAGGGAAAGCAGACAACTTGCGAGCACTGCTGAATGTGTTACAGCATTGGCAGATTTTACCAGAACAAATTCAGAATATTTCAGTGGGCCAGGCCTGGATCCCAGGTCCAGCTCAATAACAGCTGCCGGATCCACGATCCAGCTGAATCCTCCCTGTGTTCCTGCACTGTACCCAACTCAGTGGTACTCATTTTATCAACCTCAGTACTATGAAAGGCTGAGTGTACTGGTCGTAGATTAAATTGGTGACCGTGACATCAAAAACAGATCCCTGCAGTGGATGCATTAGCCCACTGCATCACCAGACCATGCTGCTCATCATGAGACTCTGCTCATGCTGCGATTATGTTATTAGAGGAAAGGCTTCTCTGAGCATTAAAGTGTAGTTGGTAGCCGACGCAGGTCAAAAAAGGAAAGAGCAGAAGCCTGTCTGCACTCACTGCCTGTCACCTGGAGATGGACGTACCTGGGCCACCCATTGCCTCAGTGACCGGCTGGCGTCCACACCTGCCTACTACCCATTGCCTTGACACCTCACCTGCAGGCTGCTTTTGACACACTGCCAGCTGATACTTTGTTACTGAGCTGACACCTCCCCAAGCTTTTTTTCCTTGGGTCCCTTGCATAGTACTACCTGCCCAGCCCCTGAGTTGCCATCTTCACCAGCTAAGCAGGCCTGGAAACAGGGAAGAAAGCTATCAACCTTTTCTGATATGGCCAATGCTGAGCTGCCATGTGCTGTCTGCCAGTTGCACCTGTCTCTAAACCACCCATGTCAGCATTTGCTGTTGTTTTTCCTGGATGGTGGCATGATGGTTTTCACTAGCAAGGCCCCTAAGCCCCTAAGGCTGTTTGAAAGAGTTTGGAAGTTATATGTTTTAATGGCTGATTTTTAAACTCTTACTTACAAACATTGAGCATGTATTATGGAGATAACTCCAGATAATCTTCCCAACTTCCAATTTTAAATCACCTTTGCCTCTGAGCGCCTATGTCAGCCATTAGGCAGATTTACTGACTCAGACTACAGAGAGGGTAGACATATTTTTTATTGTACCACTAGTAAATTATAGATTGTAATTCATTGCTGGTATTGTAAAAAAAAAAGGGTCAGAAACAAGGGTGAGCCATCACTGAAAAGTAAAGATTTCTGATTTATATGATAATCAGGGCCGCGGACACAGTTAATTGAGAAAGGAAATGCTCACAACCTTGTGCAAGGAGTTGACACTGAAAGTATGTTTTCAGTTTTTACAATGACAGTGTTTGCAGTTTTCACCAATGCTACTCATCCTTCAAGATTTAAAATGCTTAATGTACCACACATTTGTCACAAAATTAGCTCACGGATACTAACCAAGAAATGTTTTATGAAAGATTGCACTCCATGAATGTGGGCCACCCTTTTTGGGTTGCCCGGGCCGATTTTTGGTCCCAATCCGACCCTGGTTGCAGAATCTCATATAGCGACCTTACTTGCCACTCCTCGTTCGCCTACTCGGGGATTTCCTGTAAAACAAATAAATAGCATGAATGTACTTCCACAAGAGGGTGAAAAAATGTGCATGTACATGGTCCCAGCATCCACATCATTTTCACTCTCAGTCCAGTGCCAACGCCCGGGAAGTGCCACAAACACTCCCAATTCAATGTGCCCTCATATTCATATGTCAGGAACCCAAACACCTCTAGTGCACCAAAGACGGGAGTGGGGTTAAAATCAGAGTCAGTGGAACGAACCTCAGTAGTCTTATGCTGGTTAATCTAAATTCTCTCTGAAACGGGGCGATGGGAGGCCGGCGATGTCCAAGAACCAGATTGAGATGTCTAAATCAGAGCGGTTACAAGGGAGGTTGTTGCAAGCCTGGTCTGTCTGTTTATTCCTCCAGGCATTGTCCCGGTGGGCTGGAGAAACTGCAGTCCGGTATTTGAGGGCAGAGAGGCTGCTGCTGGCACCCCTGCCACTTTCTCCAGCTTCTACTGGTAATTACAGCAACACAGTGGGTGCTTGAGACGAGAGAGCGGAAAAGGGAAAGAAAAGAGAAAAGGAGAGAGAGAAATACGAGAGAAGGAAAAGAGTGGGCTGCTTTTGGTTCCCAGTCCGGCCCAAGTTTGTAGCCAGGTCTTTTTTCCTCCAGACTCAATGCCTCTGATGACCCTAGGTTGGTGATTAATTTCCAGATTCAAAAGGCAGCAAGCGTTTAGAAAACATAAACTCTCCTTTTCTCCTGGCCTGTGACTGTGCTGACAAGGAGTGTGTAAAAGAACAAATGTAGTTTGGAACGCATCTCTGAACTAGGCTCTCCTAAAGCCTTCGTGCTAATCAGTTTCCATTTCCGCCCGCAGTACTGTGTTGAAGCCTTGCTGCCAGCAAGTTCCACACCTACACACCTGAGGCATGTTTGAGATTTTCCATCATGCACACAGTTCCATGGTTTTGTTTGATAATATGGAATTTATTTTGAAGTAGATTAATAATTTAGCGAAGCCACAATTGTGTGCAATTTTAAAGTCTCCAGTACACCCCTTTACTTCTGATTTTCATAATCTCATTATATGTATTCTCTTTTTTATTGGCATTTCTGGTGCACGCATTGCTATAGCTCATCTTATATGTCAACACTCCCAGTTTAAATTGAAGACTCGCTGTTCCTGGAAATTATTTTACTCAAGCTTACTCCCTCTCAAAGTTTTCTCAACTCCAGTGCAAGTAAATGAGGATATTATTTCAGTGGCGGCAGCCACCTACCTAAAGTGGTAGGTCGGCCGTGGGTGAAGAGGGCAGCGGGTTGGGGAGGGGGGAAGAAATAAAATATAAGAATTAAACAAAAAAATGACTTACCTGCTGCCCTGCTTCGCTCCCGTCGACGCCTGCATCGCTTTTCCTCTCGGCGCCCGACAGCCGGAAGGGGATGGGCCCTCAGGGCACAGGCTCTGCACTCAATCCAGGAGCTGCTCTTACAAGAGAGCAGCGCCAGGATTGGTCTCAACGGCCTTGTTTGCCGCTCAGACGGTGCATTGGAGTCTTTGCTGTTTCTCCAGCCCGGCTGTGTGACACAGCCAGATTGGAGAAACGTAAGTGTGCATGTGTGTTTGGCCGGCCTCAGACGGTGCATTGGAGTCTTTGCTGTTTCTCCAGCCCGGCTGTGTGACACAGCCAGATTGGAGAAACGTAAGTGCGCATGTGTGTTTGACCGGCCTCAGACGGTGCATTGGAGTCTTTGCTGTTTCTCCAGCCCGGCTGTGTGACACAGCCAGATTGGAGAAACATAAGTGCACATGTGTGTTTGGCCGGCCTCAGACGGTGCATTGGAGTCTTTGCTGTTTCTCCAGCCCGGCTGTGTGACACAGCCAGATTGGAGAAACATAAGTGCACATGTGTGTTTGGCTGGCCTCAGACGGTGCATTGGAGTCTGCTGTTTCTCCAGCCCGGCTGTGTGACACAGCCAGATTGGAGAAACATAAGTGCGCATGTGTGTTTGGCCGGCCTCAGACGGCCGGCCAAACACACATGCGCACTTATGAGTGCACTTTACTCCTCCCTGACATGCCCAACCCGTCCCGCCCTATACTTTTGTATTGCGGGGCTCGGACAGCATGAATAAAATAATAATAACATTGCATTATTATTATTGTATTTATTGTTTGCTGGCACGGGCTGTGGAGCGACGCTCCTCCGCCATTACGGAGGAGCCACCCTTGGATTTTTTTTATTGTCAACATTTCTATCTTCGGTGTTCCCAATAGACAACGTGTATGGGAACTTCACTTGTGTGGTGAATAATTGACATGCTTTGATTTGGCCCAGATGTGTGGTATTTTATGGCATTCATACAAATATAAAATAACTGTTTATCAGACACAATCCTACTTGCCAAGTGGCCTCATTCTTTATGGATACCGTCAGCCAGTTCTGAATTGTTTTAGACCAAAGACCAAGACCTGGAACGAGCTACCGGCAGACATCAGACACGCCCCCTCCCTGAACACCTTCAGGAAGACCCTCAAGACCTGGCTCTTCGGCTAAACAGATCTGCGGACCCCCCCCCCCTCAGCGCCTTGAGACCCTCACGGGTGAGTAGCGCGCTTACAATTCCCTGATTGATTGATTGATTGAAAGAACTCTGAACGCTAGGATTTTTAGGCCATATTTACAAAATGAAAAGTAGATTGGGAGTCTTCGAATGTACATGTGGTTAACTGAAAAGCTAGGGCCTGGTCAATAACTGACAGTACTTCATGTATCCTACAGGATTGCCCCTTCAGACTTGCTTCACACCTGCTCAGACATCGGTTTGTTTTTGTGAGTTAAGCTTTGCCATGCTGCTGGCGTCTTACTTGTGACTACCATGTGCATAACGTACCACAAAAGATCTACTTGTATAGAGGATACCCTGTACCAGTGTTTGGCATTAGAGAGCCAGGTTGAGGCTTGGGCTCTGCATTCTCCTGACCACTATGGTGCTGTGTTTCTGCAGCTGTTAGGATAAGCACTGTTTTATTTCATGTCATTGGCCAAACAAGTAATCTCGCCTAATGGCACCTCATTTGAATGTGTTTGTGTGCATTCTTGATTATCAGATTCAGTGCATTATAAAAGCAGAATGTATTCCCTAAAGGGCAGTTGCTAGCTGGATAGAACTAATTGATGCAAGGGAATGTTATTTCACTTGCTGGTGGTTTAAGATGGCAGGTTCAGGTCACATCACAAATTCGAAATAAATACCTGAGTTGATGGGGAGCACGCCAGCAGTGAAATAAAGGGATTTGTATATTACAATCCGAATTCTTTCATTGAGGGTAGGCCCAGAAAGTTGTGGCCATATAGATTGATCTTTGGAATCACGTGGCCAAATCATTTTATGAAGTTGGTGACCAGTCAGATCCATCTCCTGAAATGTATCAGTTTATTGAAAGCTCATGTTCCCTTAGTACCATTACAGGCTCAAAATGTACCTCTTCCCTTCTCCGGTTGTGTATTACTTTTCCTAGATTATAGCTTTGTTGTTATTGGTAGATGGACAAGGTTGTAGCAGAGCCTTACAGCCTGTAGTTGTTTGGTTCTGTGGTTGGGCGTTGCTACTCACCCGCTAATGGTGGCATGCTTCATCACTGGGCATGCTACAACACCCCTGTGCAGACCAACGCTCGGGGAGGAGCAAAGGATTTTTTTTGGGTGGTTTGGGAAGACACACAAACATTCAACGGGATCCACCGTGCAGACTCTACAATTAAAATTACCTTTGGGGTGTCCCTTCCTCCTATTTCATTCTGGGCCCCCTCTGCAGGATTAAAACTTATCACCTATGATGAATTGGGGAAATTAGTGCCCCATCATCTCTCTGCTGTCAACACGTTTCAGCTTAATTTCTGCCCCTCTGGGTCATATGGCCTTCTTCAGGATTCAGATCCCACAGCTCAAACCCATTACACCTCATTCATAGAACAATGCTCAGTGAATGGTTGCAGACAGGGTCGTATTGGCAAAGCGGGCAATCGGGCATGGGCCGATGGGCCGATGCCTGAGTGACAGCTGAGGGCCGTTTTTTTTAAGGACCTCTGCCAGCTGCCCACAGTGCCCTGCTTTCCCTCCTGGCACCACCGCCACGCCTTCCTGCCCAGGCCATTGTCATATGGGGCCGGCAGGAGCAGGTGGGCTCGGGACGCATAGTGCTATGTTTAGAGGAGGGGCGGACAGGGATGCTTGGGTTTGAAGCGGCATCCTTGGGCGGCCAGTATTGTGACTTTGGCACTTTCACCTTGGCCCCTGTGGGGCCGGCCCCCGCCCTAGAAGCAGGGTATTTCCTCTGCCCCTCCTTCACCAGCTGCTACATTGAGGCCTTGATGAGGGGGGAGGGAGGAGTGTGAAGATGCTAAGAGGCCAGGTGATGTTGTGGCCTTTGCACCATTTCTCCTCGCACTCCTTCCTCCCCTTTCTTCCATGTGGCCGGCCCAGCCCAGAAGCTGTGTCCTTTCCCTGATCTGGGCCCCACTGGGATTTCACGTTCAGCCCATGGGTGAGTGAGGGAAGGGGGTTGTGTTCAAATGTCTCGCTAATAGGCCAGATCTTGCTTTGCTCCCGCTGGGCCATTCTCACCTCGGCCCCCATGGGGCCAGCTGCCCAGAACTAAAGCAATGTTTTCTTATAACCTGCTCCTCCCAGGCCTTCGCACTTAGGTCACAGTTGGGGAGGGAGTGGGGCAGGTTGAGAGACCTAGCTGGAAGGTCAATTGTTGTGGCCATTTTCACCTCAGACTGGCCAAACGAAATTTTTTTTGTTTAATTTACTAGCACCCGCCCAGTTTTTCAGAGTGCAGTGTCCTTTCTGGAGAGATCTGTGTTCTTTCTAGTTGCAATTTTGACTCATCATAAGTTAGCACATGTGGTTAGTGTGCCTGCTGCAAATAACGTGTAGCTTGAAGATCACAGATATAGTTAATGTAGATATTTCAGTGAGTTACTTCTTTTGCCATTTGTTACTTGCAGTGCATCAATTATAATCAGGACCATTGGAATTATTAGGAAAGGACCACGTTATGTGGCAGGAAAATGCAAATTATGGTGCATAACGTGATACATTTTGTTATAGTACTGCTTCATTTTTTTCTAATTTTTAAACATTGTAAACCTGTCTTGGCAAATACTTCACCGTATTAGCATTAACTTAACAACAAAATACCGCAATAAAACAACTGATAGATGAGCAGTCAGCCTTTGCGAAGAGCCCTCCCATGTGCAGCAAAGCGTCTTGCCATGTTTTTAGTAACTTTTGAACCAATCAAATTAGAAACATTTTTTGGGTTAAAATCTGCAGATTATGCAGTGAATGATTGATTAAACGGCAAATACATAATTATGAGGAAAATGCAGCAGCCACTGAATAGCATAAATCCAGTGCCTCTAGATATAATCCTTCCACTGCAGCACAGTGAGCTATTAACCAGCATCAAGAAGTTGCATGCAAAGTACAAAGCATGGATTTAGAAACTTATTGTTTTTTTTAATCAGTCTTTCTTTATTCTGAGATTGCTAAAAAGGGTTCTTTGGGTAGTAATAAAGTCTCATTAGTACAGGCAACCCCAACCACTGTGTGATGTTTAAAGTTGGCTGTGTTTCTCCAGACCAAATACTCTTAACATATGGTGCCAACCAATATAGAAGCTATCTCACTATTACACCTTGTAGCTCTCATTGTTTTATGTAATTTCCAATATATTGATTTACACAGTTGAATGATTCATTCTCTGCGTACAATATATACGTGTGATGTAAATCTCTCTGACTGCCTACACTGGGACAAATAGCTCTACAAAAGAAATTACATTAAAAAACAAATATGTATGCATGTCGCTTACATACAGGGGTGGAACAAAGTTAATAACCGGTCTCCAAATGATAGTTTCTCTTAAGCATTTGTGAGGTGATAACAAACTGCGCGCCTTTAGATCCCTCCATTACACTGGCATTTAGGTGTCAGGCTCCAGATAGCTCCCAACCATGATGAGATGCTAATAAAAGAAGAGGCGATGGCCCTTTAAGAGAGGCCTTTCTGATGGGCCATGCTGGACATGAAAATAAGAAACCTCCCTCACACACTGCAGATCGCTCCTCTGAAGGGAAAGCAGACAACTTGCGAGCACTGCTGAATGTGTTACAGCATTGGCAGATTTTACCAGAACAAATTCAGAATATTTCAGTGGGCCAGGCCTGGATCCCAGGTCCAGCTCAATAACAGCTGCCGGATCCGCGATCCAGCTGAATCCCCCCTGTGCTCCTGCACTGTACCCAACTCAGTGGTACTCATTTTATCAACCTCAGTACTATGAAAGGCTGAGTGTACTGGTCGTAGATTAAATTGGTGACCGTGACATCAAAAACAGATCCCTGCAGTGGATGCATTAGCCCACTGCATCACCAGACCATGCTGCTCATCATGAGACTCTGCTCATGCTGCGATTATGTTATTAGAGGAAAGGCTTCTCTGAGCATTAAAGTGTAGTTGGTAGCCGACGCAGGTCAAAAAGGAAAGAGCAGAAGCCTGTCTGCACTCACTGCCTGTCACCTGGAGATGGACGTACCTGGGCCACCCATTGCCTCAGTGACCGGCTGGCGTCCACACCTGCCTACTACCCATTGCCTTGACACCTCACCTGCAGGCTGCTTTTGACACACTGCCAGCTGATACTTTGTTACTGAGCTGACACCTCCCCAAGCTTTTTTCCTTGGGACCCTTGCATAGTACTACCTGCCCAGCCCCTGAGTTGCCATCTTCACCAGCTAAGCAGGCCTGGAAACAGGGAAGAAAGCTATCAACCTTTTCTGATATGGCCAATGCTGAGCTGCCATGTGCTGTCTGCCAGTTGCACCTGTCTCTAAACCACCCATGTCAGCATTTGCTGTTGTTTTTCCTGGATGGTGGCATGATGGTTTTCACTAGCAAGGCCCCTAAGCCCCTAAGGCTGTTTGAAAGAGTTTGGAAGTTATATGTTTTAATGGCTGATTTTTAAACTCTTACTTACAAACATTGAGCATGTATTATGGAGATAACCCCAGATAATCTTCCCAACTTCCAATTTTAAATCACCTTTGCCTCTGAGCGCCTATGTCAGCCATTAGGCAGATTTACTGACTCAGACTACAGAGAGGGTAGACATATTTTTATTGTACCACTAGTAAATTATAGATTGTAATTCATTGCTGGTATTGTAAAAAAAAGGGTCAGAAACAAGGGTGAGCCATCACTGAAAAGTAAAGATTTCTGATTTATATGATAATCAGGGCCGCGGACACAGTTAATTGAGAAAGGAAATGCTCACAACCTTGTGCAAGGAGTTGACACTGAAAGTATGTTTTCAGTTTTTACAATGACAGTGTTTGCAGTTTTCACCAATGCTACTCATCCTTCAAGATTTAAAATGCTTAATGTACCACACATTTGTCACAAAATTAGCTCACGGATACTAACCAAGAAATGTTTTATGAAAGATTGCACTCCATGAATGTGGGCCACCCTTTTGGGTTGCCCGGGCCGATTTTTGGTCCCAATCCGACCCTGGTTGCAGAATCTCATATAGCGACCTTACTTGCCACTCCTCGTTCGCCTACTCGGGGATTTCCTGTAAAACAAATAAATAGCATGAATGTACTTCCACATGAGGGTGAAAAAATGTGCATGTACATGGTCCCAGCATCCACATCATTTTCACTCTCAGTCCAGTGCCAACGCCCGGGGAAGTGCCACAAACACTCCCAATTCAATGTGCCCTCATATTCATATGTCAGGAACCCAAACACCTCTAGTGCACCAAAGACGGGAGTGGGGTTAAAATCAGAGTCAGTGGAACGAACCTCAGTAGTCTTATGCTGGTTAATCTAAATTCTCTCTGAAACGGGGCGATGGGAGGCCGGCGATGTCCAAGAACCAGATTGAGATGTCTAAATCAGAGCGGTTACAAGGGAGGTTGTTGCAAGCCTGGTCTGGTGTTTATTCCTCCAGGCATTGTCCCGGTGGGCTGGAGAAACTGCAGTCCGGTATTTGAGGGCAGAGAGCTGCTGCTGGCACCCCTGCCACTTTCTCCAGCTTCTACTGGTAATTACAGCAACACAGTGGGTGCTTGAGACGAGAGAGCGGAAAAGGGAAAGAAAGAGAAAAGGAGAGAGAGAAATACGAGAGAAGGAAAAGAGTGGGCTGCTTTTGGTTCCCAGTCCGGCCCAAGTTTGTAGCCAGGTCTTTTTCCTCCAGACTCAATGCCTCTGATGACCCTAGGTTGGTGATTAATTTCCAGATTCAAAAGGCAGCAAGCGTTTAGAAAACATAAACTCTCCTTTTCTCCTGGCCTGTGACTGTGCTGACAAGGAGTGTGTGTAAAAGAACAAATGTAGTTTGGAACGCATCTCTGAACTAGGCTCTCCTAAAGCCTTCGTGCTAATCAGTTTCCATTTCCGCCCGCAGTACTGTGTTGAAGCCTTGCTGCCAGCAAGTTCCACACCTACACACCTGAGGCATGTTTGAGATTTTCCATCATGCACACAGTTCCATGGTTTTGTTTGATAATATGGAATTTATTTTGAAGTAGATTAATAATTTAGCGAAGCCACAATTGTGTGCAATTTTAAAGTCTCCAGTACACCCCTTTACTTCTGATTTTCATAATCTCATTATATGTATTCTCTTTTTTATTGGCATTTCTGGTGCACGCATTGCTATAGCTCATCTTATATGTCAACACTCCCAGTTTAAATTGAAGACTCCCTGTTCCTGGAAATTATTTTACTCAAGCTTACTCCCTCTCAAAGTCTTCTCAACTCCAGTGCAAGTAAATGAGGATATTATTTCAGTGGCGGCAGCCACCTACCTAAAGTGGTAGGTCGGCCGTGGGTGAAGAGGGCAGCGGGTTGGGGAGGGGGGAAGAAATAAAATATAAGAATTAAACAAAAAAATGACTTACCTGCTGCCCTGCTTCGCTCCCGTCGACGCCTGCATCGCTTTTCCTCTCGGCGCCCGACAGCCGGAAGGGGATGGGCCCTCAGGGCACAGGCTCTGCACTCAATCCAGGAGCTGCTCTTACAAGAGAGCAGCGCCAGGATTGGTCTCAACGGCCTCGTTTGCCGCTCAGACGGTGCATTGGAGTCTTTGCTGTTTCTCCAGCCCGGCTGTGTGACACAGCCAGATTGGAGAAACGTAAGTGCACATGTGTGTTTGACCGGCCTCAGACGGTGCATTGGAGTCTTTGCTGTTTCTCCAGCCCGGCTGTGTGACACAGCCAGATTGGAGAAACATAAGTGCACATGTGTGTTTGGCCGGCCTCAGACGGTGCATTGGAGTCTTTGCTGTTTCTCCAGCCCGGCTGTGTGACACAGCCAGATTGGAGAAACATAAGTGCGCATGTGTGTTTGGCCGGCCTCAGATGGTGTATTGGAGTTTTTGCTGTTTCTCCAGCCCGGCTGTGTGACACAGCCAGATTGGAGAAACATAAGTGCACATGTGTGTTTGGCCGGCCTCAGACGGTGCATTGGAGTCTTTGCTGTTTCTCCAGCCCGGCTGTGTGACACAGCCAGATTGGAGAAACATAAGTGCACATGTGTGTTTGGCCGGCCTCAGACGGTGCATTGGAGTCTGCTGTTTGTCCAGCCCGGCTGTGTGACACAGCCAGATTGGAAGAAAACATAAGTGCGCATGTGTGTTTGGCCGGCCTCAGACAGCCGGCCAAACACACATGCGCACTTATGAGTGCACTTTACTCCTCCCTGACATGCCCAGCCCGTCCCGCCCTATACTTTTGTATTGCGGGGCTCGGACAGCATGAATAAAATAATAATAACATTGCATTATTATTATTGTATTTATTGTTTGCTGGCACGGGCTGTGGAGCGACGCTCCTCCGCCATTACGGAGGAGCCACCCTTGAATTTTTTTTATTGTCAACATTTCTATCTTCGGTGTTCCCAATAGACAACGTGTATGGGAACTTCACTTGTGTGGTGAATAATTGACATGCTTTGATTTGGCCCAGATGTGTGGTATTTTATGGCATTCATACAAATATAAAATAACTGTTTATCAGACACAATCCTACTTGCCAAGTGGCCTCATTCTTTATGGATACCGTCAGCCAGTTCTGAATTGTTTTAGACCAAAGACCAAGACCTGGAACGAGCTACCGGCAGACATCAGACGCGCCCCCTCCCTGAACACCTTCAGGAAGACCCTCAAGACCTGGCTCTTCGGCTAAACAGATCTGCGGACCCCCCCCCCCTCAGCGCCTTGAGACCCTCACGGGTGAGTAGCGCGCTTACAATTCCCTGATTGATTGATTGATTGAAAGAACTCTGAACGCTAGGATTTTTAGGCCATATTTACAAAATGAAAAGTAGATTGGGAGTCTTCGAATGTACATGTGGTTAACTGAAAAGCTAGGGCCTGGTCAATAACTGACAGTACTTCATGTATCCTACAGGATTGCCCCTTCAGACTTGCTTCACACCTGCTCAGACATCGGTTTGTTTTTGTGAGTTAAGCTTTGCCATGCTGCTGGCGTCTTACTTGTGACTACCATGTGCATAACGTACCACAAAAGATCTACTTGTATAGAGGATACCCTGTACCAGTGTTTGGCATTAGAGAGCCAGGTTGAGGCTTGGGCTCTGCATTCTCCTGACCACTATGGTGCTGTGTTTCTGCAGCTGTTAGGATAAGCACTGTTTTATTTCATGTCATTGGCCAAACAAGTAATCTCGCCTAATGGCACCTCATTTGAATGTGTTTGTGTGTATTCTTGATTATCAGATTCAGTGCATTATAAAAGCAGAATGTATTCCCTAAAGGGCAGTTGCTAGCTGGATAGAACTAATTGATGCAAGGGAATGTTATTTCACTTGCTGGTGGTTTAAGATGGCAGGTTCAGGTCACATCACAAATTCGAAATAAATACCTGAGTTGATGGGGAGCACGCCAGCAGTGAAATAAAGGGATTTGTATATTACAATCCGAATTCTTTCATTGAGGGTAGGCCCAGAAAGTTGTGGCCATATAGATTGATCTTTGGAATCACGTGGCCAAATCATTTTATGAAGTTGGTGACCAGTCAGATCCATCTCCTGAAATGTATCAGTTTATTGAAAGCTCATGTTCCCTTAGTACCATTACAGGCTCAAAATGTACCTCTTCCCTTCTCCGGTTGTGTATTACTTTTCCTAGATTATAGCTTTGTTGTTATTGGTAGATGGACAAGGTTGTAGCAGAGCCTTACAGCCTGTAGTTGTTTGGTTCTGTGGTGGGGCGTTGCTACTTTCTTTTTAGAATAGCCTTATGTGAAAATGTAAAGTATATATTAGAACATCTGTTTATTTATTCTTTTATTTTCTAGAATACCCTTATAAGGTAATGTAAAGTATATATTAGAATACACTTTTATTTAATCTTTTATTCTTAGAATTCCCTTATGAGGTAATTGTAAAGTATACATTAGAATATACTAAAGGTGTTCTTTTTTCAGCGACTGCTCCTCTGCTATGGCGGAGGAGCGATGCCCCACCGGCCAGCAGCCCAAAAAATGAAAAATAAAATGATAATAAACCCTTGTTTATTAGCGTTTTACTTTTTCTCTTGGAGCCGAGGCTTGGGGATGGGGCTAGGGTGATGGCAGGCTGGTGGAGGAGTAGTTGCACTGCTACACAGTGTGCATGACGGTTTGGCCAGCCGTCTCAGGAAGCTGCGTTGCGGGGTTGGAGGGAGCAGGCCCAGACTCCCAGTCTTACTGGGAGCACAAATCATTGGCGCTCAGGCCAATCCATACACTACTTTCAGCAGCAAGAAAGCAGCATCAGGATTGGCCGCAGTGCACTCTGGAAGCCTGTGTCTGCAGAAGAGAGGGGCGCGATGCGCAGATAAGTGTTTTTTTTTGTTTGTCTCGTCCTTCCGCCCCGGCCTTCTCCCTCCTCCCCACCCTGCCACTCTATCAACACACTGTCCAATACTGTCTTTTTTACACGTCTCTATATGCAGCACTATAATGTTCTAATAAGACTCTGGGGTCGATTCCGATTCGGGCCGGAAAAAGCACCGACCGACTCGGATCCGGAAAAAATACCGACCGACACGTACCAGTGGCGCCCGACACGCCAAGTACGATGCAAGCCGCGATAAATCCGACCGACACGTCAGGAAACCAAGCCGACCGACCGAGCCGCTCGGAAAATAGCAATCCGGCCGGAAAAACACGCGAATCCAACCGACCGACACGCACCCGGAACAAATCCGACCCGAATCGTACCCGCCAACTCCAACCCGCAAAGTACGATGCAAGGCGCGAAAAACACGACCGAGTCGGACGGAGGACAAGCCGTACGACCGACACGCATACAAAACCGAGCCGAAGCAACACAATACACCGCGACCGACGCGTACGCAGCATACAAAACTGCACAAACACAGCGTGAACGAAACGGAAAACACCGTACGAGACCAATGCAGGGTCCGACTCGGTCACAAGAACGTTTCCAACATACACAAACAGCACAAAGGAAAAATCACCCAAAAAAGGCCAAACAAGCAATTACCAAGCCAATAAATACTGGGGGGTGGGGACAGAGAACAAAGACACACCCACAACTCCACCTATATAAAGGACACAAATCACTACCATGAGCCTTTGCAAATGCCATTTCACTGCCAGCACCCAAGAGAAAGCAACCACACACCCACAGCTCATCCCTCACACAAGCCACACACCATCAGCACACCAACAAATATCTACCTCACATACACCCAGCAAAACACACACTCACACACCCTCACCTGCACACCAACACACACATCACTCACCATCACCACCCATCACCATGCCCCCAAGAAGAATCCCAAGTTCCTAGATTGTGAATTGGAAGTCCTGGTAGACGAGATCCTCAGGGTGGAGCCACAGCTGTTTGGCACTCTGGTCCAACAGACCCCCATGTCGCAGAAAACCAAGATGTGGGAGAGGATCATCAACAGGGTGAACGCCCAATCATCATGTCGGCGCACAAAGACGGACATCCAGAACAGGTGGTATGACGTGCGCAGGAGGGTACGGGACCTGCTGAAGATAGACTACATCAACAGCCAACAGACCGGCAGTGGCCCTCCTGCCAAGCCAATATACCTCAGGCCCTGGGAGGAGAAGGTGCGGGCCATCCTTCCGCCAGTGAGCGTATATGGACTAGAGAACATCCCAGAGCCTGGTGAGTACACAACAAATGTACACAATAAACTGCCACAAAACACACACATCACTGTCAAGGGGAGAGTCAAACCATGCACACATAGCAATTACACAGCAACTAGAACAGAATCATCCCAAAATGTGTATGTCAGTCAGATAAACACAACACATGCCATCAAAAAAGTCACATCCAACTGTGCCAACACATGTACAAACACAACCACAACTACAGCTAGGCAGTGGCACAAATAGAACTAACACACACATCCACACATGTAGCCACCACAACAACACCAACACACAGTGAAGACCACTCAAAGGAAGGAATTCTGTGTATGCTGGCCAAGTCAGTGTAGCCAATAGCATCATGGGAGTCGCAGTCACACATATTGCCCCCCCACAACTGTCCCATCAACACCACCCCTGAACCATGCTCACATCACAGGGAGTGGAGAAGGACTCACAAGATGGCTGACACTGGCTACTGCTGTGGGGAGCACAAGGCCCTGCTGCCAACTGTGCACCAACAAACAGCAGGACACCACTGACTGACATCCTGAGAGACAACTTACACTCCCTGCAATGCAAGCACGTTCCATGGTGGGATATCTGGCTGGCTGGGTGGGAAGGGGGACTTGCAGCACTGACCATAGTCACCAGCACCTCCCCTCACCCCCCCAACACAAACTCCACAGTACCCACCTGGTAGAATGCAATGCCCTCCATCCTAACACAAGATCCCACAAAGCACCACCACCCTGGCTTATGTTGTGTGAAGCACAGGGACACTCTTGGGACTCTTAGCCAAACAACTGCCAGGACAACACTCCCAGCCATCCTGTCAGCACAGCCAGCCCACCCCACAGGGAAGCAGAGTCAAAAGGAAGGAAGCATGGGCATGCTGGGAAGGGGGTGGAGGCAATAGCATGATGGGAGTCGTAGTCACAGACATTGCTCAGCCTCACAACTGGCCCATCAACACCACCCTGAACCATGCTCACATCACAGGGAGTGGAGAAGGACTCACAAGATGGCTGACACTGGCTACTGCTGTGGGGAGCACAAGGCCCTGCTGCCAACTGTGCACCAACAAACAGCAGGACACCACTGACTGACATCCTGAGAGACAACTTACACTCCCTGCAATGCAAGCACGTTCCATGGTGGGATATCTGGCTGGCTGGGTGGGAAGGGGGACTTGCAGCACTGACCATAGTCACCAGCACCTCCCCTCACACCCCCCCAACACAAACTCCACAGTACCCACCTGGTAGAATGCAATGCCCTCCATCCTAACACAAGATCCCACAAAGCACCACCACCCTGGCTTATGTTGTGTGAAGCACAGGGACACTCTTGGGACTCTTAGCCAAACAACTGCCAGGACAACACTCCCAGCCATCCTGTCAGCACAGCCAGCCCACCCCACAGGGAAGCAGAGTCAAAGGAAGGAAGCATGGGCATGCTGGGAAGGGGGTGGAGGCAATAGCATGATGGGAGTCGTAGTCACAGACATTGCTCAGCCTCACAACTGGCCCATCAACACCACCCTGAACCATGCTCACATCACAGGGAGTGGAGAAGGACTCACAAGATGGCTGACACTGGCTACTGCTGTGGGGAGCACAAGGCCCTGCTGCCAACTGTGCACCAACAAACAGCAGGACACCACTGACTGACATCCTGAGAGACAACTTACACTCCCTGCAATGCAAGCACGTTCCATGGTGGGATATCTGGCTGGCTGGGTGGGAAGGGGGACTTGCAACACTGACCATAGTCACCAGCACCTCCCCTCACACCCCCCCAACACAAACTCCACAGTACCCACCTGGTAGAATGCAATGCCCTCCATCCTAACACAAGATCCCACAAAGCACCACCACCCTGGCTTATGTTGTGTGAAGCACAGGGACACTCTTGGGACTCTTAGCCAAACAACTGCCAGGACAACACTCCCAGCCATCCTGTCAGCACAGCCAGCCCACCCCACAGGGAAGCAGAGTCAAAAGGAAGGAAGCATGGGCATGCTGGGAAGGGGGTGGAGGCAATAGCATGATGGGAGTCGTAGTCACAGACATTGCTCAGCCTCACAACTGGCCCATCAACACCACCCTGAACCATGCTCACATCACAGGGAGTGGAGAAGGACTCACAAGATGGCTGACACTGGCTACTGCTGTGGGGAGCACAAGGCCCTGCTGCCAACTGTGCACCAACAAACAGCAGGACACCACTGACTGACATCCTGAGAGACAACTTACACTCCCTGCAATGCAAGCACGTTCCATGGTGGGATAACTGACTGGGTGGGTGGGTGGGTGGGAAGGAGGTCTGGCTGTCAACCAAACACAATCAATGCAGACCATGTTCACACCCCAGAGAATACATAGAAATGCCCAAATAATGCAGGACAATGTGCCACACCAATATCAACCCCTGACTGTGACGACTTAGGACAATACAATGTACAGGCCCGCACCCCGAGGCACAGTCACAACTGTCAGGTGTGTCAACCACTGATGCCTGCAGAAACATGACATACATTGTTTGTGTCTCCCAAAAACAGGTGATGATAGGGACACAGCAGCAGACGCTGAGGAGTCCCAGTCCCAGGCTCAAGAGGATGCCGAGCTCACTGGCGTCGTACAGCCTCTGTCCTCCTCGGACGATGAACAACCTGGCACATCCGGTGCAAGTCAACATGCTGCACCAGCAGGACCACCAGCTGCAGCACCAGCAGGTCCACCAGCTGCACCCCTGCACCCACCCCTCCAACGACTGTCACCACGAATACCATCCCTGCCGACATGGACAGAATAAGGAACAACACCAGCGCAGTGACCCTGGACCAACCTGGGGCCATGGACACCACCACCACCACCAACCCCCAAGGTGGACCAGGGTTATCTGTGCGTGCAACTGCACACACTGCACATGTCAGCAGGGGTGGTGGGAGGGGTGGGAGACAGAGGTCGCTGCTTGCAGACGTTGCTGGTGTGCATGAAGACCCACAACTGGTACGCATAGCTGATGCGTACCAGTCCAGCACCGGAGAGCTCAGCCAGGTAGTGGGGCTCCTCAGAGACATCAAACAGCAGCAGGCTGCCCATCATGCCCGCTTGGACTCCCACATGTCCCAAGTGGAGTCACACATGTCACGTGTGGACTCCCACATGTCACGTGTGGACTCCCACATGACCCGCGTGGAGTCCAAGTGGGATGTACTACATGAGATGACGGCGGTGCACAGGGACATTTTACAATGCCTCCGCCAGATGAACAGCAACCAGTCCACACCTCCCTGTGTGCCAACAACATCTGGTACCGAACAAACTGCAACTGCCACAGGGAGGGAGGAGGACTCTGGCGGAGAGTCCCCTGCACCGCAGCAGCCTGCACTTGAGGGCCCCCCCAAGAAGAGGGGTCGTCCGAGGAGGGGAAAGTGAGAGGCTGATGGCCAAGCGCAACTCCCAGGAAGCCTGAACCTGTTCTGGATTTTCGCCTTTGTGCACAGACTGTTCACCCTGTTGATGGCAACACTACTCCCACACATTGCATGGGGAGTATAAGTTGGAACAATGTGTCAGACAACAGTGGCCCCGATACTGGGGATCCTGTCTACCTGGACTTTCTATTCATCTAGGAACTTGGGATTGCAAGATTCATGTACAGCACAATCCATCCTATGCACTATTATCACAATAAACACACTAATACACCATACTTGCCTCTGTCGTGATTCCAACGTGGGTGCTGTTATGGGGATGATGAACTGCAAAATTACACAGTGTATGCGAACTGCAACAGCAAGGACAACACAGGCATGTGAGTACAGGCAACGTGACACATATGAGGGAGACACACCACCAGGGCTACACAACACATACACACCTAGGCCATCTGACTCATTGCCTACACTGATGTTGCCAGGGAAGACGGTGCAATGCACAGACACCACACCCATTCCCAGTTGTAGTCAAGTAGCCCACAGGTGCAGTAAGCAAATGGCAGTCAAATGTGTGACCACAGACAACGCACATCACTAAGTGAAGCACAGGTTTATTACACAGTAGCAACATGCCGTAACCACTACAGATGCAAGGTAACCCCACCTGGTAGCGGGCACACAGTCAACAACTGTAGACAGAAGGAAGTCCATGGGTGTGGCGCACATCACCTGTAGGGACACAACAGCTACCAGCCTGGATGTGCAATCACGTCGTCGGTGGACACAGTTGACCAAACGAATCTGAAAGTACCCTGTGAAGGACAGAAATGACACACAGTCAAAAGCAATGCAGTACAGGACAGAACAGCAAAACTCATGCACAATACATGTTACAAGATACCCACCCAGAACCAAGTTAGCATGTCAACACTGTTGGGGAGTACAGCCCACCTGTCACCACACATCGCAACACACATCCTGTCAAGTAGCCCATGGACACACTCCAACAGCACCAGAGCACCACCCACACATCATGCCAACTCACATCATTGACATGACACCTCAGGATACTCACATTCAGCTAAAGAAGTTGGTGATGAGCTGTGTGCGGACATCACCATCACCATCATCATCATCATCGTCACTGGCATCGTGGTCCAGGCCAGGATCCTCCACAGGTGGCGGATGTTGGTCATCGTCATCCTGGATGAGAGGCAACTCCTTCCGCACTGCCAGGTTGTGGAGCATGCAGCAGACGATGATAATCTTGCACACTTTCGCAGGGGCATATGGGAGGGACCCTCCGGTCTTGTCCAGGCAGCGGAAGCGGCTCTTCAGGAGACCAAAGGTCCGCTCAATCACTCTCCTGGTCCGACCATGTGCCTCATTGTAGCGCATCTGGGCAGGTGTCACAGGGTTCCTGAGGGGTGTCAGCAACCACGGCATGTTGGGGTATCCCGAGTCACCTACGGACAGACAAGTGCACATCAGCTGACTTGGAAAAGTGGGCGGAATACTACAGATCAGATCACACACAATGGCACAAAGTCAGTACACACCGACAAGCCAGGCACGCTGGTTCTGCATCTGTGCCATCAACCTGGGGATGCGACTACTCCTCATCACAAAGGCATCGTGTGCTGAACCAGGGAAACGGGCACACACGTGTGTGATGGTCATGTCTGCAAGACACACCACCAGTGCATTGACCGAGTGGTAGTGCTTGCGGTTCCTGTAGGCCTGCTCCTGGGCCTGTGGTGGTACCAAAGCCACATGTGTCCCATCAATGGAGCCAATGACATGCGGCATCCTCCCCAGGGCATAAAAGTCACTCTTCACGTCAGTGAGTCGTCGCAGTCTAGGGAAATAGATGTACCGGTTCAGGAAGAGCAACATTGCCGCCAAAACATCGCGGAGCACACGGCTGAACATGGTCTGTGACATCCCACCAGCAGACGCCACAGTATGTTGGAAGGTACCGGTGGCAAAGAAGTGTAGGGCTGCCATCACCTTCACCTTGGGGGTCAGCGCTGTAGGATACGGCCGGCCAGGCTGCAAATGTGGGGACAACTGCACTGCAAAATCCTCAATCAGCTGCCTGGTGAAGCGGTACCGTCGGATGCTGTCCCGTTCCACCATCGTTGCCAGGTCTGGGAATGGCCGATGGACAGCAGGAGCCCTGCAGTGCAGAGGAGAAGTAAGCAAGATCGTCAGTCACCCCACATATGCGGCATTGAACACACTCAAGATCCCAACATACATCATCATGAGGCACAACTACATGAAGTGTGCAGTACCGGAACGACATTTATGGTACATACATGGCCAACATCTGTCAACACGGTCCTACAGGTGGCATCAATTTGTCCCTGTTTGGCCCATTGGATATCATGATGCTGTGTCACAGTCACCCCCAGTGACATGTGAGGACAGATGTGCCCCAGGCACCACAGCTCAACGACAGGCACATTCCCAGGGACCCTGTAATGCCACATGGACACTGGCATCACCTGGAGTATCATGTGTACACCACAACAAAACAAACATGACCCCCACAGGTAGTGGCCACACTTGCCATGGCAGGAGAGCCATGGACGTCTGTGACACACACGCACAACATCAGAGTCCATGCACACACAACGTGGATGTGGAGACTGTCTCCCATTGTGCACATGAAATCAGAGACATTGTAAACACTACATGCACAAAGACTGTGGAGGGCCATCACTATTGTGCCACTGGGACACCCTGGCTCAAACATACCGTCCCACATGGGACTCACGGGGTATGTGACATGACATACACAAACACCACTGTGAAATGTGACCATGGCACATGCACAGATATGAACAGTTGCACATCACAGTGGTCACGTACACGTAACACCCATGATCCTGTCCCCATGAACACGTGCACAGCCTGGGGGTGGCTGCCCACAGGTGACACCCACAGGACAACATGTACACCAACATACACACAATAGGAAATGCAGCCTTACATGCCTTATGATAAGGTTTGGACAGGCTGTCGTGATGTAGGTGTGCCCCTCACTCCCTGGGAGCTATCTGTGGCTGGCATATGTCCATCTGAGACAGGCATGCTGACATATGCCAGTCACATGTACAGTGATGCGTTGTACTGCAATGGACCGATCGGTGCCTCCGGCCGGCCCATTGCATTCAATGTGTGCGGGTACGCGTTGTACCCCTGTGCGCGTTGAACAGCAATGGACCGATCGGTGCCTCCGGCCGGCCCATTGCTTTCAATGTGTGCGGGTACGCGTTGTACCCCTGTGCGCGTTGAACAGCAATGGACCGATCGGTGCCTCCGGCCGGCCCATTGCATTCAATGTGTCGAGTGCAGCGTTGTACCCCTGTGCGCGTTGAACAGCAATGGACCGATCGGTGCCTCCGGCCGGCCCATTGCATTCAATGTGTGCGAGTGCAGCGTTGTACCCCTGTGCGCGTTGTACTGCAATGGACCGATCGGTGCCTCCGGCCGGCCCATTGCATTCAATGTGTGCGGTGCGCGTTGTACCCCTGTGCTGCGTTGAACAGCAATGGACCGATCGGTGCCTCCGGCCGGCCCATTGCATTCAATGTGTGCGGGTGCGCGTTGTACCCCTGTGCGCGTTGTACTGCAATGGACCGATCGGTGCCTCCGGCCGGCCCATTGCATTCAATGTGTGCGGGTACGCGTTGTACCCCTGTGCGCGTTGAACAGCAATGGACCGATCGGTGCCTCCGGCCGGCCCATTGCATTCAATGTGTGCGGGTACGCGTTGTACCCCTGTGCGCGTTGTACTGCAATGGACCGATCGGTGCCTCCGGCCGGCCCATTGCATTCAATGTGTGCGGGTACGCGTTGTACCCCTGTGCGCGTTGAACAGCAATGGACCGATCGGTGCCTCCGGCCGGCCCATTGCATTCAATGTGTGCGGGTACGCGTTGTACCCCTGTGCGCGTTGTACTGCAATGGACCGATCGGTGCCTCCGGCCGGCCCATTGCATTCAATGTGTGCGGGTACGCGTTGTACCCCTGTGCGCGTTGAACAGCAATGGACCGATCGGTGCCTCCGGCCGGCCCATTGCTTTCAATGTGTGCGGGTACGCGTTGTACCCCTGTGCGCGTTGAACAGCAATGGACCGATCGGTGCGCACCCATTGACAATGGGCTTGCCTGGCAACGGACGCGTTTTCGAATATTCGAACGAGTCGGTTGCTGGAAAATCAGTTGGTCACCCACAACAATGTTGCAAAATCATGTATGTCATGAAGTTGAAGATTTGAAGGATGCTGTGGGCGTGTTTTGGTGCTGCTATTCCATGGATTGGCCAGATTCAGAAGATGCAAACGACTTGGACCTATCACTTTGGACACAAGGGACAGTATCTGCCTCTCCAGCACATATATATTGCTGCATGTTCCCCTGAGAGCCCACTTGCCTGCACTACATGCTCCAGGACGACATCTGCCACTGCACTGCTGCTGTCTCTGCCCCTCTGGACCCTGCAATGGCACGTACTGTGGAGAGAGCCCCAGCCTTCAGCCTTGAAGAGAACCAGGCCCTGCTGGACAGCCTACTTCCACAGTACAGCAAGCTGTATGGGACACCAGGGGAGCAGGTGAGTGTTCTGTGCACTGCCTTTCTGAATGTGCATTTTGTCTGACTAGCAAGGCTGAGAGTCAGCACACCACTGGCTAGCAGGCTCACTGAGTAGTTGTCACCCCCATAGTGTGTAGTGACTTGCACTGGACAGGTATGGTGCAGTGACAGTGCTTCTGAACAGGGTTTTACTCCCCATGCTATGATACCATGTAGTGACTTCTGGAAAACTGTCCATGGGCAGCCGTGCACTGCCTGGGTACACCATGTGCCCCTGTGATTGCGACATGTATATGCAACTGTGTCATGCACGGATATGTTGCATGTGTAGTAATGTCCTTATCACTTTGTCATCCTGACAGGCTTCTGCCCATCGGAAGCATGAGATCTGGAAGGACATCGTCCGGGCTGTCCGGTCCGTGGGGGTCTACAAGCGCCGGATCCGCAACTGCCAAAAGAGGTGGCAGGACCTTCGGGGCTGGACCCGGAGGATTGCACGGGTCCAGCTGAAGCTGTCGCCTCCTCGCAGGAGGGGCGGAACACGGACCCTGACCCCCACATGCTCAGGATCCTGGCGGTGGTCTTTCCAGACCTGGATGGGCAGCTGAAGGCCAGAGAGCAGCAAGGAGGGGTGAGTCAAAGACTGCACTGTGTACTCTGTCTAACATGTTATGTGCCCTCCTCGGGCCAGGTTGAACTGCCACAGTACAGCAGTCATGTTGTCCAGGAGCCATGTCCCTCTATTGTGCACTGCCCACTCCTCATCTGATACCCAGGTGTGGCCCTTACATGCAGGGAATTCTGTCACTTAGGACTGTGTCCTTGCAGTTTGCTTGACTCAAGGTGGGAGACAGCATCTGTTTCCCTGACTCTGTGGTGGGCATCATGGGTGGGTCCATTGCTTACACAATGCCTGTATTCTGACATGTATTCAGCGTGTTACTTTGATCTGTGGTCCAATTGCTGAGCTGATCCACCACATGTGGCTGGGGTACCTGGCACACACCCATGCTGCGGGTGGGAACAATGTTTGGGCCCCAGGAGTATGTATATGACGTGTGTCACACATACTTAGCCAGCTGCCTACAGTCCAGGGCTCATCCCTCATTCATGTGGGGCTGGACAGTCATGCCTACTCCAGGCCATACAATACACTCTGTACTCCCACTCCCGTGTATCAGAGGACACATTGTGCACAGTGATTTGCCCCTCAGGTGTCTGCCTCTGTGTCAGTGTGCTGTGGATTAGTCGCCAGGACTGCTGTGGAGTTTCTTGGTAGGGGCTCAGCATGCCACTGGAGATGTGACCATAGGAGACGATACTTGTGTGACACATAGGTGTCTGATCAGCTGCCCATGCAGACTGGGGCATGTAAATGTGAAGTTCAGGCAGCTGTTCCCCATGCACAGCAGAGTGTGAGGGGCTCAGGTTCAGAGGGTAGTGTCACAGGTCTCCCATATGTCCAATAGGTATGACCTGGACAGATGAGGGTTAAGAGGATGTGTTGTGGGGGGATGTACATGTGCACTTGTGCAGCTCCAGGACTTGCATTCCCCATGACCTACTATTGTGACACAGTGCAGAGTGTTGTTGTCTGGCTGCAAAGTCATACATCACTGAGACAGTGATGTATGACTTTGCAGTCATGCCTCCGCCATGGCATGTGTCTACTGATTGGTGATCCTGCAGGGGAGTGACATGTGCTACATGCACACCATAGTGGCGCTGGCTATCAGGACATGGGTGCATCATGGTGTCTGTCGCTGGTATGCATCACATGCATTTCCTATTTGACTCTGGGCATCCCTTACATCCGTAAACCTGTACTGACTCAGTGGCAAGAGCTGTGATGTGTCCACACCGTGTTCTCTGCACTGTCCAACTACTGTGTACTTGGTGCATGTGTCAACACTGGGGTGTTGCAATCCAACAGACACCAGACAGATGGGTGCAAGGCCATGTGGGATGTGAGTGCCATGCTTGGCATCAGACTGACAATTGACTTCTCCTGTTCAATTAGTGCACTTTTAGCAATGTACAACTAATGATGCCAGGGCTTGCTCTGTGATGTGCTGTGCTCACAGTGGTGTGTGCGTTATGTGCAGGTGACTGATGTCTGTCTGTTTCCCCATTGTTTGCAGATACATCCACGGCCACGGAAGGGGACAGCTCCACGGACCAGGAGGAGCCGGAGAGCCAGACTGGGTCAGCAGCCGAGGAGTGGTCGGAGGGACCCAGTGGCACGGAGGGCGAGGGGAGCCACACCGAGGAGTCCTCAGCAGCATCCACCTCAGCTGAGGACCAGAGCAACTCGGAGGATGACTCCCTTGTGGAGGCGGGTGTCAGCAGCCACCACACCCCAGCTAGTGTTGCTGTCCCCGCCACCACCAGCACCACCACCGCCCTCCCATCGGCTCCCATTCCCCAGGTCCGTGGAGGCTCCCATGTCCGGGAGCGTGTCTCCTTTGGGCCAGGCACCGCACCCCTGCCCCTGTGTCCCCTGCTGCCCTGAGTGAGGAGTCTGTGTACCTCCTTCGCCAGCTCCATGTAGGGCAGACAGCCATGCTGAGTGTCCTCCATGCACACACCGCGCTGTTGACTCAGCTGGTGTCGTTCATGGAGGGCATCTCATCGGGCATGTCTGACCTACAGAGGGGCAATAGGTCCATGGACTCCTCCCTGACGGCAGCAGTGTCCCTCCTCAAACGGTCCCTCACCCCTCCTGCCTCTGCTCCATCCACACTCCCCAGCACCTTACCCATCCCAGGCACACACACACTGGCACACACCAGCACACACACATCCAGCACACTGACACACACGCCAATGACAAAACGCACACGCAAGCACATTCAGGGGACTGAAGCCAGACTCACAGGGGATGGGGCCCTGGAACACACACACGCATCCACATGCACTGCGCAGTCCTCAGTTCCCTCTCCCTCCAAAGCACCCTCCCTTGCCTCACCTGCAACCCCAAAGTCACAGCAGCTCTTCCTCTGTGACCTCGGCCTCTTCCCCACCGATGAAGCTGCTCCAGCATCCCGGGGGAAGAGGAAGCCCACCCACACGGAGCAGAGTGCCCCTCGCCCCCGGACACCCTCCCCCAGGCGCAGACGGACTGAGGCCCCCACCCGCAAGTCCCCCGGAGTGCTAAGAGCAAGACCCCGCCACCGCCCTGCAGCTCAGGCACAAGGTCTCCGTCCTCCATCCCTCAGGCCCCCACTGCACAGGTGCCCCCACCACACCCTGCCCCAGGTTCCCCCACCCACAGATATACCATCCCCAAGATGCTCCGGCCTTCTCCCCCTGCCACTTGCTCTCCCAGCACCACACCCCCGCTGCGCTTGTCTGTGCCACTGATGTGGTGAGGGTGTCCCCCCTCTGTCCAACCCACCTTGCCTGTTCCCCATTCTCCTCCCCTGGAGGTAGGCACTGCAGTGGAGTCCACTACCGCCCTGTCTGACTTGGGCACTGCAGTGGCGGACCTGTCCACCCCATCTGCAGGGTCCACTGCAGTTGTGCCGGCACCCACAACATCTGTGTCATGCCCCCAGTTGTGCCGGCACACACCATGTCAGACACCTCCACTGCAGTTGTCAGTGGCTCTCCAGCACCCACCACCCCTTCCCTGACTCCCCTGGTGAGCCCTGATCCTGTCCCTGCGGTGCCTGGCCTGCCCCCCGGTTGCCCCTCCTAGTGGATTGTCCCTGGTATTGTGCAGGCATGCGTAGGGTGACATCTGCCAGTGTCACCCTGTTTGAACTTTGACAATGGACTGGCCATTGGCCTTTGCTCTTTTTCAGGACTTCGTTTGGCCTCAACACATATGCTGAATAAAGCAACTTTCTTTTCTCTAGTGCTCATGCTTCAGATGTACATGTTGTTGGTGCAGCTAACCATGCCCTTGCTGCAGTGATGGTGATATCTGGTCTCATGATTATGAAGTGTTACTGTGCAGGAACCCATGTGGTCCAGGGGGAATGTGTCCTATCATGTGGTGTATCCATGTCATCAATAGCAGCATCTGAGGGTGTCATGTGTTCAGTATTTGGCAATGGGTTTCCTACTTACATTGGCAATTTCATATCTGTGGCTTCCACCCCTGCACATCTGTTGTGCCTGCCATCGTTGCATTTGTCTACTTCCCTGACCGTGTTGCCATCTCCAGTGGACATGCAGGTTTGGGCATCAATGGGGAGGGACTCATCCGTGTAGTCAGTGCAACATTGCTATACAAGTGTGTTGGATCTGTGCTGATGATTCCGTTGGCACATCCATGACCAGGCTGATGTGATGGGAGCCCTCATTTGGTGCTAATTGTTGATTGTGTGACCAAGTGCTCAGCTGACATGATGGGGCCCTACTGAGGCAACATATGGCACAGCTTTCCTCACACAGGAGTGGAGTCCCCTCATGGCAGTGTGTACACGTGTGACATTGCCTGCGCCCAAGGTGTGTGTTGTATGTGCATGTCTGTGTGTTCACTTCCATTCATCTGCGCATGCTGTGATCCCTAGTGTTGTACCTGTTTGTGATGCTTGCTGACTTGAGCTATGTTCCCCCAAAGTCTTCTCCCTGTGTTCTCTGTGATGTGGGTGCATGGCACATTACTGGTCATCAGGGTGTCACCCATAGGTGTGTTTGCTGTCAGGGCAGAGTTTGTGTGCTGACGCAGATGGGTCACAGTCAGGTTTCCCTTTGGCACTTGTTGTTTGCCCCTGTCATGTGATTTCCAGTTTGTGTTATCTTTCAGTGATTGTGACACGTTGTGTGTGTGACTGCTGGCACTCCTTAGGGTCCGGGCTGCAATGTTGGTTGTTGTCTATGTGTGTTCTTTGTGGGTGACCTTGGCTTCTTCATTGGTGTGTGACTGTGGCTGGGATCCCATTGGTCGGTGTGGTATTGCCGTCATGTCCATGTACAGCGTAGTGTGCAGTGTGTCAGACATTCAGGAGTCTTGTTGAGTGTCCATGTGTGATGTGTTTCTACACCTTGGTTCCCACCCACCACCCTGGAATAGTAATGGGTGCATGTGCAATGTCACCAGTGCATGTGTACTTCACTGCTGCACATTGTTGGAGGTCGAGGGGTGTGGTCTTGAGTGTGTGCAGATGAGAGTTGTTGCCCGGCTAGTCCCCTGCCTCCATGTTGGCCTTGGCTTACTGGCCATGCTGATTGATTTGTGCTTGTGTAGGTGTGATGGTAGTTAGTTGCTCAGGACACCTGACTGTGGTTCACAGTGTGAACGACATTTAGCTTTGTCATCACAGTGGTATTTTTCTTCAGCCCAGGGTCACCACATTGTGGGGGCCCTGGGGGTGGTGCTGTGGTGTGTCTGTGACTTGCTGTGTCAGTTGTTGTTCCTACGTGCCTGTGTGACATGTGTGTTTTGTGCTCCCTCTCACCTGTCAATGCCTGCTTGCCCACATAGGGGATTTGGATCCATGAGTTACCTTAGTGTGGCAGTGTATGCACATCTGTATGATTGGTATTCAGCTCTCCTCATGTGTTGTGTTGTTGCCTGGGGACAATGGCACCCCCACCCCTCACCTGCTGTGTATGATGACAGTGTTGGTCTGCCTGTTTGTGTTTGTGCATCTGCACCACTGCATTGGCATATCTTGGGTGTGCCATTGGCTGTATGTTGTTTGGTGTGTTTCCCCTGCTGTCCCTGGGACTCCTAGGTCATCGGTCAGCACAGTGATCATGGTTTGTGTGTCCCATTGCTGCCATGGTATGGTATCTGTTCACCTCACATCTGCTGTCTCCACAGGGTATCTGCATTTGTGTGCCCATTGGTGCAAATATGTGGTTCTGCATTCTGATGGTCACTTCTGTCATTGTGTCATTGATGACTGTTGACGGTCTCAGCCACCATGGGTGTTGTTTGTCTGCACATGGCCAAAGGAATGTTTCATTTGCACTGCAGTATTTGGCTCCCCCAATTTATGTTGCAATGGGACACATACACTACTTTGCCACAGATGAGTTTTTGGTTCTGTGACCAGGAATGATCCATGCAGTTTGGCAGTTGCAGCTCTTTCTTTGTCAACAATTACCTTTTGGTCACTGTGATGATGAGGGTGTAGACCCCATTGCCACAATGGTCAAAATGTGCTTCAGCTATGGACCCCACACTTGCCTTTTGGTCACTGTGATGATGGGGGTTTAGACCCCATTGCCACAATGGTCAAACTGTGCTTCAGCTATGGACCCCACACTTACCTTTTGGTCACTGTGATGATGGGGGTTTAGACCCCATTGCCACAATGGTCAAAATGTGCTTCAGCTATGGACCCCACACTTGCCTTTTGGTCACTGTGATGATGGGGGTTTAGACCCCATTGCCACAATGGTCAAAATGTGCTTCAGCTATGGACCCCACACTTGCCTTTTGGTCACTGTGATGATGGGGGTTTAGGCCCCATTGCCACAATGGTCATGGGCTGCTTGCATTGTGGGTGCCACACACATATATGTGTGGCACATGTGCTAGGGGTCACATTGTATGTTCAATGTCATGTTCGGTGTTGTAGGCATTTGACACAGCCTGCTCACACGCTTGTCATGGTGGTGGGGGGATGTCTTAATCTTGCATTCCCTAGGTTGTGGTGTGCTTGTTGTGTCATGCATTGTCCATCCTATGAGTGGGGGTGGTAGTAGTGGTAGGCATCCAGCCCCCTGGCTAAGGGTGGTAGTAGTGGTGGGCATCCTGCCCCCCTGGGTGAGGGTGGTAGTAGTGGTAGGCATCCTGCCCCCCTGGTTGAGGGTGGTAGTAGTGGTAGGCATCCAGCCCCCCTGGCTAAGGGTGGTAGTAGTGGTAGGCATCCAGCCCCCTGGCTAAGGGTGGTAGTAGTGGTGGGCATCCTGCCCCCTGGGTGAGGGTGGTAGTAGTGGTGGGCATCCTGCCCCCCTGGGTGAGGGTGGTAGTAGTGGTAGGCATCCTGCCCCCCTGGGTGGGGGTGGTAGTAGTGGTGGGCATCCTGCCCCCTGGGTGAGGGTGGTAGTAGTGGTAGGCATCCTGCCCCCCTGGGTGGGGGTGGTAGTAGTGGTAGGCATCCAGCCCCCCTGGCTAAGGGTGGTGGTAGGCATCCAGCCCGCCCTGGGTGAGGGTGGTAGTAGTGGTAGGCATCCAGCCCCCCTGGCTAAGGGTGGTAGTGGTGGTGGGCATCTGGCACCCCCTGGCTAAGGGTGGTAGTAGTGGTGGGCATCCTGCCCCCCTGGGTGAGGGTGGTAGTAGTGGTAGGCATCCTGCCCCCCTGGTTGAGGGTGGTAGTAGTGGTAGGCATCCAGCCCCCCTGGCTAAGGGTGGTGGTAGGCATCCAGCCCCCCTGGCTAAGGGTGGTAGTAGTGGTGGGCATCCTGCCCCCTGGGTGAGGGTGGTAGTAGTGGTAGGCATCCTGCCCCCCTGGTTGAGGGTGGTAGTAGTGGTAGGCATCCAGCCCCCCTGGCTAAGGGTGGTAGTAGTGGTAGGCATCCAGCCCCCTGGCTAAGGGTGGTAGTAGTGGTGGGCATCCTGCCCCCCTGGGTGAGGGTGGTAGTAGTGGTGGGCATCCTGCCCCCTGGGTGAGGGTGGTAGTAGTGGTAGGCATCCTGCCCCCTGGCTAAGGGTGGTAGTAGTGGTGGGCATCCTGCCCCCCTGGGTGAGGGTGGTAGTAGTGGTAGGCATCCTGCCCCCTGGCTAAGGGTGGTAGTAGTGGTGGGCATCCTGCCCCCTGGGTGAGGGTGGTAGTAGTGGTGGGCATCCTGCCCCCCTGGCTAAGGGTGGTAGTAGTGGTGGGCATCCTGCCCCCCTGGGTGAGGGTGGTAGTAGTGGTAGGCATCCTGCCCCCTGGGTGGGGGTGGTAGTAGTGGTGGGCATCCAGCCCCCCTGGCTAAGGGTGGTGGTAGGCATCCAGCCCCCCTGGCTAAGGGTGGTAGTAGTGGTGGGCATCCTGCCCCCTGGCTAAGGGTGGTAGTAGTGGTGGGCATCCTGCCCCTCCTGGGTGAGGGTGGTAGTAGTGGTGGGCATCCTGCCCCCTGGGTGAGGGTGGTAGTAGTGGTAGGCATCCTGCCCCCTGGGTGGGGGTGGTAGTAGTGGTAGGCATCCAGCCCCCTGGCTAAGGGTGGTGGTAGGCATCCAGCCCCCCTGGCTAAGGGTGGTAGTAGTGGTGGGCATCCTGCCCCCTGGCTAAGGGTGGTAGTAGTGGTGGGCATCCTGCCCCCTGGGTGAGGGTGGTAGTAGTGGTGGGCATCCTGCCCCCTGGGTGAGGGTGGTAGTAGTGGTAGGCATCCTGCCCCCTGGGTGGGGGTGGTAGTAGTGGTAGGCATCCAGCCCCCCTGGCTAAGGGTGGTGGTAGGCATCCAGCCCCCCTGGCTAAGGGTGGTAGTAGTGGTGGGCATCCTGCCCCCCTGGGTGAGGGTGGTAGTAGTGGTAGGCATCCTGCCCCCTGGGTGGGGTGGTAGTAGTGGTGGGCATCCTGCCCCCCTGGGTGAGGGTGGTAGTAGTGGTAGGCATCCAGCCCCCCTGGTTGAGGGTGGTAGTGGTGGTAGGCATCCAGCCCCCCTGGGTGGGGGTGGTAGTAGTGGTGGGCATCCTGCCCCCCTGGCTAAGGGTGGTAGTAGTGGTAGGCATCCAGCCCCCTGGCTAAGGGTGGTGGTAGGCATCCAGCCCGCCCTGGGTGAGGGTGGTAGTGGTGGTAGGCATCCAGCCCCCCTGGCTAAGGGTGGTAGTGGTGGTGGGCATCTGGCACCCCCTGGCTAAGGGTGGTTGTGGTGGTTGGCATCCAGCCCCCTGGGTTGGGGTGGTGGCGCGCATTCAGGCCCCTGTGTGCATATGTGGCATTGGTGATGGGCATCCCGCCCCTATGGTGCTGCTGTTGCTGGTGTAAGTATATTCAGATTCCCAGTGTATGTGTGTGATGTGTCGTGTACGTGTTGTATGTGTTTTGTGGTTGGTGTCTGACTTACCTTCTGCGCCGTACGCGTCCGTGCCTGTTCCGGTAGTAGATGTAGAATATTGGTATGATCGGGACGAAGGGATTCATGGTTGGTTCGTGTCGTTCGTCCTTCTCGTTGCTTCGCGTCGTCCTCGTCGCTTGGCTTCGTCCTCGTCGCTTCGCGTCGTCCTCGTCGGTGCTGTGTTCGTCTCGTAGCCGTGGATCGTGTTGTGGCGCGATTCGGAGCTTATGTGCGCCTCTCCCGGATGCTTTGACGTGCCGTGCGTAGCGACGGGTTCGGCGCGTACGGAAAGCGCATCGTACTTGTCCGGCCGGACGGGGCTGCATTTTCCCTTCCGTGCGACTCGATTCGGCGTTTCCGGATTCGCCTCGGTCGGAGAACAGGACCTGGTTTGGGTGAGTACGGCTCGGCCGGGATTTTTGCTGTTGTGCGCATCGTACTTGCTCGTTCGGTGTGCTGTACGGATCGGTCGGGAAACAGGCTTTCGCATGGCTTTTTTCCCGACCGAATGGTATTGGGTGCGCCTCCGACCGAGATCGGAATCGGCCCCTCTGTGTGAACATTGCTGGCCCTTACAATGCTGGAATTGGAAAGAAGCTAACGGGAAATCTCTGTGTGCAGCCTCTGTTCTGAACTCTCAGAAGAAATAGATTAGTTTCATATGTGCAGTAAACCTATTGGAAAGAAGGTTAAAGAGAAGGGAAGGCTGGTTTGATTGAGAAAGATGTGTTGGGAGATAAAATAGCACATCCAAGCACAAGTAGTAGAAAAACAGCCACATCAATTCGGAAACTTTTAAACCTGTGCAGCAAAGCAGTGGTGTTGCTCAAAATGAGCAGGACAAAGGGAATTCTGAAAATGTGTCCCAAATAAGGTAGGACCAATAACACAACAAAAGTAAAAACATTGGATATAGGCAGCCAAAGCAAGCATCAGATGTTTTCTGAAGACTATGACATAAAATCCCCAAAACCGATGAAGTTGAGACTGACCAACAGAATTCTGCCCTTTTCTGTGCCATGACAATTACTTTCTGTAGGCACTAATTTGTTCAAGCTATTTATTTCATCTGAAAGGTTTCAAGAATAGTTATTAATAACAACCAATTTGAGAAAAGCTGCATTTATTTCCAGAGAGTGTGGTTTGCTCCCATTTGTTGCATATTCTCTGATATATTCTCATAAAATGTTTTTAGAGAACTTGAGCCCCCATTTTAAGCAGTATGTTTATGTCACTAGCCCAATGTCATCACAAATGCACAACCCACTATAAATTAGCTAATAATTTCTACTTGTTTTGGCCAACTTATAGTGCTTACAGGCATGTCTTTTGTTAATACATTTGAATCAATTTCTCCTGATGTTGCCAGGGAGGCACCCACATCACCCAAGTGCCCAAGAGCACCAGGGGCCATATTGCGTATGCAGAGAATTTTCCTGGTTAGTGCTGGACGCACCTTTCAAAAGGTGCGCCCAGTACTAACCAGGAAAATGCGCTGCATTATAGTGAATGTGCTGCCCCCAGGGCAGCCGCAATCTCTCGCTCCCCCCAGGGCAGGGCATTCAGGGGAAAAACGGAGCGGCTGCTTTAAAGCCACTCTGTGTTTCACAGTGCTGGCGGCAACCCGCCTGCACTTTGAAGGGGGGATTAGAGATCCCCTTGCAGGTGGGCGCAGTGAGTGAGGGGATGTCTGGGCGGTCCATGGGACACCCTTTCCGCCATCCAGAGGGCTGTCATCGGGGGGGGGCACTGACAGTGCACCACCTTATAGGTGGCGCACTGTAAGTGGGCCTCCTGACAGCTTCTTTGCCTCTGCGTCCATGGCTGTAATACTGCACGGGCGCAGAGGCAAAGAGATCCTCTTCTTTTGCATTGGGCAATGCCCCCATGCAAATGATGGAACGCCCTCTGATGATAGCGCTGGCGCTTTACGTGCGCCAGCACTATTGGTATTACAGAAGGGGACGCACAAGCATCGGCGACCCCATCTGTATTATCAAAGTGCCTCAGGGGTGCGCAAAGCGGGCGCAAACACCCTTTGCGCCCGAGGTACTCTGGTAATACGGCTCCAGAACGTTCGATATATTTGATGCTAACTACACCCCTGCCTTGGCTGCAATTAAATCCTTTAGTAAGAGAGCACTGCCTACACTAAAAACACCACCTTTTGTCGAGAGCACAGTGTGTAGTGAATACTTTTGACAGGACTGAGTGCAGGGAAACCTTCCAGAGAGAGCAGTGACTGCAGTCAAATCTTATTAGGGAGAAATGTCAGCAGTGAAATCTTGTTAGAACTGTTTGCAATAAAGCCTTCTTTTGTCGACAGCACTCTCTGCAGCCAAACCTTCGTACGAGAAAACTGCCTCTAGCTAAGCATTCTAGAGAGCATGCTGCTTGCACTGAAACATTTCACCGAGAGTGCTACTACATTCTACAGAGAGCACTGCTTGCACTGAAACATTCTACCGACAGCACTGCTTGCAGTGAAACATTCTACAGAGAGCACTGCTTACAGTGAAACATTCTATCGAGAGCATTGCCTGCAGTGAAACATTCAACCAAGAGCATTGCTTGCAGTGAAATATTCTAATGAGAGCACTGCTTGAGTTCTACTGAGAACATTGCCTGCAGTGAAACATTCTACCAAGAGCATTGCTTTCAGTGAAATATTCTACTGAGAGCACTGCTTGTAGTTCTACCGAGAGCATTGCTTGCAGAGAAACATTCTACCAAGAGCACTGCTTGCAGTGAAATATTCTACTGAGAGCACTGCTTGTAGTTCTACTGAGAACATTGCCTGCAGTGAAACATTCTACCAAGAGCATTGCTTTCAGTGAAATATTCTACTGAGAGCACTGCCTGTAGTTCTACCGAGAGCATTGCTTGCAGAGAAACATTCTACCAAGAGCACTGCTTGCAGTGAAATATTCTACTGAGAGCACTGCTTGTAGTTCTACTAAGAGCACTGCTTGCAGTGAAATATTCTACTGACACTGCTTGCAGTGAAACATTCTATTGAGAACATTTTCTGCAGTGAATCATTCTACTAAGAGCATTGCTTGCAGTGAAACGTTCTACTGAGAGCACTGCTTGCAGTGAAACATTCTATCAAGAGCATTTTCTGCAGTGAAACATTCTACTAAGAGCATTGCTTGCAGTGAAACGTTCTACTGAGAGCATTGCTTGCAGTGAAACATTCTACTAAAAGCGTTGCTTGCAGTGAAATATTCTACTAAGAGTACTGCTTGCAGTTCTACTGAGAGCATTGCCTGCAGTGAAACATTCTTCCGAGCGCACTGCTTGCAGGGAAATATTCTACAGAGAGCATTGCTTGCAGGGAAACGTTCTACCGAGAGCATTGCTTGCAGTGAAACATTCTACCGAGAGCATTGCTTGCAGGGAAACGTTCTACCGAGAGCATTGCTTACAGTGAAACATTCTACCGAGAGCATTGCTTGCAGTGAAACATTCTACTAAGAGCACTGCTTGCAGTGAAATATTCTACTGAGAGCACTGCTTGTAGTTCTACTAAGAGCACTGCTTGCAGTGAAATATTCTACTGAGAGCACTGCTTGCAGTGAAACATTCTATCGAGAGCATTTTCTGCAGTGAATCATTCTAGTAAGAGCATTGCTTGCAGTGAAACGTTCTACTGAGAGCACTGCTTGCAGTGAAACATTCTACTGAGAGCACTGCTTGCAGTGAAACATTCTATTGAGAGCATTTTCTGCAGTAAAACATTCTACTAAGAGCATTGCTTGCAGTGAAATGTTCTACTGAGAGCATTGCTTGCAGTGAAACGTTCTACTAAGAGTGTTGCTTGCAGTGAAATATTCTACAAAGAGTACTGCTTGCAGTTCTACTGAGAGCATTGCCTGCAGTGAAACATTCTACCGAGCGCACTGCTTGCAGTGAAATATTCTACCGAGAGCATTGCTTGCAGGGAAACGTTCTACAGAGAGCATTGCTTGCAGTGAAACATTCTACCGAGAGCATTGCTTGCAGTGAAACATTCTACCGAGAGCATTGCTTGCAGTGAAATATTCCACTGAGTACTGCTTGCAGTTCTACCGAAAAAATTGCCTGCAGTGAAACATTCTACCGAGTGCACTGCTTGCAGTGAAACATTCTACCGAGTGCACTGCTTGCAGTGAAATATTCTACCGAGAGCATTGCCTGCAGTGAAACATCCCACAAGGACAGTGCTATCTGCAATGACACTTTCTTCCATAAGACCACTTTCTGTAGTGGGAAAGGCAGAAAGGCTTTAGAAAATGGCAGGCTGTATTCCTGCACTTACAGTAAGTTAGAGGCCCTCGGAAAAGGCTTTCATGGCTGTGCGGTGGCTGCAGTGCAAGACCCCATGGACGTCCAGCTTCCGCTGGGCCCACCTCACCTAACATACAGTGCTCAACTACAAGGCGAGCACCGCCTGCAGTGAAGGCAAAATCCAAGTAATCTCAAAACGCTGCGGATATTAAAAGATAGATATTATAAGGTGTCAGAATACCGAGTAGCATATGACAATATAAGGCACATGACAATGTGAGAAACCAAAAAGTCAAGATACATACGTGAAAACATGACACTTCTTGCTCCAGAATGCAGTATATCAACTTTACACAAAAACGGACAAGTACCCTTCTTTCAGTGTATAATGTATAAATAATATATGAAGAATATGTGTAGTACTGTATTGCACGTTCCTCGACTGCAGTAAAATCCCATCTACTTTTTTCCAGGATGTAAAGAAAGGGTAAGATGAGGTACTTGGGCAGAGCTACGTGTAGGTGATAGAACGATCTGTGTGTAGGTTTAGTACCTACCGCAGCTCAGGACTGAAGTGCATCGGCAGAGCTCTAAATCAGGGACCCAGTACTGGAATAAGAGGAGAGATATATAAAACCTGTGTGTGTGAGTCCCTGGACTGAAAAACTCCATCAGTAAATCATGTGCAATCCTGATTTTTCTTTACTTGGTTTTGTGACAAGAACTCAATGGATGCTGTGCTCTGTTTTGCCAAATGCAGTGTTCTGTTTAATTGATTTTAAGCCGTGATTTACACACAAGCTAAGGCCTTAAGTGATTTGTGTGAATGGAAGGCTGTTGTATCAATAACATCTCACGTGGTGTCCATGAAACCCATGGATGTGTGGCAGGTCTCCAGCTTTACCTCTGTGCCCATGTTTTTGCATTTGTCACCCCGAGTGGGACGGGTATGCCCAGAAGTGGGTCCTGTGCTCTCCATGCCACTGGAATCAAGCTATCCTGGCTGAGAGGGGTGAAACCCCGAAACCGGTCCTAGGATGCTTGTTTCTAGTCCAGGGAGGACCTGGCTTGGCAGTTCGGGCTGGACTGTTCCCATGAGGCACAGGGTCAAGACTGATTTGCATTTGGCTTGGTTCAAACTGGAATGGAATGGTGAGCAAAAAAACGATGGATTTAGGCCCAGATCGCTGTACTGGGGTGAATGTATGACATTGTTCTGCATTCTGTCCATCAACTGTTGTTTTTGCATTTGTCACCCAGACTGGGACGGGTATGCCCAGACGTGGGTCCCGTGCTCTCCATGCCACTGGAATCAAGCTATCCTGGCTGAGAGGGGTGAAACCCCGAAACCGGTCCTAGGATGCTTGTTTCTAGTCCAGGGAGGACCTGGCTTGGCAGTTCGGGCTGGACTGTTCCCATGAGGCACAGGGTCAAGACTGATTTGTATTTGGCTTGGTTCAAACTGGAATGGAATGGTGAGCAAAAAAACGATGGATTTAGGCCCAGATCTCTGTACTGGGGTGAATGTATGACATTGTTCTGCATTCTGTCCATCAACTGTTGTTTTTGCATTTGTCACCCCGAGTGGGACGGGTATGCCCAGACGTGGGTCCCGTGCTCTCCATGCCACTGGAATCAAGCTATCCTGGCTGAAGAGGGGTGAAACCCCGAAACCGGTCCTAGGATGCTTGTTTCCAGTCCAGGGAGGACCTGGCTTGGCAGTTCGGGCTGGACTGTTCCCATGAGGCACAGGGTCAAGACTGATTTGCATATGGCTTGGTGCAAACTGGAATGGCATGGTGAGCAAAAAAACGATGGATTTAGGCCCAGATCTCTGTACTGGGGTGAATGTATGACATTGTTCTGCATTCTGTCCATCAACTGTTGTTTTTGCGGTGGAATCACGGGTAGCAGTGATTAGTGGTGAGAGACAGGATGGCTTGGTTCGCCTGGTCTTTAAAGCTCTATCATAAAATGACCTCACAAAGTTGGGCCGACAATCCTACTCAATATAGATCTGTTGAGCCCATCCCGTCCTAGAGTGCCCATGTTTGAGCTAAGAAGACCATCTATCCTTGAGGTTCTCAAGAGAGTAGACAGAAAAATAAAATAGCCATCACTTTGAACCATACCCCAAATGGCAATGGGAGATGTTGTGTAGGTGCACAAACAAAGGCGTGCTTAACTTAAGTAATCGCTTTATTTCAGCAATGTGTCATGCACAGCTCAGTAACCCCACGGAGCTCAGACTGTAACTACTCAACAAGCTTCATAAAATGCCCACAACAGAACCAGAACTTAGAACATGAAACTAAAAATCCAACAATAATAACCAGCGCAGCTCTGGGCAATGCAGCTCACTGTTTCACACATCTCCTGCCTTTCCACAAAACTAAAATAGATGGCGAATAAGAAGAACTATATATTTGCTAAACGGAATGTTAAACAGATCACCGCATATTACAAGCTGTCTTATGCTTTACCACAATTATTGTATCATGTTAGGGAATGCAGTAGGTAACAGGATTCCGCCCACCCCTACTCATAATGGAAAAGGCAAAATAAACACAAAATCCTCTAAGCTCCTAGACTTCACTACGGTCCATCCAAGTCTTCCTCTTTTCCTGTCAGAATTGGCCTCCAGGACTTAAGGAGCAACTTTTCCCTCAACATTCTCCTCTCCGTTCTCACGCTCCATTTCTTCCAATCAACCATAATTATTTTTTCTTGCACTCTGCTTCATTGTTGTCTACACCTTTAGAAGCTGCACTAGGGCCACACCTTTCTGTCACTTATAAGCACTGAATTTTACATCACTCTCTTCGCACAAAAAAAGATCTGGAAACAGTTCATCCTTTCCTTCATTTCTTCTTTTTAACTCTGACCCATTGCCCAAATTTTAGTTTCCTCGTTAGTTCCCCATTTCCAGCCATACCAACTTATGTACAGTCTTTGCCTTTAACTCTTTAACTTCCTAAGGTGGCCACATAATTGATTTAGGTTTGGTCATCCATCCTGAATTGCCCTTATAAAATGGTGTCTCTAGTCTCCTATCATCCTGTGTATTTCACTTTCCCACTTAAGCTTGTTGTTCCTTGACAATTGGGGAACTACTTTAACCCTTTATTAAATCTCTCAACACTTCCGTTTCCTTCAGGATAGTACACAGATCTGGTTTTATTAGTCACTCCATTTCTCGCCATAAAGATCTTAATACACTCTGACTTAAATTGCGGGCGGTTATCACCCACAACATATTTGGGTAATCTTTCTTTATGTACAAATCTCAAGAATACTTCAGCATCCATATTTTTACAATTTCCACCGCTGACCATTTTGATAAATGATTGTCCATTACAATCAAGTATTTCCACTTACTATCTTCTTCCTTACTATCTTCCTACTGCACTGGGATCATAATATAAATGCTTATTCTTTACCATGGTATACCCATAGAGCTGATAGGGCACAAGCCTATTTTTCACCACTGTTTACAGCATTTCTAAAATGGGCGCCTTTGCCTCCCTGTAGGCTGCGGCTGAAATTGTCCCTATTTACAAAAAGGGCCCCCGTGAACTGCCAATCAACGATAGATGCATTAGTCTGCTCGATATCTCCCAAAAGCTATGTGGCTGAATTATACTTAGTAGATTACAGGATTGGATGACAGACAACAACATCTTGTCCCTGCTGCAGGAGAGATTTAGAGATGCCACCAGTATGATTGACCAGGTTTTCCGACTCCTGATGTTATTCTGGAAAGTTGTCACTCTAGGGGCGGGCGCCTGTACATCGTATTTGTGGACCTCTGTTCCACCTTTGATTTAGTCCCTAGGCCAATTCTATGGTGGGTGCTCCAGGAGTTGGGGGTTTCTAGCTATTTTCAAGATATTATGGTGGGTGCACAGTCAAAATATCGACTTTTAAATATCGACCTACATTAATATCGAGTTTTAAATATCGTAGGGACAGAATATCGACATCAAGAATATCGGTGACCAGAATATCGACCTGAAGGTAAGAAATATCATTTTTGTTAATATCGAAGTTGTTAATATCGATAGTAAAAATATCGATGTTAATAATATCGATGTTTATGTTATTGTTATGTATTTTAGTATGTATTTTATATGTATATGTTCCACATGTTTTGTTATGTTTTGTATTATTTTTTTAAATATATGTATGAAATGTTTAGAAGTTAGTAATTTTTTTTAAAGTAAATTTTGCGTTATAGTACCGTAGCGGGTTGTGGGATTATAGGGGAATAGGGTGGGAAGTAATTTAATTATAGTAAATTAATTCATAATTTTTAGAAACTATTAATTATTTTTAATTACATTTTGCAGTTTAGTTCTGTAGCGGGTTGTGGGTTTATAGGGGAATAGGGTGGGAAGTAATTTAATTGTAATTAAGTAATTATTAATTTTTATTTATTGTTATTGGTATTTAATTTATTGTTAATTAATTATTAATTAGTAATTATTTTTTATTAATTGATTAATTGATAATTATATTAATTGTATAATTTTTTTAGTGGAGCGGGTTGTGGGTTTATAGGGGAATAGGGTGGGAAGTAAATTAATTATAATAAATTAATTAATAATTGTTATTTTTTGGTATTGATCATTAATTTTTGTTTATTAATTATTAATTGGTAATTAATTTTTATTAATTTATTAATTGATAAATATATTAATTGTGTTAATTTAGTTTAGGAATGGGTTGTGTGTATATAGGGGAATAGGGTGGGAAGTAATTTATTATAATTAAGTAATTATTTATTAATATTTATTGGTATTGATAATGAATTTATTGTTAATTAACTATTCATTGGTAATTCATTTTTATTAATTATTATTTATTGGTATTGATAATTATTTTATTGTTAATTAATTATTAATTGTTAATTAATTTTTATTAATTGATTAATTGATAATTATATTAATTGTGTTAAATTTTATGTGGAGTGGGTTTTGTGTTTATTGGGAAATAGGGTGGGAAGAAATTTAATGTTATTAAAGTAATTATTAATTTTCATTTATTGGTATTTATAAATAATTTATTGTTAATTTATTAAGAAATCATTATTTAATTAAAACAATTATTTAATTGATAAGTATGTTATTTTTAACCCCTACGCTATCCAACACTTTCCCTACTGTTGCACTCTCTGGAGTGGGAATAGTAATTTTTACCCCTACGCTATCCAACACTTTCCTACTGTTGCACTCTCTGCAGTTGGAATAGTAATTTTTACCCCTACGGTATCCAACACTTTGCCTACTGTTATACTCTCTGGAGTGGGAAAAGTAATTTTTACCCCTACGCTATCCAACACTTTCCCTACTGTTGCACTCTCTGGAGTTGGAATAGTAATTTTTACCCCTACGCTATCCAACACTTTCCCTACTGTTGCACTCTCTTGAGTTGGAATAGTAATTTTTACCCTCCGCTATCCAACACTTTCCCTACTGTTGCACTCTCTGGAGTTGGAATAGCAATTTTTACCCCTACGCTATCCAACACTTTCCCTAATGTTGCACTCTCTGGAGTGGGAATAGTAATTTTTACCCCTACGCTATCCAACACTTTCCCTACTGTGGCACTCTCTGGAGTGGGAATAGTAATTTTTACCTCTACGCTATCCAACACTTTCCCTACTGTTGCACTCACTGGAGTGGGAATAGTAATTTTTACCCCTACGCTATCCAACACTTTCCCATCTATTGCAATTACTGGAGTGGGAATAGTAATTTTAACCCTTTTGCTATCCAACACTTTCCATACTGTTGCACTCTCTGGAGTGGGAATAGTAATTTTTACCCCTACGCTATCCAACACTTTCCCTACTGTTGCACTCACTGGAGTGGGAATAGTAATTTTAATCCTTTCGCTATCCAACACTTTCCCTACTGTTGCACTCTCTGGAGTGGGAATAGTAATTTTTAGCCCTACGCTATCCAACACTTTCCCTACTGTTGCACTCTCTGGAGTGGGGATAGCAATTTTTACCCCTACGCTATCCAACACTTTCCCTACTGTTGCACTCTCTGGAGTTGGAATAGTAATTTTTACCCCTACGCTATCCAATACTTTCCCTACTGTTGCACTCTTTGGAGTGGGAATAGTAATTTTTACCCCTACGCTATCCAACACTTTCCCTACTGTTGCACACTTTGGAGTGGGAATAGTAATTTTTTTCCCTCCGCTATCCAATATTTTTCTGTATTGTTTTACTTAATGTTGTGTATAATTTATTTTACAAAAATTAAAAATATTGTAATTTTTTTAATTTGTTAAATATATTTTTAAAATGTTAAATAATATTATTCTTGTATGTGTATGTCTGTATTTATAATTTATAAAATATTTTTAACAATTTACAAGTTATTAAAATAATTATTTATGAATATTATTAAGTAAGTATATATATTATATTTTATATGTATATGTTTAATTTATTTTAACATTATATGTATAAGTTTTTATTTTTAAACATTTTTAAATAATTTTAACTATGTTTCTTTTAATTATACGTATTATTTACTTTATTTTAGATTCTTTTTTTAACATTTAAAAAAATTATATTTTTTACAACGATATTTTTCACATCGATATTTAATTTTCGATATTTTTGTACTTACCATGATGTAGATAGGATGTTGATATTCTTGACTTCGATATTTTGTCACGATATGTTCGTACCTCGATATTTTTTAGGTCGATATTTTGTCAGTGATTCATTATGGTGAGGCTACACAACAACAACTATGCGCAGGTCAAGTGTGAACAGGGTAGGTGAGGTGGCAGGCACACATTATGCAGCTCAGAGTAAGATTAGAGCAAGCAGTAGGAAGTATTACTAAGCAGGCTCATAATTCTGTGTTCCGACCTGTGCAGCTGGCACTACAGGTATACCACCATCCAGCCTTGGGGACGGACACATATGGTGTGGAACTGTGGGGTCACCTGGATGTTTCTGTTTTAGATTTGGTGGGAAACCGATTTATGTGATTATTAGTGGATGTCGCTATAAGTACGCCTTTGCTGCCCCTTAGGCTTGATCTTGGGTTGAGACCCCTTTCAGATAAAGTAGGCCTACGTCCCATCCTTTTTTGGAGGAGTTCAGTTTTGGTCAACTTTATTAATGTTTAGACTCTGGGTCCGATTCCGATCTGGGTTGGAAAACTCTCCGTCCGAGCCGGATCCGGAGAGATTTCCGACCGAGCCGGAGTCCTGCAGTCCGACCGAGCGAGTACGATGCGGCTGCATGCTGCCGGACTCGATTCGGTCGGACTCCCATTGAAGTCAATTGGAGACGGTCGTACAACGCGTACATGGGCTCCCATTGACTCAATGGGTACGACGCACACAAGTGCACCCCCTACAGTGTGTACGCGTCGGGGCGACTCGCACCGTACATGCATGTTTAGAGGGGACCCTTGGGTCCCCCCTGTGTGCGACTCGCGCGGCTACAAGTGAAGGGGGGGCCGACACGGAACCCCGAAGTACGGCTCCGACAGTCTTCCTGAGCCGGACGGTACGAGTCGGTCGGGCTGTTCGAAGCACGCATCGTACTGGCTCGGTCGGGGAACGTCTTCATTGGGTGGTGCGATTCGTGTCCGTACGAGTCGGTCGGTGCGGTAGGATCCGGAAACGAGTCGGTTGGTGCGGTTGGGATCCGGAAACGAGTCGGTCGGAAACAACGCGCACGCTCGCATCGTACTAGCTCGTTCGGACAGCTGTACGAGTCGGTCGGAGAAAACGCGCACGGCTCGTATTTTTCCCGGCCGAATCCCGTTCGGTGGCGATCCGCCCAAGATCGGAATCGGCCCCTCTGTCTTTAAAACATAAATATTAAAACAAGTTAAAATTATACCCCAGAGCTCCCTCACTATCAGGTTGGCCTGGAAGAAATACTAAGGGGCCGATTACGATGGCGGTCGGAAAAGCATACCGACCGCCATGGTAGCGGCAAAAAACCACCCGCATGGCCAACGGGAAAAACGCCGGATACATTACGATGAACCGGCAGAATAATCCGTCCGCGGCGGCGGGAGTCAACGAAAAACCGCCCGCACTCGCCGGACCAGCTGAAAATCCGACCGCAACGGTCGGATACTCAGCGGAAAAGCCAAGAACCGCCGCCATGCACACGGAGTAACCGCCCGTGACATTATGACATCCCCGTTACCACCATGGTACCTACCTATGAATCCGACCGCATCGTGCGCGAACAGTGATGAATCCGATAGGCGGCGGAAGGGCTGCAGCATAGCCACCGCTGCCGAGGAACCGCTGCGGAGGATCCGCCAAAAAATGGCGGACGTATAAAAAACACGAAAAAAATACAAACAATGCACACAGTGAAGTAGACCTGTCCCAATACAAACCAAAAGTGCCCAATGACAACAGCCCCAGAAATTTCAAAATAACCAATGACAGGACAACACACACAACACACCTGACAGCAACATACCAGCTTGCCACACCCCCCATAGCCGAGCATAAAACCAGCCCCTCCCTGCCCACAATCCTTTGCTACACTCAACAACTGAAGGTCCCAACCCCAGAGAACAAAGGAGAGGCAAACCTGCACACATCACCACCACAACACACACACCACCTACACCACCCACAACACCCACAACACCCACACAACTGCACCACAGAACATCTGCACAGCACACACCATGGCACCACACAAAATGCCAAAATTCACTGATTCAGAGCTTGCAGTCATGGTAGATGAGATAATAAGAGTTGAACCACAACTCTATGGCAACATGGTCCAACACACCCCATTAGCCACAAGAACCCAAATGTGGGTGAGGATAGTCAATAAGGTCAATGCAGTAGGGACCACCCCCCGCAACAAGCAGGAAATACAGAAGCGGTGGCATGACCTGAAGACCGTGGTGAAGAGGAAGAGGGCCAAGAACCGTCAGCTGGCTGACGGGACTGGTGGAGGCAATCCCATCCCACCCAAACCATACAGTCCGTGGGAGGAGAAGGTCCTTGGAATCCTACATCCAGAGAGTCTTGAAGGAATCCGCGGGGGACTGGAAGCTGGTAAGTACAAACCAATGTATATCATCACATTGCCATGTACCATCTTGCAGAACTTCAAACCTACAACCCCTAGGCCAAAGGACATTCGTCTGACCCACAATACCCAAAACAGGTCACACAGATGTAACCACCACTCAACCTGATAAAGCACAAAGCTAAACAAAATCAACTGGGTTGCATGTGTACAGACAAAAAGCATTACAACACACACCAGGCCCCCCTCTCCCGCCCCTCAGCAGGATGGAGCACCCCACCCAGAAGCATGTGTCAGCCATTGAACGCTCCCCCACCACCTAACAGGTAGGTAGCCATCTTCACAGGGATGGGGAATGTGTATCTGGAGGCAGCACAACAACTCCCAACAGGCCCCCTCTCCCACCCCTCAGCAGGATGGAGCACCCCACCCAGAAGCATGTGTCAGCCATTGAACGCTCCCCCACCACCTAACAGGTAGGTAGCCATCTTCACAGGGATGGGGAATGTGTATCTGGAGGCAGCACAACAACTCCCAACAGGCCACCCTCTCCCACCCCTCAGCAGGATGGAGCACCCCACCCAGAAGCATGTGTCAGCCATTGAACGCTCCCCCACCACCTAACAGGTAGGTAGCCATCTTCACAGGAATGGGGAATGTGTATCTGGAGGCAGCACAACAACTCCCAACAGGCCCCCCTCTCACACCCCTCAGCAGGATGGAGCACCCCACCCAGAAGCATGTATCAGCCATTGAACGCTCCCCCACCACCTAACAGGTAGGTAGCCATCTTCACAGGGATGGGGAATGTGTATCTGGAGGCAGCACAACAACTCCCAACAGGCCCCCTCTCACACCCCTCAGCAGGATGGAGCACCCCACCCAGAAGCATGTGTCAGCCATTGAACGCTCCCCCACCACCTAACAGGTAGGTAGCCATCTTCACAGGGATGGGTAATGTGTATCTGGAGGCAGCACAACAACTCCCAACAGGCCCCCCTCTCACACCCCTCAGCAGGATGGAGCACCCCACCCAGAAGGATGTGTCAGCCATTGAACGCTCCCCCACCACCTAACAGGTAGGTAGCCATCTTCACAGGGATGGGGAATGTGTATCTGGAGGCAGCACAACAACTCCCAACAGGCCCCGCCCTCACACCCCTCAGCAGGATGGAGCACCCCACCCAGAAGCATGTGTCAGCCATTGAACGCTCCCCCACCACCTAACAGGTAGGTAGCCATCTTCACAGGGATGGGGAATGTGTATCTGGAGGCAGCACAACAACTCCCAACAGGCCCCCTCTCACACCCCTCAGCAGGATGGAGCACCCCACCCAGAAGCATGTGTCAGCCATTGAACGCTCCCCCACCACCTAACAGGTAGGTAGCCATCTTCACAGGGATGGGGAATGTGTATCTGGAGGCAGCACAACAACTCCCAACAGGCCCCCTCTCACACCCCTCAGCAGGATGGAGCACCCCACCCAGAAGCATGTGTCTGAAAGTAAAAACCAAAGTGACACTGCACAGGTAATCAGACAGTGCATGCACCCCACCATCACTCAACAAAAGCATTGAGAGACATGACAACACGAGGCTCTACTTCACACAAAAATAGAAAAGAAAAGCACAGCCATTGACAGGATGCAGACAGCTCAGCGTACGTAACTGTGACAGAAACAGAACTGTGAATCTCAACAATTATGTCCAAGCAAACGGGCCTCTGACATGCATCACCCAGACTTCCCTCTGTAGCGTACATGGGTGCTGATCATGAAGGACCATGGGAAAAACAAATTAGCATGGTCTGCTGTATAAAAAAATACAAAGCGATACCAAAGGGGATGATGGACGGAGCGTTTGAGCTAATCAAACACTCACCCCCAGTCAACTGATCTGGGTTTAATCCATCATCATTCTTTAGCTCACTCCACCACCCCAGTTCAGACATGGCCATATGCAAATCAGTCTGACCCTGTGCCTCATGGGAACAGTCCAGCCCGAACTGCCAAGCCATGTCTTCCCTGGACCGGAAACAAGCATCCTGGGACCGGTTTCTGGCTATTCAGCCGTCATCAGCCAGGCTAGTTTGAATCCAGTGGCAAAGTGAGCAAGGGACCCACGTCTGGGCATACCCTGCCAACATAGGGCGAACAAGCGATACCAAAGGGGATGATGGACGGAGCGTTTGAGCTAATCAAACACTCACCCCCAGTCAACTGATCTGGGTTTAATCCATCATCATTCTTTAGCTCACTCCAACACCCCAGTTCAGACATGGCCATATGCAAATCAGTCTGACCCTGTGCCTCATGGGAACAGTCCAGCCCGAACTGCCAAGCCATGTCTTCCCTGGACCGGAAACAAGCATCCTGGGACCGGTTTCTGGCTATTCAGCCGTCATCAGCCAGGCTAGCTTGAATCCAGTGGCAAAGTGAGCAAGGGACCCACGTCTGGGCACACCCTGCCAACATAGGGCGAACAAAGCGATACCAAAGGGGATGATGGACGGAGCGTTTGAGCTAATCAAACACTCACCCCCAGTCAACTGATCTGGGTTTAATCCATCATCATTCTTTAGCTCACTCCACCACCCCAGTTCAGACATGGCCATATGCAAATCAGTCTGACCCTGTGCCTCATGGGAACAGTCCAGCCCGAACTGCCAAGCCATGTCTTCCCTGGACCGGAAACAAGCATCCTGGGACCGGTTTCTGGCTATTCAGCCGTCATCAGCCAGGCTAGCTTGAATCCAGTGGCAAAGTGAGCAAGGGACCCACGTCTGGGCATACCCTGCCAACATAGGGCGAACAAAGCGATACCAAAGGGGATGATGGACGGAGCGTTTGAGCTAATCAAACACTCACCCCAGTCAACTGATCTGGGTTTAATCCATCATCATTCTATAGCTCACTCCACCACCCCAGTTCAGACATGGCCATATGCAAATCAGTCTGACCCTGTGCCTCATGGGAACAGTCCAGCCCGAACTGCCAAGCCATGTCTTCCCTGGACCGGAAACAAGCATCCTGGGACCGGTTTCTGGCTATTCAGTCGTCATCAGCCAGGCTAGCTTGAATCCAGTGGCAAAGTGAGCAAGGGACCCACGTCTGGGCATACCCTGCCAACATAGGGCGAACAAGCGATACCAAAGGGGATGATGGACGGAGCGTTTGAGCTAATCAAACACTCACCCCCAGTCAACTGATCTGGGTTTAATCCATCATCATTCTTTAGCTCACTCCACCACCCCAGTTCAGACATGGCCATATGCAAATCAGTCTGACCCTGTGCCTCATGGGAACAGTCCGGCCCGAACTGCCAAGCCATGTCTTCCCTGGACCGGAAACAAGCATCCTGGGACTGGTTTCTGGCTATTCAGCCGTCATAAGCCAGGCTAGCTTGAATCCAGTGGCAAAGTGAGCAAGGGACCCACGTCTGGGCATACCCTGCCAACATAGGGCGAACAAGCGATACCAAAGGGGATGATGGACGGAGCGTTTGAGCTAATCAAACACTCACCCCCAGTCAACTGATCTGGGTTTAATGCATCATCATTCTTTAGCTCACTCCACCACCCCAGTTCAGACATGGCCATATGCAAATCAGTCTGACCCTGTGCCTCATGGGAACAGTCCAGCCCGAACTGCCAAGCCATGTCTTCCCTGGACCGGAAACAAGCATCCTGGGACCGGTTTCTGGCTATTCAGCCGTCATCAGCCAGGCTAGCTTGAATCCAGTGGCAAAGTGAGCAAGGGACCCACGTCTGGGCATACCCTGCCAACATAGGGCGAACAAGCGATACCAAAGGGGATGATGGACGGAGCGTTTGAGCTAATCAAACACTCACCCCCAGTCAACTGATCTGGGTTTAATCCATCATCATTCTTTAGCTCACTCCACCACCCCAGTTCAGACATGGCCATATGCAAATCAGTCTGACCCTGTGCCTCATGGGAACAGTCCAGCCCGAACTGCCAAGCCATGTCTTCCCTGGACTGGAAACAAGCATCCTGGGACCGGTTTCTGGCTATTCAGCCGTCATCAGCCAGGCTAGCTTGAATCCAGTGGCAAAGTGAGCAAGGGACCCACGTCTGGGCATACCCTGCCAACATAGGGCGAACAAAGCGATACCAAAGGGGATGATGGACGGAGCGTTTGAGCTAATCAAACACTCACCCCCAGTCAACTGATCTGGGTTTAATCCATCATCATTCTTTTGCTCATTCCACCACCCCAGTTCAGACATGGCCATATGCAAATCAGTCTGACCCTGTGCCTCATGGGAACAGTCCAGCCCGAACTGCCAAGCCATGTCTTCCCTGGACCGGAAACAAGCATCCTGGGACTGGTTTCTGGCTATTCAGCCGTCATCAGCCAGGCTAGCTTGAATCCAGTGGCAAAGTGAGCAAGGGACCCACGTCTGGGCATACCCTGCCAACATAGGGCGAACAAAGCGATACCAAAGGGGATGATGGACGGAGCGTTTGAGCTAATCAAACACTCACTCCCAGTCAACTGATCTGGGTTTAATCCATCATCATTCTTTAGCTCACTCCACCACCCCAGTTCAGACATGGCCATATGCAAATCAGTCTGACCCTGTGCCTCATGGGAACAGTCCAGCCCGAACTGCCAAGCCATGTCTTCCCTGGACCGGAAACAAGCATCCTGGGACCGGTTTCTGGCTATTCAGCCGTCATCAGCCAGGCTAGCTTGAATCCAGTGGCAAAGTGAGCAAGGGACCCACGTCTGGGCATACCCTGCCAACATGGTTTTGCTATGTTCGCCCTAAGTTGGCAGGGTATGCCCAGACGTGGGTCCCTTGCTCACTTTGCCACTGGATTCAAGATAGCCTGGCTGATGACGGCTGTAAGCCAGAAACCGGTCCCAGGATGCTTGTTTCCGGTCCACGGAAGACATGGCTTGGCAGTTCAGGCTGGACTGTTCCCATGAGGCACAGGGTCAGACTGATTTGCATATGGCCATGTCTGAACTGGGGTGGCGGAGTGAGCTAAAGAATGATGATGGATTAAACCCAGATCAGTTGACTGGGGTGAGTGCTTGCAATGTTCAACACTCTGTCCATCATCCCCTTTGGTTTTGCTATGTTCGCCCTAAGTTGGCAGGGTATGCCCAGACGTGGGTCCCTTGCTCACTTTGCCACTGGATTCAAGATAGCCTGGCTGATGATGGCTGTAAGCCAGAAACCGGTCCCAGGATGCTTGTTTCCGGTCCACGGAAGACATGGCTTGGCAGTTCGGGCTGGACTGTTCCCATGAGGCACAGGGTCAGACTGATTTGCATATGGCCATGTCTGAACTGGGGTGGCGGAGTGAGCTAAAGAATGATGATGGATTAAACCCAGATCAGTTGACTGGGGTGAGTGCTTGCAATGTTCAACACTCCGTCCATCATCCCCTTTGGTTTTGCTATGTTCGCCCTAAGTTGGCAGGGTATGCCCAGACGTGGGTCCCTTGCTCACTTTGCCACTGGATTCAAGATAGCCTGGCTGATGACGGCTGTAAGCCAGAAACCGGTCCCAGGATGCTTGTTTCCGGTCCACGGAAGACATGGCTTGGCAGTTCGGGATGGACTGTTCCCATGAGGCACAGGGTCAGACTGATTTGCATATGGCCATGTCTGAACTGGGGTGGCGGAGTGAGCTAAAGAATGATGATGGATTAAACCCTGATCAGTTGACTGGGGGTGAGTGCTTGCAATGTTCAACACTCCGTCCATCATCCCCTTTGGTTTTGCTATGTTCGCCCTAAGTTGGCAGGGTATGCCCAGACGTGGGTCCCTTGCTCACTTTGCCAATGGATTCAAGATAGCCTGGCTGATGACGGCTGTAAGCCAGAAACCGGTCCCAGGATGCTTGTTTCCGGTCCACGGAAGACATGGCTTGGCAGTTCGGGCTGGACTGTTCCCATGAGGCACAGGGTCAGACTGATTTGCATATGGCCATGTCTGAACTGGGGTGGCGGAGTGAGCTAAAGAATGATGATGGATTAAACCCAGATCAGTTGACTGGGGGTGAGTGCTTGCAATGTTCAACACTCCGTCCATCATCCCCTTTGGTTTTGCTATGTTCGCCCTAAGTTGGCAGGGTATGCCCAGACGTGGGTCCCTTGCTCACTTTGCCACTGGATTCAAGATAGCCTGGCTGATGACGGCTGTAAGCCAGAAACCGGTCCCAGGATGCTTGTTTCCGGTCCACGGAAGACATGGCTTGGCAGTTCGGGCTGGACTGTTCCCATGAGGCACAGGGTCAGACTGATTTGCATATGGCCATGTCTGAACTGGGGTGGCGGAGTGAGCTAAAGAATGATGATGGATTAAACCCAGATCAGTTGACTGGGGGTGAGTGCTTGCAATGTTCAACACTCCGTCCATCATCCCCTTTGGTTTTGCTATGTTCGCACTAAGTTGGCAGGGTATGCCCAGACGTGGGTCCCTTGCTCACTTTGCCACTGGATTCAAGATAGCCTGGCTGATGACGGCTGTAAGCCAGAAACCGGTCCCAGGATGCTTGTTTCAGGTCCACGGAAGACATGGCTTGGCAGTTCGGGCTGGACTGTTCCCATGAGGCACAGGGTCAGACTGATTTGCATATGGCCATGTCTGAACTGGGGTGGCGGAGTGAGCTAAAGAATGATGATGGATTAAACCCAGATCAGTTGACTGGGGGTGAGTGCTTGCAATGTTCAACACTCCGTCCATCATCCCCTTTGGTTTTGCTATGTTCGCCCTAAGTTGGCAGGGTATGCCCAGACGTGGGTCCCTTGCTCACTTTGCCACTGGATTCAAGATAGCCTGGCTGATGACGGCTGTAAGCCAGAAACCGGTCCCAGGATGCTTGTTTCCGGTCCACGGAAGACATGGCTTGGCAGTTCGGGCTGGACTGTTCCCATGAGGCACAGGGTCAGACTGATTTGCATATGGCCATGTCTGAACTGGGGTGGCGGAGTGAGCTAAAGAATGATGATGGATTAAACCCAGATCAGTTGACTGGGGGTGAGTGCTTGCAATGTTCAACACTCCGTCCATCATCCCCTTTGGTTTTGCTATGTTCGCCCTAAGTTGGCAGGGTATGCCCAGACGTGGGTCCCTTGCTCACTTTGCCACTGGATTCAAGATAGCCTGGCTGATGACGGCTGTAAGCCAGAAACCGGTCCCAGGATGCTTGTTTCCGGTCCACGGAAGACATGGCTTGGCAGTTCGGGCTGGACTGTTCCCATGAGGCACAGGGTCAGACTGATTTGCATATGGCCATGTCTGAACTGGGGTGGCGGAGTGAGCTAAAGAATGATGATGGATTAAACCCAGATCAGTTGACTGGGGGTGAGTGCTTGCAATGTTCAACACTCCGTCCATCATCCCCTTTGGTTTTGCTATGTTCACCCTAAGTTGGCAGGGTATGCCCAGACGTGGGTCCCTTGCTCACTTTGCCACTGGATTTAAGATAGCCTGGCTGATGACGGCTGTAAGCCAGAAACCGGTCCCAGGATGCTTGTTTCCGGTCCACGGAAGACATGGCTTGGCAGTTCGGGCTGGACTGTTCCCATGAGGCACAGGGTCAGACTGATTTGCATATGGCCATGTCTGAACTGGGGTGGCGGAGTGAGCTAAAGAATGATGATGGATTAAACCCAGATCAGTTGACTGGGGGTGAGTGCTTGCAATGTTCAACACTCCGTCCATCATCCCCTTTGGTTTTGCTATGTTCGCCCTAAGTTGGCAGGGTATGCCCAGACGTGGGTCCCTTGCTCACTTTGCCACTGGATTCAAGATAGCCTGGCTGATGACGGCTGTAAGCCAGAAACCGGTCCCAGGATGCTTGTTTCCGGTCCACGGAAGACATGGCTTGGCAGTTCGGGCTGGACTGTTCCCATGAGGCAGAGGGTCAGACTGATTTGCATATGGCCATGTCTGAACTGGGGTGGCGGAGTGAGCTAAAGAATGATGATGGATTAAACCCAGATCAGTTGACTGGGGGTGAGTGCTTGCAATGTTCAACACTCCGTCCATCATCCCCTTTGGTTTTGCTGTATAAAGAAATACAAGCACAGGACATGTCAACGGTATGCATGTGATGACAATGGCTAGTCCATGCACACAGGTAATGTCTGCCAGGCAGAGTGATCAGCAAAGATGCTGAACATCAACTTGTAGTCATGCCAGTTGTCAGATGACAACCTCACATTGAAATCACCAATACTAGACGTGTGGCATGGTAACCAATCACAAGTCACACCATTGTGAAATGATGAATGTAACTCCACTTCATGGCATGAGGCACATCACTGTGCAGACATACAATGTGTGAAAAAGGCAACTGTGTGTAGCATAACATGTAAATAAGAGACATCAAACACAGCAACCCTGAGGTGTGTAAGGCAATTACCATCTACTTCCTGTCCCACAGGTGACCAACAACTGACTGCAGAGGACGACAACCTCAACCAGCACAGCCAGTCACCAGCTCCCGAACATCTCCCCTCGGATGCAGACTCCCTGGATAATGAGGAGGAGAAGGACCAACCGGGACCATCTGGTGTGGCAGGGCGTAATGTGTCCCAGGACCCCACAGCCCCACCACCCTCAGCAACAACATCAACGCAGAGCCCTGCTGCAACGACCTGTGCCACCACCACCTCCACCACCACTACCACTACCACTGCTGCCTGCAACACTCGCCCTGCTCCAGAGGCCAACCAGACCACAACAACTGCGGAGGTACGGGAGAGTAGGCCGGTGCCCACAGGAGGGAGGCAACAGGGCCGTGACAGCAGGCCAGGTGTGAGGACAAGGCTGACCCAAAGGGAACAAGACCCTGGCACTGAATCACTGGCACACATTGACAGAGTTGTGGGGGCCTATGAACACGCCCAGGGACAGTTGAGGCAGGCTCAGCAGGATGCCCGTGAGCAACAACAGATGCTGCGCGCAATTGACAACCGCATGGGCCAACTCGTGGCCTGCATGGGCCAAATCAGGGACCTCCTGGGCCAGCTAGTGGGGGTCCTCAGGGACAGGCATGCGGCACCGCCAACACCTACAGCTCCCTCCGTTGTGCCGCAGGATGACAGACCCCCATCCTCCCCTGCGTTCAGCGAGCATGGGGACTCATCAGACACCACTGGCCATGCACCTGTGTCCCCCCTGCCAAAAGAGCAAGGGGCCGCCCGAAAAAATCATTGGGAGCATCCCGTGGCAAAGCACCTGGCAAAAGCCAGTCAAGTAGCCAGCCATGATGGCACCCCTCTTCACCCTGCTGTGTACCCTGCAGACTGTCCCCACCCACAATGCCGTGGGAATGGCAAATGACTGTTAGACTATGTTACCATACTGATCTTGTGTATACTCTATTGTCTCATCTACCATCACTGACAAATCTGTTATTCACCATTCACAAATCTGTAAATATCCACATCTACATCACATGTATCCACTGTAAATAAACACTAATAACGCACCAATGTAGTTGTCACCGTTCCATGTTCATCACAGTATGTTAACTCACACCCATGATTACAATGTCACAGGAGCAGGGATACTCTGCAGGCAAGTAGAGGCTGAAGGGACCTAGGAAAACAAAACAGAACATCAGTTGCTACTCAGGTGGTGGACTAACAACCATCACACAACACAGCACATCAAGGTACGACAATCAGCACATGTCACAAGGAGCAACTGTACCAACATAGACATCAAGTAGCTGTGTCAAAAGATCCCTTACCATACACATTTGCAGCCAGCACTGACTCTGCAACATGCTGTAGTCACAAAGCTCACATACACATATTCACCAAGCACAACATCATCAGACAACAGCCAGTTTTGACATTGCCACTGACCATCAAGTGAAGTAGTTGTTGATGAGCTGCTGACGCTGTCCAACACCTTCCTCCTCTCCACTATCCTCGTCACTTGACATTTGGGTGTTCGCAGGTGGGGGCTGTGGCTGGTCATCATCATCCTGGATTAAGGGGATCCCCTTCCGCACGGCCAGGTTGTGTAGCATGCAGCATGCTACCACTATCTGACACACCTTGACGGGTGAGTACTGCAGAGCCCCTCCCGTCTTGTCGAGGCATCGAAAACGCGATTTCAGGAGTCCAAATGTTCGCTCAATGACCCGACGTGTCCTCCCATGGGCATTGTTGTAGCGCACTTCAGCTGGTGTCCTGGGATTGCGAATTGGACTCAGCAACCAAGGTCCATTGGGATATGCAGAGTCACCTAAGTGTGAAAGACACATACAGATTGAGTGTCTGACATGTGTCTGAGGACAGCATGGCACACAAACAGCACACGACTCGACCCTTTGTACTCACCCACAATCCATGCCCGCTCCGGCGCCAGATTGGCCATCAGCTGTGGTAAAATGCTGTTGCGCATTATGTGTGAATCGTGGGCTGATCCTGGAAACTTTGCACAAACGTGTGAGATGACCATATCTGCCTGGCACACCACCTGCACATTGATGGAATGATAATGTTTCCTATTTCGGTAAATATGCTCCCGTGCTTGGGGTGGAATCAGGGAAACATGTGTGCCATCTATTGCACCAACTACATTAGGAATGTGTCCAAGTGCATAAAATTCGCCCTTCACATCCGCCAACACCTGCCGCCTGGGGAAATGTATGAATTGGTCCCTGTGTTGCATCATAGCCAACAGGACATCACGTAGCACCATGCTGAATGTTGGTTGGGACATCCCCCTGCAATGCCCACAGTTTGCTGGAAGGATCCCGTAGCCACGAAATGTAGGAATGCCATCACCTTTGCCGTTGCCGTGAGTGCTGTTGGGTATGTCCTGCGTGGAAGCAGGTGTGGCTCCAATATTGCACAAAGTTCCAGGAGGTTTGTCCGATCCAGACGGAATCGCCTGATGATGTCGGTATCCTCCATGTTAGCCAGCAGGGTGAAGGTACGAAACACATTAGGTCGCCTCCTAGGTGAGATGAAAGGGGACACGTCATAGCAACATAAATTAGGATGTGCACAAATTCATAAAGTCCGTCCTGTCACGGCGCTAACATTGACTGTCATCCCTGAAAGCACACAGTGCAATTCAGTGTTGTCCCAACATGAGACAGATTAATTGTACAACTGTCATGGATTTGCACAGTCAGTAGACACAATACGAACACTGTCTATGTGAATGCCAAGAGTCACATATCGAGCTGAGGTGGACTCAGCCTTGGGTGTACATGACACAGGACATGTGTGAAGCAGAGACACTGCTGGCTTCCACGTTGCTGCTGTACCTGCCACACCTCCTTGGCCAATAATTGCAGGGGACACATCAACAACACAATTTGGATAGATCATTGGGATTGTCTTTGTACTCAGTGCCACTTCGAACACACTCAAATTCAATGACATTCACATCCCAAACCCATACATGTGCCAATGTCATCAGTACACAGGCCATATCTGCTGCTGACTTGAATACAAAGTCGGACAGTGACAGATGATGTCACGCCTGTGCAGAGTATGTGTACCACTGTAACAGGCCACCATTACCCCACTGCCCAATACTCTCTACAAGCACACAGATAGCCAATGTGGCACACATTAACAATAGATGAGGGACGTGATCAGCAGGGCCTGTATGCACCCTTAATCTTCCCCCATTTTGGACATTTACATGCAGCATCAAGGAGGGACTGCCCAAGGACACATTTGCACCACAACACATACCATGGTGATACACATCCAGCTGTTTTAAGACACAACAGTGCCACAACACAAACATACAACACTACATGGACAATGCCAAGCCAGTATGCCAACAAGTCTACGCATGAACAGACTGTATGCATTACATATGGACAACTGGCTCAGACACCTGACACCAGTGGATGTAATTTTACACCACATGTCCCAAAGGACATGCATCCTGACCCTCATTCCACACAGGCTGTCAGGCCCAACACAGCATACAATCAATATCCCACATCTAACAAACATGCTGGCTGTGCATGAGTAGTGGGACACTGGTACCTCACATTGACCAAATGTCATAGTTGGATGAGTGTCACAGGCACAACAATCAAGGTACATCTCACCTGTCTTGGGTGCCCACTCCATCCTGATACACCAGCAGATGTGATCCACCCACACAGTGCTGGAATAGATGGTGAGCAAGGATGGCTAGCACCCCATAGCATGCACATACACTAGTGTTGGTGGCAACACACTGCACACGTGTGCCACTTGTGCTAACCATCCAACATTGCAGACAATTCCCGCAAATCAGTGCACACACATTGCACAGGCAATACTGGACACCCATAGCCAGTGGACAAATGTTGCATACTATATTCCATACAGTTAGCACAATCCACAACCGTGCATGCAGTCCATCTGCCAACGCAACATTCCTGATGTGAACAATGGACATGCACTGGTGGCAGGTGGGTAGCACCGGAACACAGCACAACACTCAAAAACATAGTTTAGCTAAGCACCATTGTTGAAATGTACATGTCACTGATTCACATACAACAGTCCAAACAACATGAGCACAGACCTGACACTACCACATAGGTCCCTGTGGTTACAGGTGGCAGACATGTAGCAAAGAGATCTGCTCTGGCCGTCTACCCAAGTGACAAACAATTATAATGCAACGGATGCCAGGTGTGGTGCTGAAGTACTCGTCATCCTTTAGCAGGTCGAGCCCCCCTGTACATGTGGACATACACTGCAGGAGTTGCCAGTGTGTACAAAGACATTACATGCCGCATGTAATTGGTCTTAGCAATAACACAACAGGGTGACATCTGTTTCCAATGATGACAGTCATGCTGAATAAATGAGTTCATCTGGGTTTTCAGTGTAACACATGGGCTCAGGTGTGAGATAGTGGTCAGCATGGGTGGCAGATACGACATTGTGGGTAAATATTGCTCAACATAATGGAGTACAGTGTTACATTTGGTGTGAGACGTTACACATTGGCTGACATTTGTGACAGGAGACCATATCAATGTCATCCAGTGCCATGTGCCACTGTACGTATCCACTGTGCGTAGTACAGTTATGACCATTGCTCCACACACAACAAGAACTGTCCGTAGGTGCCTTAAACGTGCCCCATAAACACAATGACGCACAGAGTGTACGATGTGATGCTGCATATTCCCCATAGCGGACGCACATACTGTCCGTGAATTGGGTGGCGGAGCATGCCAACCACCATTTGAACCTTTGTCGATGCCCACCACTGACGCAAGTGTTTCATGTGCTGCACATGACACATTGGTGTTAGTGATGGCCCTCTACATAGCTGCAGATGGCATTCGTCATGCTCCACCAGCCACATCCCGGTCACCCATGTCACTCTATGGCAATCAAACAGCGGTAGCGCCGGCCAGGACCCCACGGTGTGTCACCGCCATGAACCATGCCCTTGCAGCCAATGGGGACCGCTATCGTGGTGGCATGATGCACATTCAAAAATCGCGGTAGGCGTGCTCCGCCCCCAGCGGATGCGGAGAGTGGATGCAATTGTAAGATGCACCACCGCGGTAGCGCCGGCCAGGACCCCGCGGTGTGTCACCGCCATGAACCATGCCCTTGCAGCCAATGCGGACCGCTATCGCGGTGGCATGATGCACATTCAAAAATCGCGGTTGGCGTGCTCCGCCCCCGCGGAGGCGGTCATTGGATGCTTTTGAAGAAGGCTGACCTGGAACACCAATGGCAGAAGACTATGACCACTGAAACGAGTCCAGGGCCCTATATATGTGTGGAAGGGAGCACCACAATTCCACTGCTCACAGAGCCTGCTGCCTGGGACCCCTCACCTGCTGCTGCCTCCAGGGACTGCTGCCTGGGACCCCTCACCTGCTGCTGCCTCCAGGGACTGCTGCCTGGGACCCCTCACCTGCTGCTGCCTCCAGGGACTGCTGCCTGAGACCCCTCACCTGCTGCTGCCTCCAGGGACTGCTGCCTGGGACCCCTCACCGCCCACTGCCGCCGCTGACGTCTCATGTCCACAGTGATGGCTAGGACAGAGAAGATCCGTGCCAGTCCATTTACAAGCGAGGAGCTGGATGTCCTGGTGGACGAGGTGCTGACACAGTACCCACGGCTATATGGTGGCCCAAATGTTGTGGTAAGTCTCCAACAGTGGGGGTGTGAGTGCAAGGGGGCACACATGTAGTCGATCAGATGGTGTATGTGCCTGAGAGTGTGGGGTTGTGTCATGCAGTGCCTGACATGCTGTTTCCTAGTTGTTAAGGGGGTGTATGCAACCCACACATTAAATGCATGGACATGAAGGGTGGATGGACATGTGTTGTGTACACATCCATATGGTGTGACAGCTATCTGGTGATGCATGTTTCGGGACAGTTATTGTTCATGTGACTGTTTGTGTGGGTCCTCGTTGTCCATCTCTGTGTGATTCTACCTGGCATGGACTGTCCACGCCCAATGTGACAAGGACACATCACTGACTGTACAGAGTGTGATACGTGTGTGGTTGGCAGGAGTGTACATCAATGACCCATGTCTGCTGTGTGGACTGCACATGACTGGCCCTCTGATCAGTCAGTGGTTATGTGAGATCATGTCCCTCAATGCTACAAACATGACACAGTGAGCTATTCACAGAGCAAGGTCGTTTAGGCGTGCGCAGTGGTGGACACAGTCACTCTCACCCCATACACATGTTGCACTGTGACATATGTCTTGCTCTACCTGGTAATAGCCAGTAGATGTGGGCACATTACACATGGCTTTCTGTGCTAGCATCCAGCTTGTATGTGAGATGTGCGGATACAGTGTCCCTCCTCAAACATGCATGCATTGACGTGGACTTCACACATGACGATGTACCCTGTGAGATGTTGTGGTGTATCTGCGGGACATATCTGCCGTGTTGGGATGAGTCTGTGTCATGCCACTGTTCAGAGAGAGAGGTTTTACCATGAGAGTGTGTCACTGATGTTTTCCCCCTCTTGTCTCCCACACCTGCAGCTCAAGGTACACCAGCGTAAGGCCGTGTGGAGGTCTATTGCAACCAAGGTGCGGGCTCTGGGAGTGTCAAACCGCCGGCGCACCCACTGCCACAAGAGGTGGGACGACATATCACGACTGGCAAAGAACGTTGCCGAGATGACACTGGGGATACTCCCTCGCAGTGGCAGGTTGTCACGACGCAGCTTGACACCACTGATGTGCCGCATCTTGGCTGTGACACAGCCTGAGCTGGACGCACGTTTGAAGGAGCATCAACAGCAAGCTAGGGGTGAGTATTCTGTGAAGGTTGATTTTGTCTGTGAGTGGCTGCATGTGTACCAAGCCTGTACCTGCGCTGGTGTACGTGATGTGGTTACTGTGATGCAGTGGGTTGTAAGTGGCCCCTGTGCTGGGTGTGGCAGTCACGGATTTTACATACATGCACTTACTGATGTTTTTCCAATCCTGGGAATTTCAATGGCATTTTGGGTGGTGTGCTGCAGGCCTGGTCCATTGGTGTTAGTGTTTGTACGCCCCAACATGCATGATGTTGTGCTGTCTGCCCATCACATGGCTCAGCTATGCCGTGTTTAGATGTTTGTACGCACTGTTTGAGGTAGTGAAGTGTGTCTGCATGGTGAGAATGCACGGGGTGGCCTGCAACATGTAGACTTTGTCATCCTCAGTGTTGCTTTGCTTGAATATGTTTGTCCTGTTGCTGTCACTTTGCTGACCCTACATGTCTCTCTGTTATGCAGCATCTCCCGTGGGCACGGAGGGACAGGGGACGGACACCAGTGGTGGTGAAACAAGCACAACAGCTGCACAGGATCCCAGTGACACAGATGTGACCAGCGCCTCGGAGGGGGATAGGAGTATGCTGGAGGAATCACAGCCCGAGACGCAAAGTTCAACATCATCTGATGATGGCGGTGGTGCAGACATCTTGGAGGACACAGGGAATGGAGAGTCTGCTACATCTTCCAGCACACAGCGTGCAGTGCCCACCCTCCCAGCCACTTCCTCTGTTGCTGCCCGTGTTCGCACCACAAAGAGGGGAAGAGTGTCCTTCATTCCAGGCACCGCTGCCCCTGCCCCTGTGCCCCCTGCTGCCATCAGTGCAGAGTGTGTGGACCTTATGCGCCAGCTGTGTGTGGGGCAGACAGGGCTCCTCAATGCATTGTCAGACCACGACTGCAAATTGGCACAGGTGTTAGCTTTCATGGAGGGCATACATTCAGACGTGGCTGGGCTGCACCACACTGTCCAGACAATGTCCTCCACAGTGGCGGCTGCACTTCAACTGGCTCAATCTCGTAGTCCAATTCCAGTCCCTTTGTCCACCCCCATGCCAGTGGCGACATCTGACGACGGTGACCACGCTTCACACACCTCAACGTCACGATACTGCACACGTAGCACACAGCAGCAGCAGCCCAAGCGGTCAAGGTCACAGACACCTTCCCCTACGAAGAACAAAACAACCCCAGAGCGCAAAGGGAAGAGCCCGTCAGGCGTTGCAAAGGCACATGATTCAAGGAGGAAGTACTCAGGGTCACAAGCCTCAGAGCAATCCCCGGCCACAGACTCCGTGGTCCCAAAAACGTCTCGCAAAGGCATGCAGACACTCTCCATGCCCACTGTGAAGGTGGGGCCTGGCAAGGCTACACATAGTAAGGTATCCAAGGCTGTTTCACCAACTACCTCTACTCCCATTCCAAGACCAGTGAAGCAGGGACAGGAGGGCACTGTAGGGGGCACACAGGGTAAAGAGGGGATGGAGGGGCAGAGGCAATGCCAGGCTAAGCGTCCTTCTGGATCCAGCACATCCCCAGAGGGAGGTCCGGCGTGTGCACCTGCGGCAGCCTTGGTGATGAGTGTGCCGTTTGTGTCCACACCACTTCCCATTGATACCAAGACAGGCAAGCCATTTAGAATCCCCAAGAAGTGGAAAGGCACCCCTCCAATATCTCCCTCCCACACTGTGTCCCACGTCGGCCTGAGTCCACCTCCACGTGCCACTACACCACCTGGTCCAAGCAGCCCTCCAGCGTCCAAGGCCACTGATAGCTCTTCCTCAGCTGGGCATCTCACTCCCCAGTCAAGTGGTCCAACTGTGCCCGACACACAGTCAGCTCCCAGTCAGACTGACAGCCAAGTATGAATGTTAATCAACGTCACAGACCTATCTCTCCCACACCGGTACCTGTGCTGCCCATCGTGACACACCAGACTGTGTTGCTGACCATGGCGGAGTTTGGTGACACACATTCCCTGTGCAGCTTCTCATTGACTCTGTCAGCACCTTGGACTGGCCACTGGCCTTGCAGTTTGCCCCCTGCCTGTGCAGCTTCTCATTGACTCTGTCAGCACCTTGGACTGGCCACTGGCCTTGCAGTTTGCCCCCTGCCTGTGCAGCTTCTCATGTTCAGGCTCTGCATCTTGTGCCTTGGTCTTGTCTGATATTGTTGCCTATCAGTGCTATTTGTGAATAAAAACAGTTGCTCATGTTGTCAGTTGTGTCATTGTCCTTACTGAATAAGGCTTTTCCTGTATGTCTAACATTTACTGGGCCACATGCTCTGTGTGCCACTTCAACTGTGCCACTGGCTTGTTTAACTTATTATTTTTTTACAGGGGTGACGGGGACTTCAGTTCTTCATGACTCGGATACTTGTGGGGTCAGTGATGTTGTTTTCGGTGACATACCAGACTCATGTTCCTTCCTTGTTGCTGTTGGCTATGTTTTACTGAATCCTGGTATGTGGGCACTGCAAACACATAGAGGGGTCATATGCACGGGATTGCAGGCAGGCTGACCAGGCTCAACATGTATGTGCGTTCTTGCTTTCATGTATGCCTAGCAGTGTAGATGTGTAGTCATGTTGTGATGGGCAGTCATCCTAGTCACAACGGTTACTTACAAGGTGTGCATTTGGGTGGTCAAGGGTTGTACGGTGTGTTGGTTGTGGCTTTGTCGTGTGTGTTGATGTGTGTGTTAATGGCGTGTGACTCATGGCTGTGTGGGACTGTTGTGTGTTTGTGTGCACACACTGCTTGTTGTGCATTCAGTGCTGTGGGTGTATGTTGCCTTGTGCTGTCCTAGTGTACATCCCCTGATGTACTGCTGTGTTTGCTATGTGCTTTGTGGTGTTGTGCATCTGTTGTGGGTTTGATGTGTCTGTGTTGTTCTGTGATGGTGCACTTCTTGTCTGTGTTGTGGTATGTAGCCTATGCATTTTTCTTGACTGATGAGGTGGTGCACTCCTGTTGTGTGTGTGCTCCCATTGCCTTCCCCTAGTTTGGCTGCACAGGTGATGTGTGTTATTTTTGTGGTTCTGTATGTGTTTCTGTTTAGAATTGTGTTTGCCATTTTTGTTTTGGTGCAGACGTTGGTACTGGCATCCCTGTGTGTGTGTGATGTTTGTGGATGCCCCCAGGGGTTTGATTGTTTGTCTGTCTCTTGTCTGGACATTATGTAGGCCCTTCTGTGTGTCTGGCATTGGGGTTGTGTGCTGCAGATATGAGGGGGTATGTTTGGGGACTCCTACTTGTGTTTGACAGTCATTGAGTGTGCCAATGTGCCCTGTGTGTTGTGGTGCTGGCATACTCATGTGTACTTGCTGTTCACTGTTTGACTTGAGGTCCTTCCTTTCATCCCTGTCCCTATACATGGGTTACCTTGCTGTCTCCCTGAGTTGTTGCACTGAGGTGACTGTTGTTTGACTTCACTCACTGTGCCAGCCATGTGCTTGGATGGGGTGTGGATGTTGTTCTAGGTTCCTTGTCCTGCATGTGTCTGTTCACCTGGTTGTTGGTTGTCTCCTTGCCCTCCCATTTGTGTGCACATCATTTTTGCTTTCCTCTATGTTGTGCTCCATTGCTGGTGGCATGTAGTCTGTGTATGTGGCTGTGTGTCGGTGTGGGGTATGTCTGTGTGAGTTGGCAGGGTGTGTGTCCAGTAGTCTGTATGTTCCTTGTGTGTGTGGATGTTAATTTTATGCTTGTATTCAGCTTTCTTGCCATGTATGTGGTGTTGTGGTGTGTGTGTGTGTTGCCCTGGGCCTGTGCTTCTGTGCTGTGTGTTAATCTACACCCAATGCTGCTGTGTCTGTCTCCCTAGGTGTTAGTTGTGTGCTGCTGGGTGTGGATTTAGCTCGCTTGGTGTTGGACATGGGGGTGCACAGGGGGATTGGCATGTTTCTTGCTGTGTGTGGCGGAGCTGTGGGTGGTGGGTGGTGGTGGTGGCCTGTGGTCTTTCTGGCCTGACCGTTGCTGTACATGCATTCTGCTTTGTGCGATGGATTTCCCGCATACTCACCGCTGCGGTGTCGTCCGCAACACATTACATTATGATCGCGGTAATTTGGTGGGCTTGATGCAGGGTGTGAATTGGTGCCAGATGAGACATGTGTGGGTACACTGATGGATGTGTTCCTGTCCACACCAGTGTGTCTGGTGTGGCCAGGTGCCCTGTTTCAGCCCGTGGAATTTGTGTTCTGTTTTGTGTTGTATTGTGTTTTATTACGTACCTGCGGCGGCGTCCGCGGCGGGCGATGTTTACCTGGTGATGTATCACGTACAGCACCGGGAGGACGTGTAGTGCTGGATCCATGGCGTTCGGCTCCGGGTGGAGGGCTCCGGAAGTCTTGTTTCACGCTCCGCTGTCGAGATTCCGCCGTGTCTGGAAGGGCGGTTTCTCCCCTGCGGTTCGACTGGTTGTTTGGCGCATCCTAATTTGTTGAGCGGACGGGACGTCATTCCGCACGGCGGTGAGTCTCCATTGGCTCCCACCGGCGCGGTGGCGGACGCAATTTCATGGCGGTCGACGTTGCACCGCGGAGGTCGGGAAATGGGGCATATTTGCCCTTCATAATATGGCGGCTGTGAGGACCGCTGCTGGCGGGCGGTAAAAGGCATTTCTCCGCACCGCCGGCACCGCGGTACTGACACCGACCGCCATCGTAATCGACCCCTTAGGCTTGTGGGTTCCAGAAATATACCCTGGATCAAATTCATTAAAGCCACATTGGGAGAGATCAGGCTGCCATTTCTGTGGAGTGCTCAGAGAGAGGCTAGGCTGATTTCCAAATCTACCATCAAACTAGCATATTGGCAACACCGCAAGTCCTTAATATATTCCAAAGCTAGGCACGGCTCTTTGACTGATGCCTTTCTTTTGGTTAAAGGCTCGTATAATGGAGAAGATTTTATGTATGAGACTAAACACTTCCAAGCGAGGTGCCTGTTTTTGTCGTTCCGCTATGGGACCGTGCCCCTTTGTTCGTTTACTGCCAAATGGGCAAAATTCCCTTTGGCGGATGAACGGATGTGCCCGGCGTGTGGGGCTTTTAAGAAGAATTTAGAACATTTAGGGGTCGATTCCGATTCGGGCCAGAAAACGTACCGACCGACTCGGAGCCGGAATTAATTCCGACCGACACGTACCGGTGCAGCCCGACCCGCAAAGTACGATGAGAAGCGTGCAAAACCCGACCGACTCGTGCGGAACACAAGCCGAACCACCGAGCCGCGCGGAAAACAGCAATCCGGCCGGAAAAACACGCGAATCAAACCGACCGACACGCACCCGGAACAATCCCGAACGAAACGTACCCGCGAACTCCTACCCGCCAAGTACGATGCAACGCGTGGAAAACACGACCGAGTCGCACGGAGGACAAGCCGTACGACCGACACGCATAGAAAACTGCGAGCCGAAGCAACCCAAAACACCGCGACCGACGCGTACGCAGCATAGAAAACAGCACAAACACAGCGTGAACGAATCGGAGAAGCCCGTACGAGACAACTGCAGGGTCCGACTCGGTCACAAGAACGTCTCCTACATGCACAAAAAGTACAAAGGGAAAATACACAAAAAAAGGCCAAACAAGCAATTACAAAGCCAATAAATACTGGGGGGGCAGGGAACAAAGACACACCCACAACTCCACCCATATAAAGGACACAAATCCCTACCATGATCCTTTGCAAATTCAAATTACCTGCCAGCACTCAACAGACAGCAACCACACACCCACAGCTCATCCATCACACAAGCCACACACCATCAGCACCCCAACAAATAGCAACCTCACATACACCCAGCAAAACACACACTCACACACCTTCACCTGCACACCAACACACACATCACTCACCATCACCACCCATCACCATGCCCCCAAAGAAGAATCATAAGTTCCTAGATAGTGAATTGGAAGTCCTGGTAGATGAGATCCTCAGGGTAGAGCCACAGCTGTTTGGTACACTGGTCCAACAGACACCCATGTCGCAGAAAACCAAGATGTGGGAGAGGATCGTCGACAGGGTGAACGCACAATCACCATGTTTGCGCACAAAGATAGACATCCAGAACAGGTGGTATGACGTGCGCAGGAGGGTCAGGGAGCTGTTGAAGAAGGACTACCTCTTGAGCCAACACACCGGCAGTGGCTCTCCTGCCAAGCCAGTATACCTCATGCCCTAGGAGGAGAAGGTGCGGGCCATCCTACCACCAGTGAGCGTATATGGACTAGAAAACATCCCAGAGCCTGGTGAGTACACAACAAATGTACACAATATTGTGCCACAATACACACACATCACTAACAAGGGGAGAGTCAAAACATGCACCCTTAGCAAATACACAGCAACCAGAACAGAACCATCCCAAAATGTGTATGTCAGTCAGATAAACACAACACATGCCATCTCATAGTGACATGTAACTGTGTCATCACATGTACAAACACAACTACAACTACAGCTGGGCAGTGGCACAAATATAACTAACAATCACATCCAGACATGTAGCCACCACTACAACACCACCACACAGTGAAGCCCACTGAAAGGAAGGAATACTGTGTATGCTGGGCAAGTCAGTGTAGCCAATAGCATCATGGGAGTCGTAGTCACAGATATTGCCCACCCTCACAATGCGCACATCAACACCACCATGAACCATGCTCACATCACAGGGAGTGGAAAACAACTGACAAGATGGCTGACACTGGCTACCGCTGTGGGGAGCACAAGGTCCTGCTGGCAACTGTGCACCAACCAACAGCAGGACACCACTGACTGACATCTTGCCATTGCTCTCACACTCACACACAGTGAAGTCCACCCAAAAGCAAGTAAGTATGGGCATGCTGGGAAGTGGGGTGGAGGCAATAGCATGATGGGAGTGGTAGTCACAGATATTGGTCACCCCCACAACTGTCCCATCAACACCACCCTGAACCATGCGCACATCACATGGAGTGGAAAACAAGTGACAAGATGGCTGACACTGGCTACTGCTGTGGGGACAAGGCCCTGCTGGCAACTGTGCACCAACCAACAGCAGGACACCACTGACTGACATCCTGAAAGACAACTTGCACTCCCTGCAATGGAAGCACGTTCCATGGTGGGATATCTGGCTGGGTGGGAAGGAGGACTCACAGCCCTGACCATAGTTACCAGCAGCGTTTCTCACACACACCCCTAACACAAACTCCACATAACTCACCTGGGAGAATGCATTGCCTCACACTCCAATCAAATATCCCACAAAGAACCACAACCCTGGGTCATGCTGAGTGAAGCACAGGGACACACATGGGACTTGTAGCAAAACTAACCCCAGGATAACACTGTCAGCCATGTTGTCAGCACAGGCACACAACCCCACAGGGAAGCATAGTCAAAGGGAAGGAAGCATGGGCATGCTGGGAAGGAGGGGTGGAGGCAATAGCATGATGGGAGTGGTAGTCACAGCTCAACATCCCCCACCCACATGGCCCAGAAAGCTCACACTCAAGCATGCACACCCCACAGAGAGTGGAAAGCCCCATCAAAGATGTCTGACACAGGTGCTCTGTTGTGGGGAGCACAAGGCCATGCTGGGAACTGGCCACCAACTAACAGCAGGACACCACTGTCAGCCATCTTGCCATTGCTCTCACACTCACACACAGTGAAGTCCACCCAAAAGCAAGTAAGTATGGGCATGCTGGGAAGTGGGGTGGAGGCAATAGCATGATGGGAGTGGTAGTCACAGCTCAACATCCCCCACCCACATGGCCCAGCAAGCTCACACTCAAGCATGCACACCCCACAGAGAGTGGAAAGCCCCATCAAAGATGTCTGACACTGGTGCTCTGTTGTGGGGAGCACAAGGCCATGCTGGGAACTGGCCACCAACTAACAGCAGGACACCACTGTCAGCCATCTTGCCATTGCTCTCACACTCACACACAGTGAAGTCCACCCAAAAGCAAGTAAGTATGGGCATGCTGGGAAGTGGGGTGGAGGCAATAGCATGATGGGAGTGGTAGTCACAGCTCAACAACCCCCACCCACATGGCCCAGCAAGCTCACACTCAAGCATGCACACCCCACAGAGAGTGGAAAGCCCCATCAAAGATGTCTGACACTGGTGCTCTGTTGTGGGGAGCACAAGGCCATGCTGGGAACTGGCCACCAACTAACAGCAGGACACCACTGTCAGCCATCTTGCCATTGCTCTCACACTCACACACAGTGAAGTCCACCCAAAAGCAAGTAAGTATGGGCATGCTGGGAAGTGGGGTGGAGGCAATAGCATGATGGGAGTGGTAGTCACAGCTCAACATCCCCCACCCACATGGCCCAGCAAGCTCACACTCAAGCATGCACACCCCACAGAGAGTGGAAAGCCCCATCAAAGATGTCTGACACTGGTGCTCTGTTGTGGGGAGCACAAGGCCATGCTGGGAACTGGCCACCAACTAACAGCAGGACACCACTGTCAGCCATCTTGCCATTGTTCTCACACTCACACACAGTGAAGTCCACCCAAAAGCAAGTAAGTATGGGCATGCTGGGAAGTGGGGTGGAGGCAATAGCATGATGGGCGTGGTAGTCACAGATATTGGTCACCCCCACAACTGTCCCATCAACACCACCCTGAACCATGCACACATCACAGGAAGTGGAAAACAACTGACAAGATGGCTGACACTGGCTACTGCTGTGGGGAGCACAAGGCCCTGCTGGCAACTGTGCACCAACCAACAGCAGGACACCACTGACTGACATCCTGAAAGACAACTTGCACTCCCTGCAATGGAAGCACGGTCCATGGTGGGATATCTGGCTGGGTGGGAAGGAGGACTCACAGCCCTGACCATAGTTACCAGCAGCGTTTCTCACACACACCCCTAACACAAACTCCACAAAACTCACCTGGGAGAATGCATTGCCTCACACTCCAATCAAATATCCCACAAAGAACCACAACCCTGGGTCATGCTGAGTGAAGCACAGGGACACACATGGGACTTGTAGCAAAACTAACCCCAGGATAACACTGTCAGCCATCTTGTCAGCACAGGCACACAACCCCACAGGGAAGCAGAGTCAAAGAGAAGGAAGCATGGGCATGCTGGGAAGGGGGGTGGAGGCAATAGCATGATGGGAGTGGTAGTCACAGATATTGGTCACCCCCGCAACTGTCCCATCAACACCACCCTGAACCATGCACACATCACAGGGAGTGGAAAACAACTCACAAGATGGCTGACACTGGCTACTACTGTGGGGAGCACAAGGCCCTGCTGGCAACTGTGCACCAACCAACAGCAGGACACCACTGACTGACATCCTGAAAGACAACTTGCACTCCCTGCAATGGAAGCACGTTCCATGGTGGAATATCTGGCTGGGTGGGAAGGAGGGCCGGATGTCAACCAAATACAACCAATGCAGACCATGTACACACCCCAACATTCACATAGAAATGCCCAAATAATGCAGGACAATGTGCTACACCAATATCAACCCCTGACTGTGACAACTTAGGAAAATGCAATGTACAGGCCCGCATCCAGAGGCACAGTCACAACTGTCAGGTGTGTCAACCATTGATGCCTGCAGAAACATAACATACATTGTGTGTGTCTCCCAAAAACAGGTGATGATGGGGACACAGCAGCAGACGCTGAGGAGTCCCCGTCCCAGGCTCAAGAGGATACGGAGCTCACTGGTGTGGAACAGCCTCTGCCCTCCTCGGATGAAGAAGACCCACCTGGCACCTCCGGAGCAAGTCATCATGCAGCACCAGCAGGACCACCAGCTGCACCCCTGCACCCACCCCTCCAACGACTGTCAACACACATACCACCCCTGCCGACATGGACAGACCAAGGAGCACCACCACCACCAGCACAGGGACCCTGGACCAACGTGGGGCCATGGACACCAACACCACCAACAACCCCCAAGGGGGCCCAGGGTCACCTGTGCGTGCCACCTCAGGTACTGCACGTGTCGCCAGGGGTGGTGGGAGGGGTGGGAGACATAGGTCACTTCTCGCAGAGGGGTCTGGACTGCATGATGACCCACAACTGGCACGCATAGCCGATGCGTACCAGTCCAGCACCGGAGAGCTCAGCCAGGTAGTGGGGCTCCTCAGGGACATTAAACAGCAGCAGGCTGCCCATCATGCCCGCTTGGACTCACACATGTCCCGCGTGGAGTCCAAGTGGGACACACTGAAAGAGATGACGGCGGTGCATATGGACATATTACAATGCCTCCGCCAGATGAGCAGCAACCAGTCAACACCTCCCTGTGTGCCCACAACATCTGGTGCTGAAACAACTGCAACTGCCACAGGGAGGCAGGATGACTCTGGCGGAGAGTCCCCTGCACCGCAGCAGCCTGCACTTGAGGGTCCCCCCCCAAAGAAGAGGGGTCGTCCGAGGAAGGACAACTGAGAGGCTGATGGCCATGCACAACCCCCAGGAAGCCAACACCTGTTCTGGATAATCACCTTTGTGCGCAAACTGTTCACCCTGTTGACTGCAACACAACTCCCCCACATGACATGGGGAGTAGAAGTTGGACCAATGTCTCAGATGACTGTGGACTTGATACAGGACATTTCTGCTACCAGGACTTCCAATTCATCTAGGAACTTTGGATTGCAATCAAAATGTACAGCACTCACCATCCTGTGCACTATTCACACACATGTATGACAATAAACACACTAATACACCATACCTGCCTCTGTCGTGATTCCAACGTGGTTTCTGCCATGGAGATGATGACCAGCGAAATTACACTGTGCATGCTAACTGCTACAGCAAGTACAACACAGGCATGTGAGTCATGGCAAAGTGACACATATGAGGGAGACACACCACCAGGGCTACACAACAAATACACACCTAGGCCATCTGACTCATTGCCTACACTGATGTTGCCAGGAAATACGGTGCAATGCACAGACACAACACCTATTCACAGTCTTAGTCAACTAGCCCACTGGTGCAGTAAGCAAATGTCAGTCAAATGTGTGACCACAGACAACGCACATCACAAAGTGAAGCACAGGTTTATTACACATTTGCAACATGTTGTAACCACTACAGATGCAAGGTAATCCCACCTGGCAGCGGGCACACAGTCAACAAGTGTAGAAGGAAGGAAGTCCATGCGTGTGGCGCACATCACCTGTAGGGACACGACAGCTACCACCCTGGAAGTCGAATCACGGTGTCGGGGATCACAGTTGACCAAACGACTCTGAAAGTACCCTGTGAAGGACAGAAATGACACACAGTCAAAAGCACTGAAGAACAGGACAGAACTGCAATACTCATAACCAATACATGTCACAAGATACCCACCCAGAACCAAGTAGGCATGTCAACACTGTTGGGGAGTACAGACTACCTGTAAGGACACATCGCTACACGCATACAGTCATGTAGCCCATGGACAAACTCAAACAGCACCAGAGCACCACCAACACATATCATGCAAACTCACATCATTGACATGACATCTCTGGACACTCACATTCAGCTGAAGAAGTTGGTGATGAGCTGTGTGCGGACATCACCATCATCATCATCATCATCACTGGCATCGTGGTCCAGGCCAGGATCCTCCACAGGTGGCGGACGTTGGTCATCGTCATCCAGGATGAGAGGAAACTCCTTCCGCACTGCCAGGTTGTGTAGCATGCAGCAGATGATGACAATCTTGCACACCTTTGCTGGGGCATATGGGAGGGACCCTCCTGTCTTGTCCAGGCAGCGGAAGCTGCTCTTCAGGAGACCAAATGTCCGCTCAATGACTCTCCTGGTCCGACCATGTGCCTCATTGTAGCGCATCTGGGCTGGTGTCACAGGGTTCCTGAGGGGCGTCAGCAACCACGGCATGTTGGGGTATCCGGAGTCACCTACATACAGACAATTGCACATTAGCTGAGTTGGAAAAGAGGGTGGAACACTACATTGCAGAACACACACAATGGTACAAAGTCAGTACACACCAACAAGCCAGGCACGCTGGTTCGGCATCTGTGACATCATCCTCGGGATGCGACTACTCCTCATCACGTAGGCATCGTGTGCAGAACCGGGGAAACGGGCACACACGTGTGAGATGCTCATATCTGCAAGACAGACCACCAGTGCATTGACCGAGTGGTAGTGTTTGCGGTTCCTGTATGCCTGCTCTTGGGCCTGTGGTGGTACCAAAGCCACATGTGTCCCATCAATGGAGCCAATGACATGCGGCATCCTCCCCAGGGCATAGAAGTCACTCTTCACGTCAGTGAGTTGTTGGAGTTTAGGGAAATAGATGTACTGGTTCAGGTATATCAACATAGCCTCCAAAACATCGCGGAGCACACGGCTGAACATGGTCTGTGACATCCCACCAGCAGTCGCCACAGTGTGTTGAAAGGTACCGGTGGCAAAGAAGTGTAGGGCTGCCATCACCTTCACCTTGGGGGTCAGCGCTGTAGGGTACGGCCGGCCAGGTTGCAAATGTGGTGCCAAGCGCACTGCCAAATCCTCAATCAGCTGCCTGGTGAAGCGGTACCGTCGGATGCTGTCACGTTCCACCATCGTTGCCAGGTCAGGGAATGGTCTATGGACAGCTGGTGCCCTGCAGTGCATAGGTGAAGAAAGAAAGATTGTCAGTCACCCCACATATGTGGCATTGAACACACTCAATATCACATGATACATCATTATGAGGCACAAGTACATGATGTGTGCAGTTCCGTAAGGACATGTATGGCACACACATGGCCAACATCTAACATCACAGTTCAACAAGTGGCATCAATAAGTCCCAGGTTGTGCCATTGGATATCATGAGGCCGTGTCACAGTTCCCATCTCCTGCTGCCACGTTACAAACACACCCCACAGTGACATGTGAGGACAGATGTGCCCCAGGCATCACAGCTCAACGACAGGTAGATTCCCAGGGACCCTGTATTGCCACATGGACACTGGCATGACATGGTGTATCATGTATACACCACAGCAAAACAACCATGACCCCCACAGGTAGTGGTCCCTGTTGCCTCGGCAGGACAGACATGGACGTCTGTGACACACACACGCACAACATCAAAGTCCATGCACAAACAATGTGGATGTGGAGACTGTCTCCCATTGTGCACATGAAATCAGAGACATTGTAAACACAACATGCACACAGACTGTGGAGGACCACCACTATTGTGCCAATGGGTCACCCTGGGTTAAACATACCGTCCCACATGGGACTCAGGGGGTATGTGACATGACATACACATACACCACCGTGAAATGTGACCATGCCACATGCTCAGATATGAACAGTTGCACATCACAGTGGTCATGTACACGAAACACCAAGGATCCTGTCCCCATGAACACGTGCACAGCCTGGGGGTGGCTGCCCCCAAGTGACACCCACAGAACAACATGTTCACCCCCATACACGGAATAGGTAATGCAGCCTTACATGCCTTAGGATACAGTTTGGACAGGCTGTGGTGTTGTAGGTGTGCCCCTCACTCCCTGGGAAGTATATGTGGCTGGCATATGTTCACCTGTGACAGGCATGGTGACATATGCCAGTGACTTGTACAGGGACGCGTTGGACAGCAATGGACCGATCGGTGCGCACACATTGGCCATTGCATTCAATGTGTGCTGGTACGCGTTGTATTCGCAATACGCGTTGGACAGCAATGGACCGATCTGTGGGCACACATTGGCCATTGCATTCAATGTGTGCTGGTACGCGTTGTATTCGCAATACGCGTTGGACAGCAATGGACCGATCGGTGTGCCCGGCTGGCCCATTGCATTCAATGTGTGCGGGTACGCGTTGTAACCTGGGTACGTGTTGAACAGCAATGGACCGATCGGTGTGCCCGGCAGGCCCATTGCATTCAATGTGTGCGGGTACGCGTTGTATCCTGGGTACGCGTTGAACAGCAATGGACCGATCGGTGTGCCCGGCCGGCCCATTGCATTCAATGTGTGCGGGTACGCGTTGTAACCTGGGTACGCGTTGAACAGCAATGGACCGATCGGTGTGCCCGGCCGGCCCATTGCATTCAATGTGTGCGGGTACGCGTTGTATCCTGGGTACGCGTTGAACAGCAATGGACCGATCGGTGCGCACCCATTGGCTATGGCCTGGCCTGGCAACGGACGCGTTTTCAAATTTTGAACGAGTCTGTTGCTGTAAATTCAGTTGGTCACCCACAACAATGTTGCAAATTCATGGGTGTCATGAAGTTGAACTTTTGAAGGATGCTGTGGGCGTGTGTAAGTGGTGCAATTCCATGGATTGGCCAGATTCAGAAGATGCAAACGACTTGGACCTATCACTTTGGACACATGGGACAGTATCTGCCTCTGCAGCACACATATAATGCTGGCTGTTCCCCTGAGAGCTCACTTGCCTGCACTACATGCTCCAGGACGACATCTGCCACCACCACTGCTGCTGTATCTGCACCCTCTGGACCCTGCAATGGCACGTACTGTGCAGAGAGCCCCAGCCTTCAGCACTGAGGAGAACCAGGCCCTGCTGGACAGCCTCCTTCCACAGTACAGCAAGCTGTATGGGAAAGCAGGGGAGCAGGTGAGTGTTCTGTCCACTGCCTTCCTAAATGTGCATGTTGTCTGACTAGCAAGGCTAACAGTCTGCACGCCACTGGCTAGCAGGCTCACTGAGTAGTTGTCACCCCCTATAGTGTGTAGTTACATGCACTGGACAGGTATAGTGCAGTGACAGTGCATTTAAACAAGGTTTTACTTCCCAGGCAATGATACCATGTAGTAACTGCTGGCATACTGTCCATGGCCATCGTTGCACTGCCTGTGTACATCATGTGCCCCTGTGATTGAGACATGTATATCCAACTGTGTAATGCACGGATATGTTGCATGTGTAGTGATGGCATTCTCACTTTGTCATCCTCACAGGTTGATGCCCACCAGAAGCAGCAGATATGGCTGACCATCGTCCAGGCAGTGAGATCCGTGGGGGTCTACAAGCGCCGGATCCGCAACTGCCAGAAGAGGTGGCAGGACCTTAGGGGCTGGACCCGGAGGATCGCACGGGTCCAGCTGAAGCTGTCGCCTCCTCGCAGGAGGGGCGGACACCGGACCCTGACCCCCCACATGCTCAGGATCCTCGCGGTGGTCTTCCCTGATCTGGATGGGCAGCTGAAGGCCAGTGAGCAGCAAGGAGGGGGTGAGTCCATGACTGCATTGTGAACTATGTCTGCCATGCTATGTGCCCTCCTCTGGCCTGGTTAAACTTCCACAGTACATCAGTCATGTGGTCCAGGACCCATGTCCCTCTATTGTGCACTGCCCACTCCTCATCTGATACCCAGGTGTGGCCCTTACAGTCAGGGAATTGTGTCACTTGGGTACTGTGTCCTGCAGTTTGCTTGACTCAAGGTGGGGGACAGCATCTGTTTCCCTAACTCTGTGGTGGGCATCATGGGTGGGTCCATTGCTTACAAAATGCCTGTGTTCTGACATGTAATCTGCGTGTTACTTTGATATGTGGTCCAATTGCTGAGCTGATCCACCACATGTGCCTGGGGTATCTGGCACACACCCATGCTGTGGGTGGGAACAATGTTTGGGCCCCAGGAGTGTGTATATAACGTGTGTCACACATACTTAGCCAGCTGCCTACTGTCCAGGGCTCATCCCTCATTCATGTGGGGCAGGACAGTCATGCCTACTCCAGGCCATACAATACACTCTGTACTCCCACTCCCGTGTATCAGCTGACACGTTGTGCTCAGTGAATTGTCCCCTCAGGTGTCTGCCTCTGTGTCAGTGTGCTGTGGCTTCGTTGTCAGGACTGCTGGGGTGTTTCTCGGTTGGGGCTCAGCATGCCACCGGAGATGTGACCATAGGAGACGATACTTGTGTGACACATAGGTGTTTGATCACCTGACCGTGCAGACTGGGGTATGCGAATGTGAAGTTCAGGCAGCTGTCTCCCATTCACAGCAGATTGTGAGGTGCTCAGGTTCAGAGGGTTGTGTTACAGGTCTCCCATATGTCCAATCGGTATGACCTGGACAGATAAGGGTTCAGATGATGTGGTGTGTGGGGGATGTACATGTGCACTTGTTCAGCTCCAGGACTTGCATTCCCCATGACCTACTATTGTGACACAGTGCAGAGTGTTGTTGTCTGGCTGCCCTGCCCATGTGACTGGAGACAGTGATGTATGACTTAGCAGGCATGCCTGTGCCATGGCATGTGACTTCCTATTAGTGATCCTGCAGGGGAGTGACATGTGCTACATGCACACCATTGTGGCAATGGCTATCAGGACATGGGTGCATCATGGTGTCTGTCGCTGGTATGCATCACATGCATTTCATATTTGACTCTGGGCATCCCTTTCATCCGGACACCTGTACTGACTCAGTGGCAAGAGTTGTGATGTGTGCATGTTCACATGCTTAACTGGGTTCTCTGCACTGTCCAACTACTGTGTAGGTGGTGCATGTGTCCACACTGGGGTATTGCCATCCAACAGACACCAGACAGATGGGTGCAAGGCCAGGTGGGATGTGAGTGCCATGGTTGACCATCAGACTGACAATTGGCTTCTCCTGTTCTGTTTGGGCACTTTTAGCAATGTTCAACTAAGGATGCCAGGGCTTGCTCTGTAATGTGCTGTACTAACTGTGGTGTGTGCGTTCGGTGCAGGTGACTGATGTCTGTCTGTTTCCCTATTGATTGCAGATACATCCACGGCCACAGGAGGGGACAGCTCCACGGACCAGGAGGAGCCGCAGAGCCAGACTGGGTCAGCAGCCGAGGAGTGGTCGGAGGGACCCAGTGGCACGGAGGGCGAGGGGAGCCACACCGAGGAGTCCTCAGCACCATCCACCTCAGCTGAGGACCACAGCAGCTCGGAGGATGACTCCCTTATGGAGGCGGGTGTCAGCAGCCACCACACCCCAGCTAGTGTTGCTGTCCCCGCCGCCACCACCACCACCACCGCCCTCCCATCGGCTCCCATTCCCGAGGTCCGTGGAGGCTCCCATGTTCTGGAGCGTGTCTCCTTCGGGCCAGGCACCGCACCCCCTGCCCCTGTGTCCCCTGCTGCCCTGAGTGAGGAGTCTGTGTACCTCCTTCGCCAGCTCCATGTAGGGCAGACAGCGATGCTGAGTGTCCTCCATGCCCACACCACTCTGTTGACTCAGCTGGTGTCGTTCATGGAGGGCATCTCATCGGGCATGTCTGCCCTACAGATGGGCAATAGGTCCATGGACTCCTCCCTGACGGCAGCAGTGTCCCTCCTCCGACAGTCCCTCCCCCCTCCTGCCTCTGCCCCATCCACACTCCCCAGCACCTTACCTGTCCCAAGCACACACACACCGGCACAGGCACACACCAGCACAGACACGAGCAGCACACAGACACACACGCCACAAACAAGACGCACACGCACACACAGTCAGGGGACTGAAACCACACTCACAGGGGATGGGGCCCAGGCACACACACACGCATCCACGAGCACTGCGCAGTCCTCAGTTGCCTCTCCCTCCAAAGCCCCCTCCCTTGCCTCACCTGCAACCCCAAAGTCACAGCGGCTCTTCCTCAGTGACCTCGGCCTCTTCCCCTCCGATCCAGCTGATACAGCATTCAGGGGGAAGAGGAAGCCCACCCACACGGAGCGGAGTGCCCCTCGCCCCCGGACACCCTCCCCCAGGCGCAGACCGACTGACGCCCCCACCCGCAAGTCCCCCCGGACCTGGAAGAGCAAGACCCCGCCGCCGCCCTGCAGCTCAGGCACCAAGTCTCCTTCCTCCATCCCTCAGGCCCCCACTCCACAGGTGCCCCCACCACACCCTGCCCCAGGTTCCCCCACCCACAGATACACCATCCCCAAAAGGATCAGGCCTTCTCCCACTGCCACTTGCTCTTCCGGCCCCACACCCCCCGCTGCGCTTGTCTGTGCCACTGGTGTGGTGAGGGTGTCCTCCCACTCTGTCCTACCCACCTTACCTGATCCCCATTCTCCTCCCCTGGAGGTAGGCACTGCAGTGGAGGCCACTACCGCCCTGTCTGACTTGGGCACTGCAGTGGCGAACCTGTCCACTCCATCTGCACGGTCCACTGCAGTCGTGCCGGCACCCACACCATCTGAGTCATGCCCCCCAGTTGTGCCGGCACACACCATGTCAGACACCTCCACTGCAGTTGTCAGTGGCTCTCCAGCACCCACCACCCCTTCCCTGCCTCCTTCTGGTGAGCCCTGATCCTGTCCCTGCGGTGCCTGGCCTGCCCCCCGTATGCCCCTCCGAGGGGATTGTCCCTGGTTTTCATCAGTGCAGGCATGCGTAGGGTGACATCTGCCACTGTCACCCTGTTTTGACTTTCATGATGGACTGGCCATTGGCCTTTGTTTATTTTTTCATTGACTTCAACTTTTGAACCCACATATGCTGAATAAAGCAACTTTCTGTTCTCTAGTGCTTTTGCTTCTGATGTACATGATGTTGATGATGCTAACCATGCCCTTGCTGCAGTGATGGTGATATTTGGTCTCCTGAATATGTAGTGTTACTGTGCAGGAACCCATGTGGTCCAGGGGGACTGTGTCCTATCCTGTGGTGTATCCATGTCATCCTTAGCAGCATCTGAGGGTGTCATGTTTTCAATATTTGGCAATGGGATTTCCTACTTACATTAGCAATGTCACATCTGTGGCTTCCACCCCTGCACATCTGTTGTGCTTGCCATTGTTCAATTAGTCTACTTCCCTGACCGTGTGGCCATCTCCACTGGACGTGCAGGTTTGGGCATCAATGGGGAAGGACTCATCTGTGTTGTCAGTGCAACTTGCTATACATGTGTGTTGGATCTGTGCTGATGATTTCGTTGACACTCCCATGACCAGGCTGATGTGACAGGAGCCTTCATTTGGTGCTAATTGTTGACTGTGTGACCAAGTGTTCTGCTGACATGATGGAGCCCTACTGAGGCGACATATGGCACAGCTTTCCTCACACAGGAGTGGAGTCCCCTCATGGCAGTGTGTGCTCCTGTGACATCGCCTGCGCCCAAGGTGTGTGTTGTATGTGCATGTCTGTGTGTTCACTTCCATTTTGCTGTGCATGCTGGGATCCCTAGTGATGCTCCTGTTTGTGATGCTTGCTGAGTTGACCTATGTTCCCCCAAAGTCTTCTCCCTGGGTTCTCTGTGATGTGGGTGCATGGCACATTACTGGTCATCAGGGTGTCACCCATAGGTGTGTTTGCTGTCAGGCCTGAGTTTGTGGGCAGATGCTGATGGGTCACAGTCAGGATTCCCCTTGGCACTTGTTGTTTACACCTGTCATGTGATTTCCGGTTTGTGTTAGCTTTCATTGGTTGTGACACGTTGTGTGTGTGACTGCTGGCACTCCTCAGGGTCAGGGCTGCAATGTTGGTAGTTGTCTATGTGTGTTCTTTGTGGGTGACCTTGGCTTCTTCATTGGTGTGTGACTGTGGCTGGGATCCCATTGGTTGGTGTGGTATTGCCGTCATGTCCATGTACAGCGTAGTGTGCAGTGTGTCAGACATTCAGGAGTCTTGTTGAGTGGCCATGTGTGATGTGTTTCTGCACCTTGGTTCCCGCCACCCCCCCTGGGATTGTCATGGGTGCATGTGCAATGTCACCAGTGCATGTGAGCTTCACTGCTGCACATTGTTGGAGGTCGAGGTGTGTGGTGTTGAGTGTGTGCAGTTGAGAGTTGTTGCCCGGCTAGACCCCTGCCTCCATGTTGGCCTTGGCTTACTGGCCGTGCTGATTGATTTGTGCTTGTGTAGGTGTGATGGTAGTTTGTTGCTCAGGACTCATGACTGTGGTTCACAGTGTGAACGACATCTAGCTTTGTCATCACAGTGGGATTGTAATGCAGCCCAGGGTCACCACATTGTGGGGGCCCTGGGGGTAGTGCTGTGGTGTCTCTGTGTCTTGCTGTGTCAGTTGCTGTTCCTACATGCTTGTGTGACATGTGTGATTTGTGCTCCCTCTCATCTGACAATGCCTGATTGCCCACATAGGGGATTTGGATCCATGAGTTACCTTTGTGTGGCACTGTATGCACATCTGTGTAATTGGTATTCAGGCCTCCTCATGTGTTGTGTGGTTGCCTGGGGACACTGGTACCCCCCCCCTCACCTGTTGTGTTTGATGTGCAGTGTGGGTCTGCCTGTTTGTGTTTGCGCATCTGCACCACTTCATTGGCATATCTTTAGTGTGCCATTGGCTGTATGTTGTTTGGTGTGTTTCCCCTGCTGTCCCTGGGACTCCTAGGTCATCAGTCAGCACAATGATCATTGTTTGTGTGTCCCATTGCTGCCATGGTATGGTATCTGTTCACCTCACATCTACAGTCTCCACAGGGTATCTGCATTTGTGTGCCCATTGGTGCAAATATGTGGGTCTGCATTCGGATGGTCACTTCTGTCATTGTGTCATTGATGAATGTTGACAGTGTCAGCCCCCATGGGTGATGTTTGTCTGCACATGGCCAAAGGTATGTCTTATTTGCACTGCACTGTTTGCCTCCCCCAATCTATGTTGCTATGGGACACAAGCACTACTTTGCCACTGATGTGTTTGTTGTTCTGTGACCAGGAATCATCCATGCAGTTTGGCAGTTGCAGCTTTTTCTTTGTCAACACTTACATATTGGTCACTGTGATGATGGGGGTTTGGACCCCATTGCCCCAATGTTCAAAATGTGCTTCAGCTATGGACCCCACACTTACATTTTGGTCACTGTGATGATGGGGGTTTGGACCCCATTGCCACAATGTTCAAGATGTGCTTCAGCTATGGTCCCCACACTTACATTTTGGTCACTGTGATGATGGGGGTTTGGACCCCATTGCCACAATGTTCAAGATGTGCTTCAGCTATGGACCCCACACTTACATTTTGGTCACTGTGATGATGGGGGTTTGGACCCCATTGCCACAATGTTCAAGATGTGCTTCAGCTATGGACCCCACACTTACATTTTGGTCACTGTGATGATGGGGGTTTGGACCCCATTGCCACAATGGTCATGGCCTGCTTGCATTGTGGGGGCCACACACATTTATGTGTGGCACATGTGATAGGGGGTCACATTGTATGTTCAAAGTCATGTTCAGTGTTGTAGGCATTTGACACAGTCTACACACGCTTGTCATGGTGTTGGGGGATGTGTTTATGTTGCATTCTTTATGTTGGTGTGTGCTTGTTGTGTCATGTATTAGCCATCCTGTGAGTGGGGGTGTTGTTGGTGGTAGGCATCCAGCCCCCCATGGGTAGAGGTGGTAGTAGTGGTAGGCATCTGGCACCCCCTGGGTAGAGGTGGTAGTAGTGGTAGGCATCTGGCACTCCCTGGGTAAGGGTGGTAGTAGTGGTAGGCATCCAGCCCCCTGGGTAAGGGTGGTAGTAGTGATAGGCATCTGGCACCCCCTGGGTAAGGGTGGTAGTAGTGACAGCCATCCAGCCCCCATGGGTAGAGGTGGTAGTAGTGGTAGGCATCTGGCACCCCCTGAGTAGGGGTGTTAGTAGTGGTAGGCATCTGGCACCCCCTGGGTGGAGGTGGTAGTAGTGGTAGGCATCTGGCACACCCTGGGTAGAGGTGGTAGTAGTGGTAGGCATCTAGCACCCCCTGGGTAGGGGTGGTAGTGGTGGTGGGCATCCGGGCCCCTATGTGTATATGTGGCATTGGTGATGGCCATCCCGCCCCTATGGTGCTGCTGTTGCTGGTGTAAGTAATTTCTGCATCCCTCTGTGTGTGTGTGATATGTCGGGTACGTGTAGTTTGTTTTTGTGTGGTTGGTGTCTGACTTACCTTCTGCGCCGTCCGTGCCTGTTCCGGTAGTAGATGTAGAATATTGGTAGGATCGGCACGATGGGATTCATGGTTGGTTCGTCTCGTTCGTCTTTCTCTTTGCTTCGCCTCGTCCTCGTCGCTGGCGTGTTCGTCTCGTAGCCGTGGATCGTGTTGTGGCGCGAATCGGAGCTTATGTGCGCCTCTCCCGGATGCTTTGACGTGCCGTGCATAGCGACGGGTTCGGCGCGTACGGGAAGCGCATCGTACTTGTCCGGCCGGACGGGGCTGCATTTTGGCTTCCGTGCGACTCGATTCTGCGTTTACGGATCCGGCTCGGTCGGGGAACAGGACCTGGATTGGGTGAGTACGACTGGGTCGGAATCTATGCTGTTGTGCGCATCGTACTTGCTCGTTCGGAATAATGTGCGGGTCGGTCGGGAAACAGGCATTCGCATGGCTTTTTTCCCGACCGAATGATGTTAGGTGCGCCTCCTACCGAGATCGGAATCGGCCCCTTAATGTTTTTTGGAGCAGCCTACTTAATTTGTAGACAGTGTTGGATTTCTCCTCTTTGCAGGAATTTGGGGATTAGAGAGCATAAGCTTGCCCTAAGGGTATTAAAAACTGACCTTAGTAAACCATTGGCTTTTGCACTCTCCAGTTACCTGTTGGTTATGTGGAAAATCAGGGCAAAATTTGGTGTCTTTAATGGTTAACAATGGTGCATTAATGATAATGTGGGCAAAATAAATTATTTTGTTATTTTTACTTTTTTTTAAAATCACACTAATGAAGTGTTTCTGTATTATTAAGTTCAATGGTCATCATTGGACATATGATTGTTGTATTTTCCGGTCTCTCATAGGTGTACTTTTTTTTATAACACATATTTATTGAATTTTTGACTATTTATGTTTTATCAATGTTTATTTGAGAGCCGAAATAAAGGATTTCAACTCGAATCAAATTGATAGGGCACAAGGGCAATCTAAACATAACTTGTGTATTGTCTGAAATTTCACAAATTATACTGTCCCTAAATCTCCATCAACACACAACCAGTAATACACACTTTTATCACTTCTCTTTTTTTATTGATACCCAGGTGTCCTTTATGACAAGTTCTCAAAATAATTTTTCTGAACTTCTCAGGTGCTCTAATACATTCTGCTCTCCAAACTAAACCATTCTCAACAAGCAATTCATCCAATAAAAACCAGTGCAGCTTTGAGCAATACAGCGCAATGTTACAAGCAAACACAGTAGTCAATAGGGTATTGCTCCTGCTGGAGAAATATGAAATTTCATTCGTTTTCTCCCTCCTTTTTTGTCTTTTTTCTTCTTTACTTCTTCTCTCATTCCCTTTTCTGTCTTTTTCCATCTTTGTTTGCTATCTTCTCTCCCTCATTCCTCTGTTTGTTTATACATCTATCCATCATTCATTCCTTCCTTTCCATCTTCCTTTAAATCTATCAGTCTTCTCTTCTCTTCATTCATTCATCCTTCTGTCATCCATTTACCCTCTCTTCTTTCCATCAATCCAACCATCATTCTCTCCTGCCAGCCATCCACCCTTCCATCAAGCAATCCTCCTCTCTGCCCTACCGCCTTTCCTTATTTACACACTCTCTTGTCCCATTTGTTGCCCCATCCCAAAGCTCTTTCACTCTAATATTTTGCAGTGGTATTTATGAGCTCCTGCTTGGAGACCCTTAATCTCCAATAAAATCAATAGAAGCTGTAACCATAAATGCAAATGTTTTATATTAATTGGAAGTGCTCACTGGCACCCCCTCCCAATGATGCTGCTAAAGTAGGGGATTTCATGATGCCTCTGCGTTCTGACTACTGAAGACCCTACCATTGACCGAAAGGGAAGATTTGGAGTCTTGGGCCATATCTGGAGATCGTGAGGCTTGTGGGATTACTTGGCAGGTCCTGTGGAAATGGGGAGTAAGGGACAGCATCAGAGTTTGGCACCTCTGCTTCTCCTCCCTATTCCAGGGTCCTGGACACTGTTATTCACAAATAGTAGCCACGACTCCATAACTATCCGGGACTCTCCACTGATAACTGTAGTGGAGCAGCAAAGGCTTACAAGCAAGTTACTGTTTTGGGACAGCGTTTAATTTATATAAAAATAAGTGCCAGGGCTCAATTATTCTCAGCGCCAGAACCGTATAGTGCTGGCACTGCCCTCTGAGGCCACCAGTCCCATCCCTATTGTTTTTGTCTCTTTCCCTGACAATGTTCTTATGTCAGCCTTATTGCAAGATATATTGATCCCAAACTAGGTGGTCGCAGCGCTATAGCAATACCAACATTTATACATTCAGTTATTTGTCTCAAATAAGCAGTGTTACGCCGAGATAGCTTGATGCCTAGTTGTACCACACCTATTGTCCAGTGCTGTTTTTCCTTTGCTTTCTAGTATTTGTAGTTCAGCATTTATAATAAAAACTACATGTACCATCATTCAATGAAAAACATAACTGAATATACTATATATGGGGGAAAGGGGTGAAATAAGTAAAGTGGGGGCGCCTCGATCAAGGGGCGAGAAGAACTTGCGGGCAAAGTGAACACGCGAAACAGTTACATTGGGGCAGCCAACCCCCTAAGATGGTTAGTTTGCACTTACGGGCGACAGGCACTCTGCAAATTGGGGTCGTGGGAAGTTCAAGTCCCACAGTGCAGGGTGGCAGGGAGGGGGGGAGTTAGGGGTTCTATAGTTCTACTGATTAGCTCGATAGCAGTTGACCAAGGTACAAGATCATGGGATGGGACACATACCAAGGGGAGTGGGGAGACAGTCCCTAGGGGACACTCAAACACCCAACCCAAAGAAGCGCGAGAGGGAATAAATCTACAAAAAGACTATGCAAGGACAGAAAGGGCTTAAAATAATATCCTGGAATGTAAATGGCCTGGGGTCCAAAATAAAATGCACACTAGTACTCTTAAGCTGCACAAACCAGACATGGTATTCCTGCAGGAGACACACTTACAAGGGTGCAATCACAAAGCATTGAACAGATGGGGATATAAATGAATAGCGCATGCGGGGTACACAACAGGGTCACGGGGAGTGGGTATTCTTCTCAGAACCGCCACAACGTATGTTCCAGAGAGAACATGGAGAGACCCACTGGGTAGGTTTGGACTCCAGTTGGGGAGGTGGGATGGTAGAACTCTGAACCTAGGCTCTGTGTACCTCTCACCAACACTACAAGGCGAAACCAGATCAGCCCTGGGAGCACAGCTCCTAGAGATGCTGGTTGGTACGCTAATTGTTGGGGCGACATGAATTGTGTCAACTCCCTGTCAGAACACAGATTGCCAAGGAGGGCAGCCACAAACGCCGAGACTCCTCTGGGAGGCTTTGTGGAGGCACTGGGGTGAGCCGACCTTTGGAGATCTCACAATGGGGGAGAGAGCCAATACACGCACCTATCGGTGAAACATGGGGGTTTGTCACAAATAGATTATTTGTTCACTCTGGGTCATGAGGTGGGAAGTTTCCAAGATACACAACATTTAGCGAGAGGTATCTCGGACCATTCACCAGTGGTCACATGGCTCAAGGAAAGAACAGCGAGAAGCACCCTACCTCCCAGACTGGAGGCCTGGCACCTAACGGACAGGGAGTTCGTGGAACAGATGCGGGAGGGCACTGAGTGATATTTTCAGTAGAATGAGGGGTTGGTGGAATCAAGCTGTGTTCTCTGGGAAGCCTACAAGACAGTTACCAGAGAACCATATCAAGCATTGGTAGGGGTTAAAAGGAAGATGGACAGTCAAAAATACCAAGAGCTTGAGCACAAGATGGAGACCCTGGAATCTATGGTGGTGGGCGGAGGCGATCAGGACGGGGCCCCACTAAACCAACTACGCATGGCACGGCGGGAATTACGGGAGGTAGCAGAGGGCGCAGCAAGGGCTCACGCTCTATCAATTGAGAGAAAGATATACAAGGTGGGAGATAAGGCCACGAAACTGATCGCCTGGCTCGAGAAAAGAGACAGTGAGAGAAGCTGGGTGATGAAAATCCTAGACTGCGATGGGGTGGTGCACACTGGAGACGAGAAAATAGCTGCAGTTTTTGCAGATTTTTACGAGGATATATGCACCTCTAAGTCAAGCAGGTCTAGCATGGACTGCTCAGAACTTCTGGCAACAATGAACCAAAATACCTTTTCGAAGGAGGACATGGAGATGTTAGATAGCGATGTAACAGCAGAGGAAATAGCGGGGCTTTCGGGGGACTCCAGTCCGGTAAGGCCTCCGGCCCAAACGGTTTGCCCCTGGAACTGTTTAAGAAAACTGCCCAAAAATTAGCACCCCAACTCTTGAACATGTTCCTAGAGGCCAGGGAGAAAGGACAGTTATCTGAAGACCAAAGAACCGCCACAATATTGGTAATTCCTAAAAAGGGGAAGCCACAAGCAGAGTGTACATCGTACCGGCCCATCTCCCTGCTCAACGCAGAGCCCAAAATTCTAGCCAAGTCTTGGCAAACAAATTAGCAGGTGTACTGCCTTCAGTGATACACCCTGGCAAGTCCGGCTTTGTGCCAAAGCGCAGTACACGTCTAAACTTAAGACGGCTATATGGGGTACTCCACCTAACGAAAGAGTATGGGGCAAAGGATGCGGCAGTCCTCTCTCTGTATGCCAGAATGGCCTTTGACAGTGTGGAGTGGACCTACCTGTTTGCCTTATTACCCCGACTGGGCTTCAGCCCTAATTTCTGCACCTGGGTCCGTCTATTGTATAAAGCCCCTAGGGCTAGGGTTCGGGTAAATGGCTGTGTCTCCCGGGCAATAGAGCTACGAAGGGGCACACGACAGGGATGCCTGCTATCTCTCATGATCTTCGCTCTAGCACTGGAGCCATTGGCAACCTGGGTGCGGGGAGATCTGCTCATTCGTGGGATTGCAATAGACGAAACGTGGGAGGAAAAGATAAAGCTCTACGCAGACGATAGCCTACTTTACATAAGTAAACCCCGTATCTTGATACCGAGAATTCTACATATCTTTGACCTATTCGGGAGTTACGCTGGGTACCAAATTAACTGGGATAAGTCCCTGATTTTTCAACTTGCTCCGGGCCCCCTGACCCTACCAACTCGATGTCCAGCCCCAATGGCTACAGATGGATTCACGTACCTGGGGATTAATGTAACTAGGGACGATGACCTATTTTTATCCCGTAATGTTCTCCCTCAGATTGAACGCTTTCAAACAGATGTGGACCATTGGTGTAAACTACCCCTCTCGTTGATGGGACGGGCGGTCTTTTTCAAAATGATGATCCTCCCGCGGTTGCTATACATTCTTCAAAATACACCAGTTAAAATCCCTGAATCCTATTTCCGTAAAATCAATGGAATTTTGAGATCCCTATTATGGGGTGGTGGGGCAGCCCGAATCGCTCTGGTCCAACTACAGCGGGGAGTCTATGACGTGGGTCTGGCAGTCCCAGACATCCAAGCCTATTACTGGCAGTAGTGAATGATTGGGTGTTTGGAGATCGGCCGGAACCTGCATACAGAACGGATCGCTTAGTCATGGGGAGTAGAGACTACCCAGCGCTTTTATATGACAAGAGGACGTTGATGCTATTACAAGCTTGGAAAGCAGCCAATAGATGCCTGGGGTGGGATGGGAAGCTCATGGCAGAAACCCCACTGTGGGATCGTGGCAGTCTAGGTGAGGACCAGAAATTGAGAGCATACACGAAATGGCACAAGATAGGGATTGAGAAGTTGGGTGATGTATGGAGGCTGGGCACCCTCTAGGCCTTCGAGACTTTACAAGCTGAATATGATTTGGCAAAAACAGAAATATTTTGCTACCGGCAACTGCAACATGCCATGAAAAGTCATCTTCCAGAAGGGGAAATCATCCCAGACTACTCTCCCTTGGAAGACCGACTGCTATTGGACCCAATGCCCTCTAAGGCAGTCTCCCTGACATATGCAAAGATTATGAACAATATGCCTGACTGCCTTGCCTCACTTAGAGAGACCTGGACGGCAGACCTAGGGCCAGTGGATGACGAAGAATGGGCCAAAGCGTTGCAGAGCCCAAGAGAGATAGCGACTAGGGCTCGGTATCGTTTAGTGCAACTAAGGATACTGCACAGATCCTACCTATCCAGGACAAGAGTGTTTAAATTGGGCCTGACAGACTCAGCAAACTGCCCCAGGGGATGTGGCGCGCTAGGCACCTTTTACCACACACTTGGACCTGCCATACATACAAGCTTATTGGTCCAAAATAACTGACATAATGGGGGAGGTGACAAATGTGTCAGTGCCACGGGAAGCTAAGTGGGTACTGCTGGGTGTGTCAGTTGAGGAAAAGTGGCCAAAGCATGTTAGCATCTGGCTTAGGACAGCGGCAGCGGTGGCAAAACGCAACCTAGCTAGGCTATGGGTGGCAACCAGACCTCGGGCAATAAAGGACTGGAAAAAAGACTTAGACTGGAACCAGCAGGCGGACCAGACAATATACCGCTCCAGAGGTTGTCCACGTAAATTCGAAAAAATATGGGGGTCATGGGTACAGTATCGTGGTATACCTAATCAAACTGGGGGGGGGGGAGGCTGGAACTACTTTTTGAAGCTTAGTGCAGGAGGGAAAGGGGCCTGAGACTAGCTAGGCAGTATTGTAAGAACCACAAAGTCTAAGAATAAGCCGAAGTCGATACTTGAAAAGAGACACGGCCCCCTGCAAGTGGCCAATTCATGGTATTGTGATCCGGTGTGACTGAGATGTGTCATGATTCAACTGCTAAATAAAAAGAAGTTTAAAAAAAGAAATATACTATATATGCACCATGGGTCAACTTGAGAGATTATATTTATTTAGGCCGGTATCCAAAATCTGAATCTGTCCACAAATTCACTGGTGCAACATCACAATATGATTCAGCGGGATGCGAAAAGGAGAGAGAGTGCTGGCCTAGCCTTCCATGGCTCAAATCAGCCAATGAGAGGCAAACCAGCGGCTCTTCCTGCTACGGGTTGTGGAGATGTCTGGAGAAGGCCTCTTGCAGTACTGGAACCATTGCCCAGCTACTGTACAAGCAACACCTTTCTTGAGGTAAAAATGTGCTCATGTTTGTCATAAATAGCAGGGCTGCCTCAGCAACAGGCATTTCATTCAAAAACTACAACTGTCTGGCCACTGCACAGGCAGTACAATTATGACTACAAACACTTCAATTAAGTCATGATGCTCTAAAATGCTTTCTGATTCAGATCCCTGACAAACACCTGCTCAAATAAAGCACTGCTTTGGGGTCGGATCCAATATAAGTGGTTATTGGAGTTTATTCGGCTGCCTAGCCTACAAAATAAACTAAAACTATGTTTTTCCAGTATTTGCAAAACATATTGTTTTTTTGTGCAGTGATTGCTATAAAGCACGCATTTAATTTAAAGGAGAAGTAATGCAGGGTATGTAGTGTCTTCCCACTGGCAGTGTGTCCAATGGACGTATGTTACTGTTTTACGCATTAAAAAGTCTGTGTGTTGTACTCTCACTCACACTCCCATCTCATTACCCTCTCTGGCATCTCATTACAGGACTATTAATGGATTAAAAAGGTTAGAGTGCTATATTCATACGTTTTAATAAACAATTCCTTGAACACACTCGGGGTCATTCACCTTCCCCTTTTCTGAATATTATGACTTTGTAGGGGTGGTCAACCTTGCCAACAGCATAGTACTTTGTGACTCCTTTAAATATTTTAATTTCACCAGATTAATTTGTAGCCCTGCATTCTAAGGCATGTGAAATTTGATGCTTTCAGCATGCTCGCGGCTGCGTTTCTGCACTCTTTGCCTGACTACATTAAGACGGTATTGCTGTTGTGTGGACTTTCATTGCTGACAAGTGTCCCCATGACAAATGTCTCACTTTAAGTCAGTCCTGACCTTTTAACAGACATCACATTGTATTCTAGGGCTTGAAATTTTGTTGTTAAAGTTGTAACTATAGGCTCAAAAACCCCTAGAGTAAAGTGCAGTTACGTAAAAAGCCAGGATTAGCAGAAGGTATCACACATAGCAATGGGACACCTTGCAGCTATAAATTCTGTTGCTATGTGGAAAGTCTTGCATTATGTTTTCACCACTGTCCCATGTGCATGGTGACTGCACTATTTTCACAAGTACCAGTCACTACACCTTGCACTGAATGTTTAAAGACTGTGGCGTTTGTCAGGTCACCTGCTATCAATACCAACTTGTTAGAAAAGGGGGGTGATGTATCAAAGAGTTTCACCCATTCTCTGTATGTGGGTAAATGTGATAATACATATTGGCCAATATTCTTACGAGCCAGCCATTTTACTAATCAGTGAAAGAATTAAACATGGCCAAAAGATCAAATATGATTTTAAACATGATTTTACAGTGTATAAAATAATTTGATCAGACCTAAAACATTATGTTAAACCTTGCAACTTTATTCCAATGCAAAATGGGAGGAAAAAAAGGAAGAAGAAACAATATTTAAGTGACATCCCTAAAAAGCAAAACTCATGAAGAATAGTCTTAGACCAGTCCTTTTTGCTTCTACTTTGTATAACAAAGTTACATTGTGTTTGCCTTTTCAGAAAGAAATGAAAATAACTTGTTCTTTCTCACATTCCTTTCTTTGATTAGCACTATAAATTGTGGTTGTGCAGGTGTTTATCAGTGTTTATATGTTTACCCTGATGAGCGCTGTTTCCCTTTCGGGGGGGTTTGTCACTTGCTATAAGTTTAAACCTAAAACAAGATAGCATAAATATAATACAATTGTTATTACAAGCCAGTGGTATTTCTCTAAGGAATACGTCTTTCATACACATTTAGAAAATAGAGCGGGTAAACTTGAGCACAATTATGAAATCTCTTTGGAGATTTGACCCTAAATATATCCGATGATACTCTATGGAACCAAAACTCAGCTCAATGTAAGCCTATGAGACTAGTGTTCAGTGTGAATTGACTACCGTGTTTGCATTTTAGATCTCTTTGGTGGGATATACACTAGCCAGAGGCACTAGTGAAGTCTAGTAAAACAGTCTCACTTCATTTTGGTTCTAGTTCATTTTGGTTAAAGTTAACTGAGTACTTAGGACTGGTAAAAAAAAAAACTCTGGTTCCCTCATCTGGGAAGGTCAGAATGAGTGGGAAGATTAGGGCTTTTTCCACAGAGTTTTTACCATCACTGTTTTTCAAGAGTCCACTAGTTCCCTCTCTAGTTGTGGTAAGTGGTTAGGGCTATGAATAGTTTTTAGGGCCTAGTATTTGAATGTTTTCCAGTTGAGGTTAACTTTTTAAGGTGCTCGTGGGCACATGGATCTTCAAGGGGCTGTATCTCAAAATGTGGCCGTTAAAGTCGACGTATTTCAATGACACAAGTTTGAGTGGCCGCGGGAGACTGCTGGTAGTAAGGTCGACCAGGGAAAGTTCAACCATCATCTTCTTGGGCACCACTGACTATGGTTGAAAAATAATTTTGTAAATGTGCATCTACAAAATTGTGGTGCTTTTCCGGTTGGCGGTGGGGTTCCATGAGCAAGGGAACTTTAACAGAGTTCCAGGACAAACTTCCAGAAAAAATCTCGGGGCATATTTACGTTCCCTGGCGCATCCCTGCATATCAGCAGGGATGCGCCAGGGAAAATGCGTCACGCAAGTTTACCCTTGCGCCACGTCCGATGCGCCGCATTTACAATGCGGCGCATCGTGGCGCAAGGATAAGCAGATGCGTGACGCATCTGCCGGCGGAAGGTTGGCGCAGTGCTGAAGTTGTGTCGCAAGCGCGACGCAACTCCAGCACTGTTCCAACCTTCCCTATCCCTAACATGGTGCGTCAATCCTTACGCCTGCTTGAAGCAGGCGTAAGGGTTTGACGCACCAGCGTCGGAAAAGTGACTGCGTGAAATCTTGTAGATTTCACTACGTCACTTTTCCGAGGCGTTCCTGCGCCGGAACACCCCCTGCGCCGGTACGCCCACATGAAACCTGACGCAGGTTTCATGTGGCGCAGGGGTTTACTACTTGACGCATCTCCCTAGATGCGTCACGTTGTAAATATAGCGCAACGCGGCGCATGGTTTGCGTCGCCTCTGCGTCACATGCGTGACGCAACGGCGGCGCAAAAGTGGCGCAAGGGGCTTGTAAATATGCCCCCTCAAGTTTAAGGTCTGGTGAGCGGCAGTGGGGTTCTCTGCCGCTTTTCCAGTGCAGATCTGTGCCTCTCTCCCTTCCAGGTCAGTGCCCCTTTCCAATTGCAGGTCTGAACCTCTTTCTCACTGTTGCTGTGGGTCCCTTTCCCATTGCTGATCGGTGCCCCTCTCTGAGTGAAAGTCTGTGCCTCTCTCACAGTCTCGCAGTCCATGTCAGTGCCCTTTTTTCAGTACATCGTCTGTGTCCTTCTCGCAGTGCAGGCCTGCATCTTTCAGCTCTCAGTCTCTTGGCTCAGCCCTGAACCCTCTTACAGCGCATGTCTTGACCACTGGCAGGTCTGTGCTCTTCTTTAATTGCACAAAAGCAGGCTGTACAACTCTGAAGGTAGCTTGCTTTGTGTTTTCTGTCTTTGCAAGAGTTCACCTTTGGCCCCTTCTTTCTCCAAGGACCTTTGTTCTGTGTTGTCTCTCATGGCAGGTGATTGCTCTGTGCAATTCTCCCAAGAGCTCCCTCTATCCCTCTTCCCTTTAACAGAGATCGCTCTCGGCCCTTGTCCTTGGAGCCTGCTCTGATTTCTCTCAGGAGCTTGCTACATAATGACTCCCATAACAGAAGCTTGCTCTGTATTTTCTTCCATTGCAGTGGGTCACTGTGAACCTTCTTCCATTGCACCGGTTCACACTGGTGGTTTCTCCAAATTCAGTAGCTCGTTCTAGGGTTTCTCCATAAAAAAAGCACTCTCTGACATCTACTAATGCATGAGTTCACTCCTGATCTCAAATTGCAGGAGAGTGTCTAGGCTTTCTCCCGTTTCAGGAGATCACCTTGTTCTCACCTTTTTGAAGCTAGCAAACTGCCTCTGTTAATTGCACGAGCTTGAATTGTGTTTTTTCCCACTGCAAGAGAAGACCCTAGAGAGATTCTCCTGTTGAAGAGACTTGCTCTGTGTGTTCTTCCATTGGAGAGGTTGGCTCAAGTTCACACTGGTAGCTCGTCCTGGTGGCAGGTCTATCTCTGCAGTTCACTTTGGGCTTTCACCCATTGCAGAAGTTTGCTCTGGGTTTTGTTCCATCACAGGAACTTGCTTGTGGCCTTCTTATATTGCAAAATCTCTCTCTGGCCCTTCTTCTACTGCATGAGCTCGCTCTGGTCGTTCTTCAATTACAAGAGTTCACTCGGGGCCTACTTCCATTGTGGGAGTTCACTCTTGACATTCTCCTATTGCAGGTTTTCCTTTTGGGCATTCTTCCAGTGCAGAAGCTTGCTCTCGAGTTTCCCCCATTGCAGGAGCTCTCTCTGGACCTTCTTTCATGGCAGGAGCGTATTCTGGACGTTCATCCATTGCAGGGTCGTTCTCTAGGCCTTCTTCCATTGCAGAAGTTCACTTTGGGCTTTCCCCTACTGCAGAAGCTTGCTCTGGTTTTTGTCCCTTTGCAGAAGCTCACATGTGGGCATCGTAAATTGGAAGATCTCAGTCTAGCTTTTCTTCCATTGCAGGAGCTCGCTTTGGGCTTTCTTCCATTGCAGAAGCTCACTCAAGGGTTCCTACCATTGCATAGGAACACCCCGTGCCCGCTTCCATTGCAAGCTCGCTCTGGGTCATCTTACATTGTAGGAGCTCGTCCTCCACGTTCTTATATTGCAGGAGCTCCCCTCGGTCCTTATTTAATTTCAGAAGCGCACTCCCTCATTCCAGCCGGCACGGTATTGATCTTATGTGTCTGGCCCTGCCTTGACCTTGCTAGCGCAGGATGTCAGATGAAGCTCGTAGAGAAGTCTGATGAGGGAAATTGGTCCCTGATGAACTCGGTGAGCCTGTTAGTTCGTCAATATCTATTCCCCAACTCTGGTAAAACTATGACTACTAGAGCTAAGTGCAAGCTCCGGCTCTCATAACAATGAGCTTGCAGCGCTGTGCTTGTGCAGAAGCAACAGGACCGCCAGAGGCCCCAGAGCCCTGCCCTGGTACCGTGCTTTGTATAGTCCTTTGCACCCCCGACGAACTACACTGTAGGGTAAACAGAAGTGAGGGCATGTGAGGTAGGTGTGGAGAGAGGGTACGATGGAGGGAGGGAGGGTGAAGCTAAGAGGGATTGAGGGAGAGATGGAAGAATGAGGGAAGAGGAAAGGGCGACAACATGTAATGTACGGTCAGCTTCAAGTCCAAAATTTGAAAAAGTCCCTTCACACCTGATCTGTCTCTTTCCTCCTTCGGGTCGGAAAAGAACTAAAGATGAAGATACCTCTTCAAGGAGTACTGGCATCCTGCGGAGTTTCCAGCTCCCACCCTCCACGCGACCCAACATAGAAGAAACACGTCTGCTTCCCTCCCCGGTGGTTCACGATCTTGAAAAGTCAGGAATCGTTTCCCAACCCCTTTTGATGTATAGCACTCGGTTTCTCCCAGTCACATTTCTGCTATACAAATGCCAATACCTGGCCGACCAGCTAGCACAGGGCCACCTCATGTTCCCATGGCCAAACAGTCAAGAGACATTATCACTCAGAAGGTGAGCACTAAGACGAGCTGGAAACCCTTACAGAATATGGGTTTCAACCTCAAGTTTAAATCCTCGGCTCTATCCAAGGCCATTGCGACTTTTGCAACCTCATAGCACCTGAGAGACTGTCCTGGATGTATTTTGAATACTGACTTCAGGCACCTTTTGCTGTTTGCCAGAGCTCATGGCATCAATACCAAAAACATAGAAAGAGGGACTTTTTTATCAGCTTCCTTGAGCTCTTGGTCTGCTTGGGTAAGCCCCCTGTTGCCATTACCTGAAGAAAGTCACTCAGATTTTGGATCAGGTCAACAGTGCATTTCAATCTCACCTTTGCTATTGCCTATTAGATGTACAAGTCTGCCTGCCTCAATAATGCTTCCCATTGCAGAGCATGGACGTTGAAGTCAATCATCCATGCACTGCAGTGTGCAGACCTATTTGGGCTCCTAAAAATGTTTCCACACTCCAGCTGGTGTTGCACCAAGGATGGTTCAGCACCTTACGTGATTTGACACATAAATGAGATTTCTCATTTAAAAATGATTTCTCACCTAAAAGGGATTTTACATCTAAACGTGATCTATGCTCCTAAAGGTTTTCCATGCTTAAGCTGATGTTGCAATAAGGGTGATTTTCTCGCATCAGTGTGCTGATAACCGAGACTGATGCACCTCTTTTACACAAACTCTGTGCCTGAAAACTAAGCCAATGTTAATTTTCCACCTAACAGTGTTTTCGCTAAGCCTGGGCGTAGTTCGCGAAGTAGCGTTACGCGAAGCTACGCAAAGTGCAGTTCGCACTACGCGAGCTACGCGTAGCACTACGCGAACTGCGTAGTGCACTGTTCGCAATGATTGCACAGTGCCGGATGCTTATCCGCACTGTGCAATCATTGAAAACGGCATCTTGCACAGTGCGAGCTGTCTTTTACTGCCGCTCGAGTAGATTTTTACTCGAGCGGCAGCTTTCTCAACGCGGACTGGTAGTTTCTCATCGCGAGCGGTCGCGAGCATACGCGACCACTCGCAATGAGAAACCTGACCTCCCCGCGTTGAGAATCTCGCTGGGATGTCATTTTGCTTGCTCGCGGTCGCCAACTTGACGTTGAGGACCGCGAGCAAGCAAAAAATGACCGCTGCGCTACGCTACGCGTGTTTGCACTGTGCTACGTGCAATTCGCGTTGTGCGAAGTAGCGCAAACTTCGCAAACTACGCGAGCGTAGCGTAGTGCTTTGCCCAGGGTTAGTTTTCGCGCCTAATTATGATTTATGTTCCTAAATGTGTTTTTGCAACCAAGTGTCTCAACACTTCTGATGATGCTGCATCAAGGATGAACTTGCACGTAAATGTGTTTTTGCACCTTAAAAGTGTTTCTTCACTCCTGTTGATGTTGCACCAATGAGTATTTTGCACCGTCTTTTTTTTTACGCCTCAGAATGATTTGATTTCTGATTCGATAAGTCTTTTCACACTCCTGTCAATGGTGTACAAAGGTGATTTTGCATCTAGTTTTTAATGTACTCCTCAATGTGATTAATGCTCAGCGTTTTCCCAAAATCCTAGATGGTTTTGTATCTAAAGTTTATGTGGCAGATAAATATTTGTTCATGCTGATACTGTTACTACTGCATTTTCTCTCTGTACTGAGTAACACCTGACAGCTGCACAAAGCCACTGTCCCATATTGAAACTCCTTCTAAAAATAAATGGCCTAAATGATTTTTTGCCTGATCTTGTTATAGCCACTATAATTAAAGTGAAATAGAGCTTCATATTTGAGCAAACTCCAACATGCATATTACACCTTCTCAGACATCCTATTCCTCATTGCGTATTCGAAGCAACTCCCAAATACCAAAAAGCCCCAAGACACGATGGCCAACCCAGAAACCTTCATTGGTGACAACTGCCAACCGTCTCTGGCTGGGCTCCATTAAAACTGACCTCCTCTTTTTTTTAATTAAGGACACACGCTCCTGGATCAATACACTATGGTTATTCTTCTTAGACCCCCAATTATGTGTGCACCGGTGTCCTGTGTGATCATTATTGTATCAATTAAAATCCCATACCAAGGTTTTCAAAATGTAATAGGTGTATTAACTGTTCACTATTTGAATTTTGTTTTTTGTGTGTGTGGATCTGCATGTCTTGGTAGTGACAATCCATATTTCCCTTGATAAAATTCAGCAGGTTTGACCTATCAGAATCTTTTTGGGCACTCACAATCAAGAGCATGGTCTCCAAGAACACAAAACTAGAAATGTTACAATCCAGTTATCAAATATAAACCCCTACATTGCTCGATACTGTGAAGGCCCTTAAAGCTTCCACCATCGCAAAGGACATTAACACTGGAACCAAGCTTACCATCTTTACTCACTGCGAAACCACTAACTGGTTCTCTTCCACTCCCTCCATCATCACCCATGCACCCCTCTTTGAATGAAAACAGAAACCACAATGCCACCATAAATAAAGGTAGAGAAGATAATAACTTGAAACCAAACTACTCAAACACTACCATAGACTGAACTACTGGCAAGGACAGACCCCACAGCCCTCCACGGAGCCACCAACACAGCCTGTCTCTGCCAACCAACTTTCCCATCTAGCTTAGCTACACAAAAAACCACAGCATATAAACTGACTTTCCATAAAAGAAATGTGCCACCTGTAGATATGACTGACATCCGAGATATAACTGCTCACCTCATACTTCATTACAGTCGTTTACAACTGACCAGAGCACACATGTCTTATCCACTCTCAAAAATGCACAGCTTGGCATCAAACTGAAGCTAAATCACCTGCATGAGACAAGGCATCTGCAAACCCATCTCTCAATTTCAATCACCTTCCTGCCATGGACTGCTCTCCTCGCCCACTGTACACCCATTTGTCACATGTTGTGAGGAGCCCTACACACACCAACGCCAATGTTTTGGAGCATTCCCCGCTTGCAGTGCCTTCAATGCAATCCACACTCCTGAATACTCTGTGATCCAAGATCCCATAACATGTCCCAAAGCCACCATCAATTGAGCTAGATATTCTAAACACACTGTGAGATCAGTCTGCCCAAGCAACCTCAGAAGAATCCCCTCCTCTGAACCCAGTCACAGCATCCCTTACATTTCACATCAAAGGTGCCCTTCTGAACTGTTTGTTTGTGGTCTTTAATGCAGCTTTAATAGCTTCCCTCCTTCAAGACTGACCTTGATGCTATTAAAGCTATGAAAACCTGGTTCTACTTATCTTCCTTACAACTGTTTCACCACTAGGAAACAACATCCTCTATCTCCACAGAGCAGAAAGAACTTGTATAGGGGCTGGCTTTATCCACTAGTGTTCCCTTAAATACAGACTGGAAAATGCACTAAAATTCTTCCTCGTTTAATGCTTCACTAAGGAGTTTACAAACATAGCACCGAAATCACTGAGACTAATCATTTTATACCTTCCATATAGAGTTTTATGGAGAGTTTATGTGATTATAGCAATGAGCAACTCACACGGTCTAGGCGAAATCTAAATCACACCATCGTAATTTGCGTAATTTTGGATTATACTTGTAACATGAAATTCCGCCGTTACATCACTTTGCATACATACGCACCATTTACGGTAGAAATTTACTGTGAATGGCGTCACTCGCGAAAGCATGCGAGCAAGAGAATGTGAGCAGCTGTTGTACATGGAGTTTTTGTTTAAATGCATCCTTGTGCCAAAAGTTGATGCAAGGATGCATTGAAATGAGAGATTTACATTTTATATAATCATGAATAATTTCACAAAATTTTACTGAAATTTCACAAACAAAACTCGACAACAGTGTTACACCTTTCCTAGCCAAAATAAGAGCTCACCCTATACCTGATTTTCTTAAAGAAACACCACATACAAATCTCTAACCCTCTACACTTGTTTGTCAGACCACTTCTTCATTTCTTTCAAAATCCCGACCTTAGCTCACTCTTCCCTTGTTAAAGTAGAGATAGAAAGGTAAAATCTTGAAGCCTCAAACACGTGCTAAAATGTGCAAACACAGACATGCAAAAATATTCTCAGATAGAGATCCAACCTGCCCTTTTCTGTGCTACATATGGCTGTGCCCTGTATTTTATTTACCAGACTTGTGGTGCTGGTGAATTTTCTTTCCTAAATTTGCTGTGCTGTTCCCATGTAGCGCCACAAACTTGAGCTATAAACAATTGAGCCACACTAAGGAGGCATAGAAAGGGATAGGTTACACAGAAACGCAGCTCAAAAAGTCTGTGTGTTTGTGCATATCTGTGTTTCAATGCATTAGTATTGAAGCCAGATCTCTATGCTTTGCTGATGTTTATTTTTTCTTTTGGAGAGGATAGGTGTGGCTGCTCAGTCAGTGCTGTTGCTCTAAGGTCCCACCCCTTTCTAGAGCCCCTCCCTCTCCATGGCCCCTCTTTCTTTTCCTTCGTAGCATCACCCAGTGAAAATCATTACACGGTTGGCAGATTTGGAAAACATACACCATATATATACAACATCACAGACTGCTGCTGAATAATGGTCAGTTACAGAAGTGAGATCAGAAGAGTGCAAATCTGAAATTTTATGACAATCGCTTTGTTGTACCAACTAAAAAAGATCCTTCGGCGGGGGCTAGAAGGCAGTGGAGAGGGTGAAGTGGTGGCACTGGAAGGGTAGATGGTTTGGGAATGTTAGGGGTGCACTGGGAGGGGGGACAATATGATAAAAAGAAGTATACATCATTCTTGAAGCACTTCAAGTCTATCAATGAACTGAGAACTCTGTGCGCTATGTAAAAAGAGCCTGAGAAACCTGGCAATAGGCAGGTGACTTCAGTAGATCTCATGGAAACTGCCATCTTTCACCCCATAAGGATGCTCAAGAGGCTGAGTATCTGCTGCAGTGATCAATGTACCATCTGCAGGCAAATGGTTTCAGTGCCAATACATCAGTATGGTGGCTAGTGCACCTTTGAACCATGTATGTTTATCGATATCTTTATGTTAAGTTATGTATTGTAGCTTGCACTAAGGGCATGCAAAATGTGCTTAATTTGCTTTTGCGTAATCATGTGAAATGTCAGGATAAATAAGAGAAATGATGCCAAAGCAAATCTATCATTTAGCGCTATATTTTAGAGTGATATGGTTCCTAGCCAGTGGCGGCTCCTCGAGGGAGTGCTGCGGGGCGGTTGGGTGGGGCGGGGGAGGGGCAGGCTGGGGGGTAGTAAACTCTGGCATACGGCCGAACGGAGTTAAGTACATAAATAAATAAATAAAACGAATTACATTGCGCGCTGCAACGCCAAATCGGCGATGCGGCGCGCGCAATGTAATTAGTTTTATTTATTTATCTATGTACTTAACTCCGTTCGGCCGTATGCCGGAGTTTACTACCCCCCACCCTGCCCCTCCCCCGCCCCACCACCCTGCAGCACTCCTTCGAGGAGCCGCCACTGTTCTTATCAATTGTTGTGCAAGGATGTTTTTATTACGCTAAAAAATAGTGCAGAAAACACAATTGCTGTGAACTGCAGCTACCTGCAATCTGGTTGTTCATGTTGTTCCTGCACTATAATTTTGCTTCACATGGCAGCTTTATTATGCAATGTGGCATAATGATGTAATTTCAGGAACTTGTGTAACACTAAATTCCCAAAATTATGCAAATGATACCAGCGTAATTTGAATTTCACCCGCGCCTATCTAAACTTAGTTAGAATAAGTAGCACAGAGCTTTGCAGAGAACATTTTCATGTCAGCAGGCGCTTAGGGTGCTGTACAAAGAAAAGTGTTTGTTGTATGGGGTCCAGTTGAAAGATGTTAATGAGGTAGTCCTTGTAGGAAAGTAGGATCTGCTTTCATGGTTACCCCCACTTTGCTGGTGTCAGTATATTTTTTTGACTAGTCTGGCTGGGATCCTGCTAATCGGGACCCCAGCCACTCTGCTTCCTCCCTAAATTTATTATGGTAAGTACTTTGGTACCTTCCCATTCGGCTACTGGTGTACCCTTCTAAGTCCCTAGTATATGGTACTAAAGTACCCAGGGCATAGGTACACCAGGGTTCTCCCATGGGCTGCAGCATGTATTATGCCACCCATGAGAGACCACTCAAACTGTGACTACAGGCCTGCCATTGCCGCCAATGTGAGCAGGTCCTAGCACCACTTACACAGATATAAGTTTCCTTTTATCTGAGGTCACTACACTTAAAACCTATAAGTCACAACTAAGGCAGGCCCTTCAATCCTGAAGGCAGGGTGCTAGGTTACAAGTGTGAGGGTGCACCTGCATGAGCAGGACACCCCTACAAACCCCGGAGTCGATTCTCCAGGCTTTGTAAGTGCAGTCCGCCATCTTGATCCATACAGTGGCCAAGCGTCATTACACGATGGCCAACTATATAGTGGCTGTGCTGAACCTGGGCATACATGGTATCAAACATGTTGGAATCATACCCCAACGCCGTTACCGGTGTTGGAGGTATGATTCCATGCACTGGAGGGCTCCTCTGGGAAGCCTCCAGTACTCCTGGTAACAGCCTTCCAGGGTCTGCCAGCAAACTAGTGCTGCTGCCGACCACAGACATGATTCTGCTGTCCTACTGCTGAGCTGAGCTTGAGCAGGGGAAGGTAGAACAATAGGTTTCCTATCACAAGGAGGTGTGACCACCTCCTAGACAGGACTTAGTGTATTGGGCTTGGGTTGGGGCGCTTGCCAGCGCCTCCAGACTGCTTTGAATGGCACATTTGGTGCCCTCCTTGCATACTGCAGTTAGAACCAGTTCTGTGAACCCTTGGCTCCTGCTCTGGTATGAAACTGTACAAAGGACATGGGAGTATCCTCCCCTCTGTCCAACCCCTCCTCTGGGAGGGACCCCTGATCGTCCTAACCCCTTTCTAGGGGTATAAAAGAGCTTACCTGTTGGTGGGTCCTCAGATTCGTCATGGGACAAGACTCACGCCTGAAACCCCATCACTCTTCGAATGTCTGGACAGTTGGACTTCGCCTGGAACCAAGACTGCACCAAGGATGACTCCTTCGGTTCCTGGTCTCTCTGTTCTGCAAGTCTTCTTTGTCACCTGTGTCTGTGCTTCTTCCAGGATCTTCAACAGACCTGTGGGCATCAAGGACGCCCAAAGTAATCTCCCTTGGAGTGAAGGAGTCACTCCCCTGCACCTGCAGGCCCTGCAACGAAGCTGACTGGTCTGCTGCTCCTGACATCTCACGGACTTCAAAAGGCTCAGCAGCACAGGTCATAGTTCCGCAACTCCCTCAAGGCCTGACCTGTCCTCTCTGAAATTTTGAGGCCAGTATCCGTTGTCGGAACTGCTGGGACTGAACCCCTGTGCACCGCATCAACTTGCCGTTGCCAAGGTTTGTTGGCTCTGCACTCTAGAGATCTTCGGACTACAAGAAGCTCCAGACTCCAGCATCTTTTCCTTCCAAGACCAGCATCCTCACTGCATCCTCTGCACCATGGGTCTTTTTTGGTGAGATGCCCGAGGTCCTCTTGCGACTCCTGTGCCTTTGGCCTGTGGGTCCTCTTGAGGGTCTTTTCCTGCTTCAGTGGGCTCCTCTGCTTGCTCGGGGTCTACTCTGACTCTCCTGCACTTGGTGAGTCCTTTGGACCTTGCTGCTCCCAATGTTGCTCCTTCCTCGTTTTCCACATCTGTTGCTGCTGCCAAGGCTTGTTGGTGCTCCCGTTGGACACCGACCCCCTGGTTCTCGACTTCCGATGTGGAACAGCTCATGAACGGCTCCTGGTCTTCCTCAGCATCGCCTGGTCCTCCTCACAGCTGCAGCAACAAGGTCACTGTAATCACTCCTGCATCTTCCGTCATCGGTGGGCATTGTTCTTCCATGCCTCCCGGTCACCTCGGAGTGACATAGACTCCTCTGCTCGCAGGTTCTTCTCTTCAAGAATCCACCCTTGGATTCCACTGGACTCTTGACCAGTCTTCGCCAGCGGCATCTTTACTGAAGTCCTCCATTGTGGTCTGTGGCGGTTTCCAATGTCACTTCGCACCTATGCACCTCGCTTCCCTGGTGTAGGTATCCTAGTTCCTGGGGTATCTACGGGTAGGGTGACTTTCCAACCTTCTGTCTTCCACGGGGTGTCTTCACGGTCCATTGGTAAGGGTCCTTCTTCTTCAAAACTGCAACCGCAACTTTCCCTTTGGCTTTTGAGTACCCAGCTGTGTTCCCACTCTGCACACAGCCTCCGTTGGGTTCGTGGGTACTTGCCTTGGGTGGTTCCTTGAGTCTCAAGCTCTTCTGAGTCTCCTGGTCCAAGTCCCGACATCGGTTGCAGTTCGCATTCCACTTTCTTAGTATATGGTTTGGTCTCCCCCTGGAGACCACTGTGTATTGTGCTTACTTACCTGTTTGCAATTGAAGTGTTGTGTGTAATTGTGTTGATATCTCTGGGTAGGAGATATGCCAATGTGTTAGTAAGTGTTGTGTAATAGATTACTTTTATAACTACACTGTGTGGTTCTTTTTCGTTTAACCTAAACTACATGATTAGATCTGGTAAAACAAGCTGCTTAACACTCCTTCTGGGCTAAGCCTGAAGGCTGCTCCACAGCTACCACTTAGAGAGCTTTCTATCATTATCTAAGACCATTAAACTAACCATGCGGGTTATCTGGATTAGTGCAAGGTGCTTCACTTAAATATGTGTGCACCATATACTAAGCCAGCCTCCTACATTGGTGTGCAGCGGTTGGGATTTAAGCCTGCACTGTTTACCAGCTGATCTAGGTGTGGTTAGATAAAAAACCATCACTAGTATTAGGCACATATAAATACTTTTTGTATAATAGTAAGTTCTACTGAACTTTTTGGATTGCTAGTTGAGGGTCTAGCACAATCCTTTCTACAATCCTTTTTAAGTTTAGTTTCGACTAGGGTAGGTAACTACACTACACCTGGTTTACCATGTCTTTAGTTGGGGAATCCAGTGGGTCCCAATCTTCTACATACAGTGGTCTTAAGTTCCAGGAACTTAGGACCCTGGCTGCATCCGGGAAGTTAAAGGCAGGTAGTATCCCTAACACCCAGCAATTTCTTAGAGCTGCTTCTGCAGCAGGATGACCTCCAGAAAGCTGGGAGGTCAGAAGGGCAGAACAATGTGGGTGGGGTGGCTCCAGAAGATGGGTCAGGGGTGGTTCACCCCAGTGACACAAATTCTCAGCCTGACCAGGAGGAGTCTGATGACTCCACACTGGTGAACTCTGATCCCCCCAGGGAATAGTACAGATAGTACGGAGAGTATCCCTAGAGGTAGGTCCTCCTTTATTCCTCCTGTGAGGGTACAGAGACTTCATGGAAGGTCTAGATCCTCCTCTGTTAATTCCAATGCCTCTAACAATTGCATAGGGACCTCCATCTCTAGTCAGAGGGAGGACTCCTTAGAGAGGGAATACCACCTGCTTAAGCTTGAGAGAGCCAAACTCAGAATCATGCAAGTGCAGCTGGCCCTTGATAAGGAAACCTTGGAAGTACAGAGGGCTAGGAAGAATTTGGGACTAAAGTCACAGGGTCTGGGAGCAATCTTTTGATGCTAGGAACCTGAGCAGGATAGTCCCTCCTTACCAGGAGGGGGATGATATCCATAACTGACTGGATCACTGCCTTGGAGAAGGCCTGTAAAGTACAGAATGTCCCTCAAGGGCAGTGGGCAGCAAAGGCAGAGACAAACTCCTTACTGTCAAGGGGGGAGATGCTGACAACTATACAGTCTTGAAGAGTGCCCTCATAGATGGGGTTGGCTTAGCCACTGAGCTATACAGGGTTAAATTCATGGACACACAGACGGCACACACCCAAGACTGGGTTGACTTTGTAGACAGTGCTATTAAGGCTCTGGAAGGCTGGCTTCATGGAAGTAATGTGCATGACTATGAGGGATTGTACAATTTATTGATGAAGGAGCACATCCTTAATAACTGTCCAAATCAGCAGTTGCGCCAGTACCTGGTGGGCTCTGATCTGACCTCTCCCCAGGAATTGGGAAAGAAAGCAGACAAATCGGTCCGCACCACAGTGAAGAAGAAAAACAATGGTAGTGGAGGTGACCAGAAGAAGCAAGATTCTTCTACTGCCCAAGAGAAGAGCGGGGAGAAAGGTAAAGACAAAAAGGAGCCTTCACAAGGTCCCCAAAAATCTTCCTCTGGGGGTGAGTCCTGAAACTCCTCTTCCTCTGGCAAGAAACCTTGGTGTTACCTGTATAAGGAAAAAGTCCACAGAGCAAGGGATGCCAATTGCTCTAAAGCTAACACCAAATAAGCTACTACTACTGCCCCTAGTACAATTAGTTCCCCTAGCACCAGTACAAGTAGTAGTACAGCCCCCAAGGGATTAGTAGGGTTAACCTTGGGTTCTGAAGTGGGTTCTGGCTTAGTCAGAACTCCTACTCAGGCTGTCCTTGTCTATGACAGTGGCATGGAACTTGCCACTTTACTTGTAAGTCCCACTAACTTGCACAAGTATAGACAACAGCCACTGATTAACAGTCAGGAAGCTGTTGCACAGAGGGGCCACTGTCACACTGGTGAAAGAGAAGCTTGTGTTTCCTGACCAAATCATACTTGGTCAACTTTGCCAAGTGACCAATGCAAGCAATGTTAGGACTGACCATTCCTTGGCAGTTGTGAATCTCAGCCGGGGAGGGGTAACTGGACCTAAAAGAGTTGTGGTTCCCCCAGACCTACCTGTGGACTGTCTGTTGGGCAATGATTTAGAAACTTCAGCCTGGTCTGAAGTGGAGTTCAGGACACATGCAGAGATAATGGGAATCTCTGCCAGTGCATTGCTGTTACTAGGGCTCAGGCCAAACAGTTATGCACTGAGGGAGCTCTGGATCCTGGAAAAATTGACCAGCTAGCTCCTAAGAGAAAGAGCAGTAAGGGTAAGGGATTATCCTCCTCCCAGACTCCTAGTGAGGATCAGTCTCCTAAGGGAGATGATCCTAGCCCTGTGAACGAACTGTCCTAGAAGAACTTGGGTCTCACACAGCAGGCTTCGAGGGGCAGGGGGCCCTTCCAGGGCAGACTTGAATCTGGAGCAGAAATTCTGCCCTCTCTTGAACAGCTGTGGGTCCCATAGGATCTATTGGGAAAGATGGGCATCTGTTTTCTGAGAGTAGAGACCCCAAGTCTGGTGCCACCAGGAGGTTGGTTATACCTCAGAGGTACAGGGGTGTTCTTCTGTCCCTAGCACATGACATTCCCCTTGCAGGACATCGTAGGCAAAGCAAGACTTGGGACAGGCTTGTCCCTCATTTTCACTGGCCCCACATGTCTGAAGACACCAAGGAGTTTTGTCGGTCCTGTGTCACTTGTCAAGCCAGTGGTAAATCAGGTGGAACTACAAATGCCCCCTTAATTCCACTTCCAGTGGTTGGGGTTCCCTTTGAGAGGGTAGGGAAAGACATTGTTGGTCCCGTAAACCCTCCAAAAGCATTTGGACACAGGTACATCCTAGTGGTGGTAGACCATGCCACTAGGTATCCAGAAACTATTCCCCTTAGGTAGCTCCTGTGGTGGATAGGGCCCTTCTGGGAGTCTTTTCCAGAGTAGGGTTTCCTAAGGAGGTTTTGACAGACAGAGGTACAAACTTCATGTCTAGCTATATAACTGCAATGTGGAAAGAGTGTGGTGTAAACTACAAGTTTACCATACCCTACCATCCACAGTGCAATGGGCTTGTTGAAAGGTTCAATGAGACCCCAAAGGGTATGATCATGGGACTCCCAGAAAAGCACAGGCAAAAATGGGATGTCTTACTACTCTGCCTTCTCTTTGCCTACAGAGAGGTTCCTCAGAAGGGGTGGGCTACAGCCCATTTCAACTTCTGTTTGGACATCCAGTTAGCGATCCATTGTGTCTGGTTAAGGAGGGCTAGGAGCAGCCTCTCAAACCTCTTAAACAGGATATTGTGGACTATGTCCTTGGCCTGCGTTCATGTATGGCATAGTACATGAAGAAGGCCAGCAAAAACCTTGAGGCCAGCCAGGAGCTTCAGAAAGCTTGGCATGACCAAAAGGCTGTACTGACTGTTTACCAGACAGGACAGAAAGTGTGGGTGTTGGAGCCTGTGCCTCCAGCAGCTCTCTGAGACAAGTGGAGTGGTCTCCACACATCCTTGAGAAAAAAGGTGAGGTCAGCTACTTGGTGGTCCTAGGCACTCCCAGAAGTCCTCACAGAGTTCTGCATGTGAACCACCTAAAGCCATTCGTTGACAGTGCTGACATGAGCTTGCTCATGGCAACTGATGAGGGACAGGAGGAGGAGAGAGATCTTCTCACTAATCTCCTCTCTCAGGTCCCTGTGGATGGGTTCAGTTGATGGAGTAGCCTTGGCAGGCAGTCTCACTGACCAGCAGCAAGCTGATTATAGGCAAGTCCTTAATCAGTTTCCCCACTTGTTCTCTCTGACTCCAAGTCAAACCACCTCGTGTACCCATGAAGTGGACACAGGTGACAGTCTGCCTGTCAAGAGGAAAATCTCCCTACAGCCTGACCATGTCAGAGACTGCATCAGAACTGAGGTCCAAAAGATGCTGGAGTTGGGGTTCTTGAACCTTCGAATAGCCCTTGGACTAGTCCTGTAGTCCTTGTGCCAAAACCTCACACCCAAGATGATAAGAGAGAGAGATGAGGTTTTGCGTAGACAACTGATGCCCATCCAATTTCCAGGGCAGATGAGCTGATTAATACTCTGACCGCAGCCAAGTATCTCAGTACAATTGACCTGACTGCTGACTACTGGCAAATCAGACTCACTGAGGATGCCAAGCCAAAAACAGCGTTTTCAACCCCTAGTGGGCATTATTTATTGTGATGCCTTTTGGTTTGAAGAATGCACCTTTCACATTTCAGAGGTTGGTGAACAAAGTTCTCACATGTCTGTCAGTCATTATGCAGCATATGTAGATGATATTGCTGTCTTTAGTTCCACCTGGGAGGATCCCCCGGTCCACCTCAGGGATGTTCTAGAGGTCCTGAAAAAGGCAGGCCTCACTATCAAGGCCATAAAGTGCTAGATAGGGCAGAGCAAGGTTGTGTACTTGGGCTACCTTGTAGGTGGAGGCAAGGTTCAACCATTGGAGAGCAAAATCCAGACCATAACGGACTGGGTTGCTCCCACTACCCAGACTCAGGTCAGAGCTTTTTTGGGCTTGACTGGGTACTACAGGAGGTTTGTTAAGGGATATGGGTCTATAGTGACTCCTCTTAATGATCTCACCTCCAAAAGAATGCCTAAGAAAGTTCAGTGGACAGTTAGCTGTCAGAAGGCATTTGATGACCTGAAGCAGGCCATGCGCACTGCTCCCATTCTGCAAAGTCCTGATTAGTCCAAAACCTTCATTGTCCAGACAGATGCTTCTGAGATAGGGGTAGGTGCAGTTCTATCACAACTTAATGCAGATGGCCAGGACCAACCGATAGCTTTTATAAGCAGAAGTTTGAACCCCAGGGAGAAGCGTTGGTCAGCTATTGAGACGGAGACCTTTGCTGAGGTCTGGGCCTTGAAGAAGTTGAGGCCATACATGTTTGGTACTCACTTCATTATTCAGACAGACCATAAGCCAACTTATGGCTAAAACAAATGAAGGGTGAAAATCCCAAACTTTTGAGGTGGTCCATTTCCCTACAGGGAATGGATTTTTCTGTGGAACATAGACCTGGGAGTAACCATGCCAACGCAGATGGACTCTCCAGATGTTTCCATTTAGAAAATGAAGACTCAACTGGGCAAGGTTAGTCTCATCTCCTTTTATTTGGGGGAGGGGGATTGAGATGGCACACGGTGTAGAGGATGCAGTGACGATGCTGGTCTTGGCAGGAAGAGATGCTAGAGGCTGGATCTTCTTGCAGCACGAAGATCTCTGGAGTGCAGAGCCAACAAGCTTCGGCAGGGGCAAGTTGATGTGGTGCACAGGAGTTCGGTCCCAGTGGGTCTGACGAGGGATACTGGCCTCAAAATTGCAAAGAGGACAGGTCAGGCCTCGAGGGAGTTGCAGAACCACCACCTGTATTGCTGAGCCTTTCGAAATCCGTGTGACGTCAGGAGCAGTAGACCGGTCAGCTTTGTTGCGGTGCCTGCAGATGCAGGGGAGTGACTCTTTCACTCCAAGGGAGATTACTTCGGGTGTCCTTGATACCTCCAGGTCTGTTGAAGATCCTGGAAAAGCACACACACAGACGACGAAGAAGACTTGCAGAACAGCGAGACCAGGAGCAGCAGGAGTCTTCCTTTGTTCAGTCTCGGTTCCAGGCGAAGTCCAGCGAAGTCCAAGTGTCCAGATGGTCGAAGAGTGATGTGGTTTCAGGCTTGAGTTCTCTCCCACAAAGAATCTGAGGACGCACCCACAGGAAAGCCCTTTTATACGCTAAGAAAGGGGTTAGGACGACTCAAGGGTCCCTCCCAGAGGAGGGGCTTTACAGAGGGAGTATACTCCCATGTCCTTTGTCCAGTTTCGCACCAGAGCGGGAGCCAAGGGTTCCCAGAACTGGTTCTAACTGCAGTATGCAAGGAGGGCACCAAATGTGTCCTTCAAAGCAGTCCGGTGGCACTGGCAAGCACCCCCACCCCAGCCCAATACACTAAGTCCTGTCTGGGAGTTGGTCACACCTCCCTGTGACAAGAAACCTATTGGTCTACCTTCCCCTGCTCAAGCTCAGCTCAGCAGCATGAGGGCAGAATCTTGTTTGTGGTCAGCAGCAGCACTAGCTTGCAAGCAGACCCTGAAAGGCTGTTACCAGGAGTACTGGGGGCTTCCTGGAGGAGCCCCCCAGTGCATGGAATCATACCAGTAACGGCATTGGCGTATGATTCCAACATGTTTGATACCAAACATGCCCAGGTTCGGCACAGCCACTATATAGTTAGCCATCGCGTAATGATGCATGGCCACTATATGTATCAAAATGGCTGATCACACTTACAATTCCTGGAGAATCGACTCCTGGGTTTGTAGGGGTGTCCTGCTCATGCAGGGACACCCTCACACCTATAACCTAGCACCCTTCCTTCAGGGATGAAAGGCCTGTCCTAGGGGTGACATAGGTTTTAAGTGTAGTGACCTTGGATATAAGGAAAGTTATATCTGTCGTAAGTGGTGCTAGCACCAGCTCACACAGGCGGCAATGGTAGGCCTGTAGTCACAGTTTGAGTGGTCTCTCATGGGTGGCATAATACATGCTGCAGCCCATGGGTGACCTTTGGTGTACCTATGCCCTGGGTACCTTGGTATCGTACACTAGGGACTTACAAGGGGACACCAGTAGGCAATTGTGGAGGTACCAAAGTACTTACCATGTTAAATTTAGGGAGGAAGCACAGTAGCTGGGGTCCTGATTAGCAGGATCCCGGCCAGACTAGTCAAAAAAACATGCTGACACTAGCAAAAAGTGTGGGTAACCATGAAAGCAGATCCTACTTTCCTACAGTACTAGACAGAACACTTTTATACAGTTAGTTTATATATTATACATTAAATACTTTTTTCATTCTATATATGTACAACCTCAGTTTGGGCCAACAGCCTACTGCCAATTGAATTTAAAGCTGTGTTTACAGTTGGGCTCAAGCCTACTAGTTTGTGGTTGGCTTTCTCCATCTCAACGGATGATGTTGAGGAATGAAGGAGGCAGGGTGGTGAGAGGTGTACTTTTGGCAGGATAGGCTTGCCCTGTCCTCAGCATGTTTTGGTTGCCATTATGTGCTACCAGCCATATAGCTTCTTGGGGAGGAGGAACAATCGATGGGCTTGATAATGTCATTTTTGTGAGGGAGCAGGCAACTTCCATGTTTTACATAAAATTAAATACTTGTATCAAAACAAATTTAAATGGAAGGGAAGTTAAGGTTGGCTTGGGTGGCCATAGTGGTCACAGCACTAAACTTCAAACATATTATATATACAAGTTAAGCTACTACTTTAACCTTATCTCTCTCCTGATAACTAACTTAGGGCATTATTTAGAGTTTAGCTGATGCGGATGGGACTTGAAAAATGCCTGTTTTCCCGTTCCCTACCATGGAACTTAGTCCATCAGATTTATAGTATGGTGGGTTGACAGGGACTAAAGCCTACCAACTTTGTTGCATTTTCGACAGAGTTATACCAGAACGTAACAGGTGGTCGGACAGAAAGCTACTATTCCATCCGCTGAATTTTGAGTATAATTTCCATTGATAGAAACATGGCAGTTCATCCTCCACACCTGAGTGCGAGAAAAAAGAGCACAAATAGGCAAACCCTATTCACAACAACCACAAAACCTTCTCCAGCAATATGTCCTTGTTATTCTAACACCCGGGGCTCTATCTGGGAGTGCTGGATGATCAACAACACAATGCACAACAAAATAGAAGGTAAGTACAATGAGAAAAAGATTTTACATTTGTTATGTTAACTATCAGTGGCCTTAAAGTTAAATTTATACACACCATCCCATAACTAACAGCAATGTACCCTGTCTCCCTGTATGACCACATCTCACACTACGTACCCATAATAAAAGCTCAACTAATGCAATTTATTACCCCCCCACACCTCATGACAATAACCGAATGCACATTTGTAACACAGCTACATTGTCACACAAACAAATAGTGCTAACACTCTATATCTAAGCTGTTTTAAATGTCTGATAAAATAAATATGTGCTTGTAATATTTTAAAATTGAAGTGTTTAACATAAAGCACATAACTATTCAGAGACTAACTTTCATCCTACTTTACCCACTTACCACACTCTCCACAATCATATGAGGCAGCCATATACCTGAAGTACATATTTATATTACGCTGTCACTGATATGTTTTGTCTTTAAATCTAGCATATGATAACAAGTGCTGGACACACACTCACATGCCAGGCATTGCACTCATATCCTCAACATAGGTATAGGCATACATACTGCATTGAATGGACTATATGTGAACCCCCAAATTCCAAAGCATTTCTACATTTAATCATACAAATATAGGAGTTAAATATAGTCACACACACACTACCACTCTGAATGCCATTCACACTAGGCCCTGACAATAACACTACCACTTCCTATAACACCCATGGGAAAGGGAATGAACTACATCTTCCACAATGCAACACATAGGAAATATCAAGACCTGGAAATGAAGGTTCGTCGCTAACCTATGAAACAGACTGGAATATGCAATTGCATATGGCAAACATTATACTATTCTAAAAGCTAAATAAAGATTCACGCTAGCAACAGATACGAAAGGTTCTATTAGAACTTTTTATTTTAAAAAAGGGACAACAAAAGTCTTCTTCCTCTTGGTCATTAATGAATAAAAAATAAAAGTCTGGGAGTGGGGCAGAAAAACATAGTGCTCTATCACAGTCTATATACAATTGGATCCAGGCATTCTGCTTGCTGGATGGCATAGCAGTCATGTTTGTGATGGAGTAACCATCTGTCAGGCTTCAAATCAGGGCCTGAGTCACACATCTGACATACTTTTTGGCCAATGCATTAAAGTTAGATTTGCTTTTATACACTAGGAAAATGGTGTGTATCTGCTCTGCTATTTTAAGGACTATGCTATATGCCAAAATGAAACCCGGGCACATATTGATATTTTATCATTTGAAATATTGTTGACAACAATATTCTGCATATGGTGCACATTTGTAGGCCATGGCCTGCATCTGATTTTGCACATCTCACTTGCATGACTAGATGGACCAAAAGGAAAAAGAATCTTGGTGTATGTAATTGACTGGCTGACTTTTTAACAAAAGTGTGTTCATACACTTGCCCAGGACCTGAATGTCTTATACAAAATACATAGCAACCTCACAAAATAAAACAATAGACAGAGTGTTGAAGCTTTTCAAACACTCACCCCCAGTCACCGATCTGGGTTTAATCCATTGATAGATTGCTTGCCACGTCGCCCCAGTCTGGACCCAGCCATATGCAAATCAGTCTTGATCCTGCTCCCCATGGGAACAGTCCAGTCTGAACTTCCATGCCAGGTCCTCCCTGGACCGAAAACAACCATCCTGGGACCATTTTCGGATTATCACCACTCATCAGCCTGGCTAGCTTGAATCCATTGGTGCAGCGAGGAAGGGACCCACGTTTGGGAATACCCTTAGCCACTTAGTGCACACATACCAACATCACAAAATAAAATGATGGACGGAGTTTTGAAACTTTTCAAATACTCACCCCCACTCACAGGTCTGGGTTTAATTCATCGTTATTTTGCTCGCCACATCACCTCAGTTTGGACCCAGCCATGTGAAAATCAGTCTTGACCCTGCTCCCCATGGGAACAGTCCAGCCCTAACTGCCAGGCCAGGTACTCCCTGTGCCGGAAAACAAGCATCCTGGGACTGGTTTCGGGGTATCACCCCATATCATCCAGGCTAGCTTGAATCCAGTGGAGCAGTGAACAAGGGATACACGTATGGGCATACCCTTAGCCACTTAGGGCGACTACAGCAACACAAAAAGCTGATGGATAGAATGCTGAACATTATCAAACATTCACCCCCAGTTACAGGTCTGAGTTAAATCCATTGTTTCTTTGCACCATGCCATCCCAGTTTGGACCCAGCCATATGCAAATCAGTCTTGACCCTGCTGCCCATGTGGACAGTCAAACCTGAACTGCCAGGCCAGGTCCTCCCTGGACCGGAAAACAAACATCCTGGGACCGGATTTGGGGTATCATCCCTCATCAGCCAGGCTATTTTGAATCCAGTGGCACAGAAAGCATGGAACCCACATCTGAGCATACCCTTCCCACTTAGGGCGACTACAGTAACACATAAAGATGATGGACTGAATGCTGAACATTGTCAAACATTCACCCCGAGTCACAGATCTGGGTTTAATCCATCATTTTTTTGCTCACCATACCACCCCAGTTTGGACCCAGCCATATGCAAATCAGTCTTCACCCTGCTCCGATTGAAAACAGTCCAACCCAAACTGCCAGGCCAGGTCCTCCCTGGACCAGAAAACAAGCATCCTGGGACTGGATCGGGGTATCATCCCTCATCAGTCAGGCTAGCTTGAATCCAGTGGCATAGTAAGCACGGGACCCAGGTCTGGGCATATCCTACCCATTTAGGGTGACTACAGAAACACAAAAAGATGATGTACGGAATGCTGAACATTGTCACGCATTCAACCCAAGTCAGTTTTTTTTTTTTTTTTTACGAAGTTTTATATAGCTCGAACTTGACCCAAAGGTATCGGGTATCAGAGCGCTTTACATAGCATCAGTTGCGTTACATGAGGACACATTCATTTTTGTTAGGCACGGGGAGATTAAGTGATTTGCCCAGAATCACAGGATGTTCAGCGTCATTGCCGAGACTCGAACCCGGTTCACCAGATTCGAGGTTGACTGCCCTAGCTGTTAGGCCAACTCCTCTCCCCATCTCCCCAGATCTGGTTTAATGCCATTGTGTTTTTGCTTACCATGTCTTAGGATACTTGTTTCCAGTCCAAGGAGGACCAGGCCTGGCAGTTCGGGCTGGACCGTTCCCATGGGGAGCAGGGTCAAGACTGATTTGCATATAATTGTGTCCAAACTGGAATGGTGTGGTGAGCAAAAAAAGATAGATTTAGGCCCAGATCTCTGCACTGGGAATGAGTGTTTGACATTGTTCAGCATTCCGTCCACCATTTTCTCTTTTTGCATTTGTTGCCCTAAGTGGGACAGGTATGCCCAGACGTGGGTTCCGCGCTCACCATGCCACCGGAGTCAAGCTATTCTGACTGATGAGGGGTGATACCCTAAAACCGGTCCTAGGACACTTGTTTCCAGTCCAGAGAGGTGTGATACCCTTAAACCGGTCCTAGGATCCTTGTTTCCAGTCTAAGGAGAACGTGGCTTGACAGTTCGAGCTGGACTGTTCCCATGAGGAGCAGAGTCAAGACTAATTTGCGTTTGGCTGGGTCCAAACTGGAATGGCTTGGTGAGCAAAAAAATTATGGATTTAGGCCCAGATCTCTGTAACTGAAGGTGAGTGTTTGACATTGTTCAGCATTCTGTCCATCATTTGTTTTTCTTATAGGGCCATGTCATAAAACGTACATCACATTGAAATAACCTCCACATTAAAACATGACATGTCCAGTGACCCAATGGATGTTAAATCATGTTGTCACTTTGATTTCTGTTGCCCTGTTTGATGACACAGCTTCCTCATGCCAAAGGGCAGACTTGCAATTCCTCACCAATGTCTGACAGAGTTTTTTTTAAACACAACTTACTTTGCTAGTACCGTACTTTGGCTCACCATTTATATGCAATGTTTTCTTAGTAATCATAAATTTTAGTGGAATACATTATGGACTAATTATTGATATGCTGGATTTAAAAAAATTATTACCCAGAACTAAAATATTGTTCAAGCCACATGTGTTTCTAATCAAAAAATATATGCGTGCTTTTCGTTAGACATTGCATTGTAATATTAAAAGCTAGGAGGTTCACCCAGGTGCTCTGTTTCTCTGATTTCGTTGGAAAAAATATAGTTAATTCAGTCGGCAAATTGATTTTTTAGACACACAAGGGAAAAGTAAATTGTGTTTTTTTCAGTAACTTGTGTATAGTTCATAAATTGGCACATCAGAGGGTTATGAAACACTAATCTTTTGGTTGATGTGATTTTTTAAAACATTAAGTTAGGAGTGTACAGTGATTCACAATCATTTAAAAAACGAATTAAATGTAAATGTAAGTGCATTTCATGTATGGAGCTTAATTGACTCTTTTGGCCCATACAGATGACTGTTGTTGGACATGGTCCCCACTGCAAGGAGATTCTACTCCGCAGGATTGGAGTAGGGGGTCCTGCCACCTACTCCTTCAGTCATGGTGGGTCCTAACAGAACAAATAAAACATCAACTGCTGAAGAGATCTCCTACACTTGATGGTTAGGAGGCAAGTGACGTAAGGGCCTTCAAAGAACATGTACGCCATTGCGGCGAAAATTCCTTCGTTGGATGTTTACATGGTGAACAATGGATTCCATCAATCAATCAATCAATCAATCAATCAATCAATCAAGGGCTTGTATAGAGCATCTACTCACCCGTGGGGGGCACAAGGCGCTGGGGGGGCAGCTCTGTAGGGTGCTGGGGTGATCTGAAGAGCCAGGTCTTGAGGTCCCTCCTGAATTGGAGCAGAGTAGAGCTTTTACAGAGGCGGACGGGGAGGTCGTTCCAGGCTGCGAGGTAGGAGAAGGACTTTCCACCCATTCTGGTCTTGTAGATGCGTGGCATGGTGGCCAGAAAGAGGTCGGCTGATCGGAGGTTTCTCTTGGGTGTGTGGAAGGAGAGGCGGTTGTTTAGGTATGTTGGTCCAATGTTGTGGAGGGCCTTGTATGCGTGTGTGAGGAGTTTGAAGGTTATTCTTCTTTCGATGGGGAGCCAGTGGCATTCCTGGAGGTGTTGGGTGATGTGGTTGTGGCGGGGGATGTCTAGGATCAGTCTGGTTGCGGCGTTCTGGATGGTTTGGAGCTTGCAAAGGAGTTTTTGGTTGATTCCAGCGTAGAGGGCGTTGCCCTAGTCCAGTCTGCTGGTGACCGTTTTTCTGCATTCGGAGGGGATCCATCTGAACGTTTTGCATAGGATGCAGGCCAAGGATATGGCATTGATCTGGCAGTTCATAGTGAGCGATGAGTCCAGTATGATTCCGAGGTTTCGTGCATGGTCTGTCGGGTGGGGGGGGGTCCGAGGGTGGGGCACCAGGAGTCATTCCATGCAGAGGGGTTAGAGCCAAGGATGAGGACTTCTGTTTTCTCGGAGTTGGGTTTCAGGCAGCTGTCCTTCATCCAGGTGGCGACGGCTTTCCTCCCTTCTTGGAAGTTGTGCCTGGTGATGTTGGGTTCCTTGGTGAGGGACAGGATGAACTGGGTGTCGTCGGCAGAGGAGACGATGTTGAGCCTGTGGTTTCTGACTATGGTAGTGAGGGGGGCCTTGTAGATGTTGAAGACGGTGGGGCTGAGGGAGGATCCCTGGGGTACTCCACATCAGGTTAATGTTGGTTCTGAGAGGTAGGTCGGGAGTCTGACTCGCTGAGTCCTGCCTATGAGAAATGATCGTATCCAGTCAACGGCCTTTCCTCGGATGACGGCGTCATGGAGCATTATAACAAATGATACTGTGAACACTGGAAACGGTAGGTACTGTAATGCCTATGTCTCTTTAAGCAGAGTTATGATGAAAGTGTGGGTTCCATATGATCGAGTTTGGAATGTTTAAAATGTTTAGATTTCAGGGCTGTGGCAGTTAAAGGCAGATAATCCCAGTTATCTGAGTGCCCTCTTTTAGTTCATAAACAGTCTGCGCAGCTACTTGTTTATTTGGTAATCGCGTGAAAAGCCTGTGCAAGAAAGAAACTGCTAAAAAAAACGAAATAAAGTAATGGAGAAGAAAAGCAGGAGAGGCAACATCTGAAAGGCTGGAGTGCAGATAATTTGAAAAAATACAAAGGAGGTATCTGCTGCTGGAAACTTGACTTATTTTAATCCACAGCTGTGCACAGAATTATAGTGCATGCTAGCCCCATTGGCTGAGGAGACACAACATGAACCGGGAAGACATCCACCATGGCAAATATTATTGTATACAAGCAGATCCTGACAGAAATAGGAAACATATTCGCAAGCAGAGAAAGAAAGTGTGCTGTTGTTTGGGCACGTGAATACCATCGTATCTTTATTATTTGGAAAACCCTTCACGACTTTGACAGATCATCAGGCCTTTGCAGCAATATATGGAAGTCCCAAAACAAAATTACCACCATTGAAAGATGGGGAACGAGCATCTTGAATTATGTTTTTAAATTGTGCACAAACCTGACAAAGAATACAATTCAGCTGACTATATTTCTTGACACCCAGTATTAAACACAGACATAGTCAGATAATTGGCAGAAGAGTTTATATTTTATTATCAGAGTCAACCCCCGGAAAAAGTAATGATAAAGAAAATAGAAAATGCCACCAAAGAAGATATAATGATGCCAATGATAATATAAATAATAAAAAACAAGTGAAAATATATAAACTCTGCAACAGACTATCAAAAGGAGTGACAAGTGATCAGGTGTTAAAATATAATCAGATACATGAAGCTCTTACCATAAATCTACAAATGGGTTACTATTAAGAAAAAAAACTAGTAATACCACAAAACCTACTAAAGCGGATGATTGATGTCTCATGAAAGTCATTTGGGCATTGTGTTAAGAAAAATTGTCATGCGAAAGCACATCGTATAAGCACGCCAGCTATGTCAAACTGTGGGGAAGCGAAATTCACCTTCAAAATGGCTTTTGATAGAACTGCCTGATAAGGTGTGGCATGTGTAGCTGTAGACGTTTATAGGCCAGTTGAGTCTTATCTGCTAGTAATGCGTCGTCTTTGATTAATATTCTCACTCCCCTGGGGTAAACAAGTGGCTAGCCTTCTGCAGCGGTGGCCTTTCCAGTTCTTGGTGAACTCTGTGCCGGATACCGACAGTATGGAGGTCCTATGCTGGGCCTCCACTTAGTGGCTCAGACTTCAAACAATTTGTTCGGTGCTTAGGAATAAATCATAGGAATATTACTCCAAAGTGGCTACAAACATTTGAGACTGCACACAGGTTCCTGGCCATAATAAAAAGAGCTATTCAAAAGGCCAGGCTATTGCAGATAACATCACAACAAGCTATTCGGCAAATGTGATGTGATTACTGAGCAACTGCACTTTTCCCCAATGGGAAAGTTCCGTCGGAGCTGATGTATAGAAGGATAATTAATTCTAGACTCTCACTTTGCAAGATGTGGTTTACCGAACATGAAAGCATCTATGAAAGGGATAGTCTTGCAAAACACAAGATGAAAGAAGATGCCCGTCATCATGCAAGAGATAGAGGCATCAGCGCACTAGGGAAGCAGCACAATTTAGAAAAACATATGCACCTTTCAAAAAGTGCCCAAGTGGAAGCTACTGAGGTTAAAGGTACCATGAGACCTGCCACAAAGTCAGAGACAATTGTGGCAAGGAATAGATCTCATTTCAAAAAGAACCCGAGGAAAGATATTATAATGTACCAGACCTTAGCCACAATGTGATAATTAAGACGTCGTTGGTGACTAGCAAAGCATCCCTTAAGTGAAAAAATGCCTACCTGCCTGTCCTCACAGATTATAAAGAAATCATTCAAAGCCTGATTAAATACATGTAAGTTTATTAAAACTTTGCTGTCCAGTACGATGGCCTCTTATCGTCATTGTTTGTATTTATTTGTGTTTGTGTAATGGACTTCTTTTTTGTTGAATAAGTAAGATGAACTTAACGAAGGAGAAGATGTCATGCCCACGGCTGTTTAAGTACAGTTATGATGAAGGCGGGGTCCATAGTGCTTAGTTTGTAATGGTTAGAATGTTTAGATGTAAGGACTGTTGCTGTTGGAAGGAGATAACTTCAGTTAGCTCTGCACCCTGTTTTAATTAACATACAACTTGTGCAGCTAATTGCTTATCAGGTAATTCACTCTTTCACAGGTATAGACTGCACTTACCAGTCCATGACGGATACATCAGGAAACTTCCATGTTTGACCCGACAGCATAAACCAACATTGTCAGCACAATATAGCAGACCAGTAGAGCATTATTGATGGAAGCATCAATTATCAATGGCATTGCTTCCTTCAACAACAACTAGAATGTCCACAATACAAACAGCAGATGTACAGTATCTGCCATTTAATCTATGTCAACCCTGATGGAGTTTTAAGAAAAAAATCTGATTAACGAAACTGTGACCATACATTAATGGAAATCATTTGTAAAAGTTAGTAGATATTTTTAAAATTAAAATCAAGATCTTTTAACATACACGTTAATTATTATCATTTTATTTTAGGGATTTTTTAATGATAATATAGACAATGCATGTTTATATATGTTTGAAAATAGCTATTTAATAGCACCAAATGTAGAGATAATTGATTTACATTTTTTTAAATCTTATATATTTTTGTAATTTTATGTGGGCAAAAAAGTGTTATAATATGTACAACAATCATGTGTGAACATACAGCATTGACTCATTGCACTCATTGTTTCAGATATGTCGATCTACCACCCGGGGAAGACTGAGAAGGATACGTCACGGAATGAACGAGTGTACCAACCCCGTCCTGATCTGGAATCTATGTTGGAAACTCACATCATGAAGAAGTGCAGGCTGCACCATACCACCACTGAGTCATTATCATCACACAATTTCAACCGTACTTTTGCAAGACATAAGACTTCGGACTGCCATCATACCTATAATAAAGATTATGTGTTACATTTATGTGCAACTAGCTCCTTCCAATACACAGTGAACATCTAAAATAGGATGTCACAGCCAACATTCTCTACTGTCCTCAGCCAGGTCTTGGATGTTCTGCTCGGATGTATGAAATGCTACATCCAGTTTCCTAGAGCTAATACTACGTTGAACAATATCAATGCTGAGTTCTGTGGCTTGGGCAGCATGCCACATGTGGCTAGTGCCATAGATGGAACCCATGTTACATTGATGCCACCTAATGACCAGCAGCAGGTGTACCGCAATAAGAAGCATTTTCACTCCATCACTGTGCAGGTGCTTAACATAGCAGATCTCTATATCACCAGTGTGTGCAAGTTGTCCAGGTTCTACAAATGACTCCCTAGTGCTACACAACAGCTACATACGACAACAGATGGCAGACCTTGCATCAAAGGTGGCTTGCTTGCTGGTAAATGTAAAACATTGTGTTGAAAGCAATCCTTTGTCTGAAAGTTGTGGCCTTCCATACATAATTTAACTTACATTTGCCTTCGAGATTGATTATACTTTCCATGGGACTCAATTTATCCTAGTCGTACATTACTTTTAACAATACTGAGTAACCCCACAATGCCAGAGAAAGTCCACTTCAATGAGTACTTGGGCTAACAAGGTGTCCTGTGAAGTGGGCTTTTGATCATCTCCTGAAGGACCCCTCCATTGCACTCTCCTGGGAGTGTCTGTAAGATTGATGTGTTATGTTGTATGTGTCACAGCATTGCCCTCTGGAGAATTATACCATTTATCCCTGATGATGACTACCAATGGGAATCCCCTGTGTGACGTCGGTGGGATTTGTCAGTGATGAGGATGAAGGATGTGCCTTCAGGCATGAACTAATTGAAAATATCTAACTCATAAGTGACTTTAAGGGAAGTGTAATTTTGGTTAATTTTCTATGAACATATCCTCTACTAAAGCTACTAATCACTAATTACTGTTTAGATGTTTTTCATTATATTCAAAGTGTGTTTGTTTTTTAAATATTTTTTTCAAAGTACAATAGTATAGTGTCAACTTTTATTTGTAATGATGATTCGCTGTATGAGAATTTCCATGTTAGGGCTCTTGAGGTTTTATTCTCAGAAAATGGTTACAAATTTAAATAAAATGTAAAATGTTAGTCACACATATTAATATTTCTGCTTAATCCTTCCCAGATCAGGCCATTCTGTCAGCTGCTGTGGCACTAGCAAGACATGGGTGGATATTCAAGAGAGTTTAAAAGATACTGGTTATGAGGAGATCTGCATTGCATGCTGCCTGACCATTGGTGTAATGTTTCTGGGAAAATGTTGTATACTTCCTTTCAGGAATGGAGTGATGCTAATCTAACAGTTTCTGATAAGTGACATGACATGTTGTGTGTGTCAAAGTCTAGAACTCTGACTTGATGAGATCAACTGAGGCATATCTGCATTTGTTTACGATTCTGTACTTACTAATGTTGTGTCTTCTCTGCATGGTTTTTATGTAGACAAGGGTTTTTACACATTGTTGACAAATGCTTCTTGCTGGGCTTTTTGTTATATAAAGGTTTTCTATTAAGCTGAAAATAAACGAACCACTATAGATATTGTTGGACATACTGAGATCACAGTAATTTAAAATGTGTCTTATGATTAAATGTGTATTGTGTGTATGTAAAAAAATGTTTGGAAAACATTTGTATTTCCTAAGTAGCATGTATGTTTTCATACCACATCAATGTAATATTTGATTCATTTTATGCAAAAAAGGTCATAAAACAATATTTGTATTCGTTTTTTAATCAATGTTTAAAATAGAACACAAATCCAAAATTCAGATTCTCTGACAATCAGTCACCCTGCATGTAGGATGAGGAATTAAAGATGAGCCAACAATTGCTTAGCGTCCTTTTCTAGATAGAAGTCCATAAGTGGATTGGTAATGCACAAACATAAGGTGGATAAGTTGAATAGTGCAGGCAATCACATTAGGACATCACTTTGTACGTCTCTTGATGGTGGCTTCTTTGGTGTTGTCCTCAGCCGGGCCAGATAAACGACCTGAACAACCTCTCCTAGGAGCCATTGAAGTAGCCTGAATGTGAATGGTAGGTGTTGACAGGTGGCTTCATGTGCAACAGTTCCCGCTTTCAGACGAGGTGCCAGCTGTAGATATTTCTGGGACCAATCTTATGGCAGCAGATGGTGCTTCACCACAAAAAATGGCAGCTAAATGATGCACAGTTGCAGACAATGTTATGAAGTCATCCTTCACCACCCCAGAATGTACAGTGTGTGCTCCAGAATGTACAGTGTATGCTACAGTAGATAATTCTTGGCCCTCATGAGATTGTTCTGTGCCCTTATGGTTCAATAATCTAGTTCAGCAGTTTCCTCCTGAAGCATAGCTACACCCATCAGGCCTCTAACCCTGGTGTTGGCATCAGTGACTGTATACTGAGGCTCTATCCCCTCTATCCCCTCAGCAGGTCCTGTCCCACCCCTTTCCAAACCACCCTGTGACTTTTAGTGTGTGACCACAGGTGTAGTGTTTCATGGCTCCACAGCAAATGTTATGGTTGTGGTTGTAACAGGAGCCAAGTCAGAGGTCATCACAGTTGTTGGTGTTGGGCAGGTGCTTTGTGGGGCAATGATGTGCATAATGGAGATGGACTCTTGTGTCCTGAGAGAGAGGGAGAGACATAGAGCTCTGGCCACACAAACCTGATGGGCCAGGCTGGTCATGAAGATTATCCTCATTGGCAGGAATGCTGCTCCCACTGAAGGCTTGTGATCTTCTTGCCTCAGGAAGAGAGGCCAACACAGTTAAGGCTAATGACTGAGATCTTGCTGCTTCACCTTCTAAAAAAGAAAATACATTTTATACAATGATAGTTTATAGTATTTTTAAACAATATACTTTAAACTTTAAAACATTTGGCCTTTAATAATGTTTTTAATGTTGAACTACTCTTCAATGTACGCTTACACTACTGATCCAACTGATGTGCCGCACAATTGGCTTCCTTTATATTAATCTTCAAACTTTTGAGAAAGATTGCTATAGAGTGAAGTGAGATTATTTGTGGGTTTACAGTTTATGGCTGTGATAGTGTGTGTGAGGTATCAAACCTGGCGTTGATTAACTCTCCTGTCCTCATGGTTCATTGTACTAGGCTTTAGCAACACTGTCTGAAGTAGGATTCCTCAAACATGTGTATGTCAATATTTTAAATGTAATACAATCCTAGTCTGTTTATGGAATATAATGAGGACACTATAATTTCAATATTGAAGGCATAATCTATTTAAAAAATAAGCTTTTACAGAGTATTTTCGAATTGTAGGGCAAATAACAGTGCTATATTAATAATTTAAAAATGAGAAAAAGCATATCCATTAGTCAGTATGCAGGTGTGATTCTCAAACATCAGGCTAGCTGATTCCCTGACTCTCCACCAATCAATCCCCTTTTGTAGTTTTGGATCTATTAGATAGACACAGTGGAGGGGCAGCACTACCCCTCTTTTGTTAAATACTTTGTATAACAGTATTTTTCCTAAAGAAAGTAAGAATTGGTCTGAAACACTGTGGACTGACTCCTCTAGTCCATTCTTTAGCTATTATGTATAATTAAAACATGTGTGTTTGTACAATAATTACAAAATTGAATAAAAATAAAATCCTAGAATGCAGTAATATGTGACTTCCGAAACCAGAACTGGATCATTGTATTCCTGGTGACATACATTCATCAATTCAAATTTCTACTACCACATATTATTTGTGTCATATTATATCAGATCAAGAGAGGTAGTATGTGTTTTGAGAATCTGAAAAGAGTGGTTAGAGTGTACATTGTTATGAGTAACTTGCTGGATGTTGTCTCTACATATGCAGTGTGGGATGTGATGTCCAAATATAAGATGACACCTGTTTGATAGTGTTTCCTATATGAGTTGTGTTAATTTGAATAGTGTGCCAGAGTGATCCTACGTGAGATTCTGAAAAATTGTGACAGACCTTTGTTACCAGACTTATTTAAAAATATTATTGAGGTTTATGTTAGGGATTAGTGATGTGGAAGTGCGAAGAGGGTGATTTACTTATTGTGTGAGAGGTAGTGTTGATACTTGCTGGTCTCTACTTCACCTCAAATGTGTACCATGCCTTCAATGTGGAGTATGAATAATATATTCTCTTCCCAGAGCATGAAGTTGAGGGACCTTGAAGAAACACCCCCAGTTGCCAGGCTATGCCCTAGAAGCAAGGGAATGGACTCTCACCCACAAGTCATTCCACCGCAGCCAGATGTCCTTCTGTGAGCATCTGTTGTTGGAGACAGCATGCACCTTATCTGTCATTTTGACCCACGTTTCCCTTCACTGACTCGTTGTTTAGACCAGTGCTCCAAACAACTGTGGCCTACCCCAAATTATCTCATTCTCAGAGAACCTGGGTTGTCTTCTTCCAGACATTGTCCAAAAAAACACAAGATGTAGGCCTTCTCCTACTGCTTCGTATTGTGAGTAGGTAATGGTTTGTGGAGTGTTTATGTAGTGGAAGCTATAAGTGCTATTGTTGAAGATTTTTATCAGGTGTGTGTTGGCAGACACAATGTTGACAGACAAGTGCAACTTAGGAACCCCTCTCCGTCATTAGGTTCCCTCTGCCCCACTTTGATGATGGACAACTCACTGAATGTCATCTGTCAACGGCGGACGGGGGGACCAACAACGGAGGACTGAAGTCCCACCATGGGAGGACCTCCAGCATGATGGGCAGCAGTCTCTCAGATCATGCCCTAAATACAGTGGACAGATATCCGCCAGCCTGATGGCCGGATCAGTCCCTCTGTGACAAAGGAACAACAATCCATCTACCAAATTCAAGATCAGACCCTCAGTCTTAACTCCCACCTTGCAATACACTCTGAACAATGTGAAATGTTATTAGACATACAATTGCACAATCTTCAGTCTCAGAAATTACACCTATAATAATTAACTTTGTGTGGAATCCAAAAACTCTAGTACAAAAATGGGTAACACAAACGTACACTACCTAAAGTACCTGGTTCCATGGCAGAGCAGGTGATGGATACTCACCATAAGGGCATCCAGTTTTGATCTCTACTAACCATAGTTTTTATAGTTTTGTACGCCACGACTACACTCAGATTTCTTACTCTCTGATACACTTCTGGGCATTGTTTTGGTCCGCTGAAGTTTGGCCCACCCAGGCCACTGTAGCATATTTTCTTCTTCGTACTAGGACTGGGCCACACTCATTCGTGAACGTTGGGCATCTTGTATGCCAGCATCAGTGGGCCTGTCAACGCCTGCTGCATCTTAGTCAGGTTCTAGCTCTCCCTTCCTTCTGATCCATCCAAGGGGAAGTGTCTCTTCTGCATCAGGCTCATTCAAAGGCCCACTCATAAATCTGTCTTTAGTGTGTCTCGGCGCCAGGTTTATAGAGTGGGAGACTGAGGCACCACCCCGATCCCCCCCTCTACAGGGAACCTGCTGTCCCACAAAGGGACCCCCCACTCAGGAGAGGTAGATGGTAGGATTCACCTCTTAGAGTTCCGACTAGTATTTTTTGGGCATCACATCCTTTCAGGGTGGCGCGAATTCCAAATCTTGTATTCTGCATCCGACAATTAAAGCTTTAATGGGTTTAAGGGGCGATTAGTTCTATTCAGAGAAGAGAGTAAGGAAGGCACACTAGCAAGGGTACATAAACTGGTATTAAACATAACCCTTTCTTCTCGATCCTTTCTTAGTCTGTCACAGTGTCCCCTCTTCCACTACTAATTATAAAAAAAAAATATTAATATTGATACTCTCCGACTGGAGAACAGCAAGTGGACAATATGAACAACCTTACTCAACCCATTGCACCCACTGCAATCTGTATCAGAAGCGGTCCAGGCCTGAGCGCAATGGTGGTCTACCATCGGGGTCTTGCCAATCTCCTTACCAAAGACTCCACCCACGGTGCTGGAGCACCTACTAAGACACGCACTGATTCACCCCTATGGCTTGCAGATGCGTAAGCACAATGTCCACCATGGCCCTCGTAGCACACACTGCTGCTGTAGTGTAGAGCTGGATCTAGACAAAGAACTTGCAGGAGGAAGAAGGGGGGATTATGGTTCAAAGAGTCGGTTGGACAAGTGACCAATGACCTACAAACCAATATTTTGGTGACTTTCGAGGTCTCACAGAGCTTTCAGAGAGAAACCCAGGCAGCATGTACTAAGAAATTGGATGAATTGTCAAACAACTCAGACATGAGAGCTTGTGGCAGATGCTACCCACAAGAACATTGTGAAACATGCACAAGCCCTAAACTAGGCCTCTCTAAAAGAGGGTTCTGGAAACCTGGCCCCAGCCTACTATTACCCTCGTTCTGTGACAGGGAGAGGAACGGCTGGCATGTGAGTATTAAAGGCCAAAGCCACTGTTGAATAGTGATGCCAAAATGTTCTTAAGCGTGTTGGTAGGTAGACTAAGCTGCACTACTGAGTCGTTTGTTCATACTGCTCAGCAAGGCTTCCTTCCATTCAACCAGACGGGTCAATGATACAATCCAGACCCTACTTGGATCTACAGATCTGACCACACGTATGTATGGTAAATGCAACATGTGTTTATGATAGAAGCCTCATGGAAGGTTGTGCTAAGAGTAAAGCCTTTTGCACTAAATCCCTGAGGAGGGCGCATTAGTTTGCTACAGACCACGCAAAAACAAATCAGTTAAAAGGACATTTCAGAGAAAGCAATGTTACTTTAGAAAAATGTGTCTCATGGGAAAATGGCACACCTGAGTGACAACCGGATGTTCGTGGATATGACTAAGAGGATTTCCAGAGCCTTGACGCTGTGTGCTAGGAGCACTTGGCTAAAGCATTTACTGTGGTTGACTTTGAAAATGAAGCCCAGGTTAAAAATGCATTAAAGTTCAACAGAAAAGAAAAGGTAGGTAGAAAAATGAAGCTGAAGCCCGATTCCTAGTTAAAGTTATTTATAATATTTCCCATAAAGTATTCCAACTTCATCTTCAGTACATAGGCCCTAGGAACAGCCCTGTCATGTCAGGTTCCATCCTGACAAAATACCATGTGGTCAAACAGTAGGCACAGGTTAGATCAGTGTAGTGCATATGTTATTTTCCAGGATGCCTTTGCCGACAGAATGTATACATCTCAATAATTTAAATCTTGTAGGTCACATATTCTAGTAGAATATTCCTGTTTCTGAGTCCTGCAGCAGGTCTTTTTGATTAAAATCCTAAGGTGAGATGAAAGTGGCCATTATCTAATAAATTGTTGTCACAGTACGTAGGAGCACAGGTGAGCAAATGGGTGCAAACACGACACAGCCAGAATATATGTATTCGAAGAATCAAGACAGCAAACCCACCAGGTCCGCTGAAATAAATAAATGAAAATATGTTAAAAAACAACTCTCAAATATGGTTATATGAACCACAAATTTGTGTGTGCTGAGCTGCGAACTCCCATCACAAATGTTGTAGGAAACCCAGACAAGTTCAGATCTCGAGATATTAATGTCAACCAATATGCATAAGTAGGCAGTTATCATATTTTTAAATGAAAACACCAAGTATGAAATGATCGTTATATTTTTAAATGAAAACACCAAGAATGAAATTATCGTCCTAGTATCCAGTGTGGAGGGTATTCACAACTCAGGCTTAACCAAGGTTACTAATCTTACTATCTATTCAAGAGGTTGGGCTCTATGCAAAAGGGATGTCAAAATATATTTAAACAAAGAGGGACCCATGGAAATGGCGCTACCTCTCGCATATTTCCATTCCTTGCATCCTCTCTCCCTGACATAAAAAACAAGCATTTACAATGCAATAGGTCTCGCAACTGCGAGTTTTAGAGCTATTGGTATTGTAAATGGCAATGCCTTTTGATAAATTAACAGGTATTCTAATTTATAATAGTAATTTTCCACCAGTACCATAACTACCACTATTATTATTACTATCACCACAGAGTAGTAATAGTAATAATTGTAGTGGTGGTTATGGTACTGGTGGTGGTGGTACTGGTGGTGTTAGTGGTGGTGGTACTGGTGGTCTACGTGGATTTTATTTCATTACTTATGCTACTGCTGGAATATTTTTTAACAAAAACTAACAAAGATTATCATTTGCAACGCCAATAGCTCAAACTTTTAGTAATGCCAGCCCTATTGCATTGCAAATGCTTATTTTATGTTGCAGGCATGAGGTGCATCATCTACTTCCCAAAATACAATCTTAGATTTATAGACACTCGTAACAGTCCTATGGTAGGAGGCAGTTGTTCAGCCAGTGTAAGGCTAATAGCTCACACAACTTTGCATTTTGATACCTGAAGTTTTAAATTACAATAAATGTAGTAGACCTCAGGCATGAGACTTGAGTTACCAGTAACTGTGGAAAGAGCAATAACTTTAGAAACTGGTGCTTTATTTCACCTTTTCCGTGGTGTGAAGGTTACGTAACTGTTTTATTGCGTTCGAATGGGCACAATGGGGCTTATTTACAAGTCACTTGCACCGCCGATGCTTCACTTTTTGTGTGGGAAAAAGTGACGCAGCGGTGGCGCAAGGGGCTTGTAAATAAGCCCAAATGTCCTGTTTCTCTGGCTCTAAAGCAGCTTTGCTGAGCTGGTTCTCTGGCTCTACAACGGCTCTGCTGACCTGGTTCTCTGGCTCTAAAACAGCTCTGCTGACCTGGTTCTCTGGCTCTACAAAGGCTCTGCTGACCTGGTTCTCTGGCTCTAAAGCAGCTCTGCTGACCTGGTTCTATGGCTCTAAAGCAGCTCTGCTGACCTGGTTCTCTCCCTCTAAAGCAGCTCTGCTGACGTGGTTTCTCTGGCTCTACAGCAGCTCTGCTGACCTGGTTCTCTGCCTCTAGAGCGGCTCTGCTGACCTGGTTCTTAGGCTCTAGAGCAGCTCTGCTGACCTGGTTCTCTGGCTCTAAAGCAGCTCTGCTGACCTGGTTCTCTCCTTCTAAAGCAGCTCTGCTGACCTGGTTTCTCTGGCTCTACAGCAGCTCTGCTGACCTGGTTCTTAGGCTCTCAAGCAGATCTGCTGACCTGGTTCTTAGGCTCTAGAGCAGCTCTGCTGACCTGGTTCTTAGGCTCTAGAGCAGCTCTGCTGACCTGGTTCTCTGGCTCTAAAGCAGCTCTGCTGATCTGGTTCTCTCCCTCTAAAGCAGCTCTGCTGACCTGGTTTCTCTGGCTCTACAGCAGCTCTGCTGACCTGGTTCTTAGGCTCTAGAACAGCTCTGCTGATCTGGTTCTTAGGCTTTGAAGCAGTTCTGCTGACCTGGTTCTCAGGCTCTAGAGCAGCTCTGCTGACCTGGTTCTCTGCCTCTAGAGCAGCTCTGCTGACCTGGTTCTTAGGCTCTAGAGCAGCTCTGCTGACCTGGTTCTTAGGCTCTAGAGCAGCTCTGCTGACCTGGTTCTCTGGCTCTAAAGCAGCTCTGCTGACCTGGTTCTCTGGCTCTAAAGCAGTTCTGCTGCCCTGGCTCTCTCCCTCTAAAGCAGCTCTGCTGACCTGGTTCTTAGGCTCTACAGCAGCTCTGCTGACCTGGTTCTTTGGCTGTAAAGCAGCTCTGCTGACCTGGTTCTCTGGCTCTAAAGCAGTTCTGCTGCCCTGGCTCTCTCCCTCTACAGCAGCTCTGCTGACCTGGTTCTTAGGCTCTACAGCAGCTCTGCTGACCTGGTTCTTTGGCTGTAAAGCAGCTCTGCTGACCTGGTTGTCTGACTCTAGAGCAGCTCTGCTGACCTGGTTCCCTGGCTCTAAAGCAGCTCTGCTGACCTGGTTCTCTGGCTCTAAAGCAGCTCTGCTGACCTGGTTCTCTCCCTCTAAAGCAACTCTGCTGACCTGGTTTCTCTGGCTGTACAGCAGCTCTGCTGACCTGGTTCTCTGGCTCTAGAACAGCTCTGCTGACCTGGTTCTTAGGCTTTAGAGCAGCTCTGCTGACCTGGTTCTCTGGCTTTGAAGCAGCTCTGCTGACCTGGTTCTCTGGCTCTAGAGCAGCTCTGCTGACCTGGTTCTCTGGCTCTACAATGGCTCTGCTGGCCTGGTTCTATGGCTCTAGAGCAGCTCTGCTGACCTGGTTCTATGGCTCTAGAGCAGCTCTGCTGACCTGGTTCTCTGGCTCTAAAGCAGATCTGCTGACCTGGTTCTCTGGCTCTAAAGCAGCTCTGTTGACCTGGTTTCTCTGGCTCTACAGCAGCTCTGCTGACCTGGTTCTCTTCCTCTAGAGCACCTCTGTTGACCTGGTTCTTAGGCTCTAGAGCAGCTCTGCTGACCTGGTTCTCTGGCTCTAAAGCAGCTCTGCTGACCTGGTTCTCTGGCTCTAAAGCAGCTCTGCTGACCTGGTTCTCTCCTTCTAAAGCAGCTCTGCTGACCTGGTTTCTCTGGCTCTACAGCAGCTCTGCTGACCTGGTTCTTAGGCTCTAGAGCAGATCTGCTGACCTGGTTCTTAGGCTCTAGAGCAGCTATGCTGACATGGTTCTAAGGCTCTAGAGCAGCTCTGCTGACCTGGTTCTCTGGCTCTAAAGCAGCTCTGCTGATCTAGTTCTCTCGCTCTAAAGCAGCTCTGCTGACCTGGTTTCTCTGGCTCTACAGCAGCTCTGCTGACCTGGTTCTCTGGCTCTACAGCAGCTCTGCTGACCTGATTCTTAGGCTCTAGAACAGCTCTGCTGACCTGCTTCTTAGGCTTTGAAGCAGCTCTGCTGACCTGGTTCTCTGGCTCTAGAGCAGCTCTGCTAACCTGGTTCTCTGGGTCTACAGCAGCTCTGCTGACCTGGTTCTCTGCCTCTAGAGCAGCTCTGCTGACCTGGTTCTTAGGCTCTAGAGCAGCTCTGCTGACCTGGTTTCTCTGGCTCCACAGCAGCTCTGCTGACCTGGTTCTTAGGCTCTAGAGCAGCTCTGCTGACCTTGTTCTTTGGCTGTAAGCTGACCTGGTTCTCTGGCTCTAAAGCAGCTCTGCTGACCTGGTTCTCTCCCTCTAAAGCAGCTCTGCTGACCTGGTTTCTCTGGCTCTACAGCAGCTCTGCTGACCTGGTTCTCTGGCTCTAAAGCAGCTCTGCTGACCTGGTTCTCTCCCTCTAAAGCAGCTCTGCTGACCTGGTTTCTCTGGCTCTACAGCAGCTCTGCTGACCTGGTTCTGTGGCTCTACAGCAGCTCTGCTGACCTGGTTCTCTGCCTCTAGAGCAGCTCTGCTGACCTGGTTTCTCTGGCTCTACAGCAGCTCTGCTGACCTGGTTCTCTGCCTCTAGAGCTGCTGTGCTGACCTGGTTCTTAGGCTCTAGAGCAGCTCTGCTGACCTGGTTCTCTGGCTCTAAAGCAGCTCTGCTGACCTGGTTCTCTCCCTCTAAAGCAGGTCTGCTGCCCTGGTTTCTCTGCCTCTACAGCAGCTCTGCTGACCTGGTTCTTAGGCTCTAGAGCAGCTCTGCTGACCTGGTTCTTAGGCTCAAGAGCAGCTCTGCTGACCTGGTTCTCTGGCTCTAGAGCAGCTCTGCTGACCTGGTTCTCTGGCTTTGAAGCAGCTCTGCTGATCTGGTTCTCTGGCTCTGGAGCAGCTCTGCTGACCTGGTTCTGTGGCTCTACAGCAGCTCTGCTGACCTAGTTCTCTGCCTCTAGAGCAGCTCTGCTGACCTGGTTTTTAGACTCTAGAGCAGCTCTGCTGACCTGGTTCTCTCCCTCTAAAGGAGCTCTGCTGACCTGGTTTCTCTGGCCCTACAGCAGCTCTGCTGACCTGGTTCTTAGGCTCTAGAGCAGCTCTGCTGACCTGGTTCTTTGGCTCTAAAGCAGCTCTGCTGACCTGGTTCTCTGGCTCTAGAGCAGCTCTGCTGACCTGGTTCCCTGGCTCTAAAGCAGCTCTGCTGACCTGGTTCTCTGGCTCTAAAGCAGCTCTGCTGATCTGGTTCTCTCCCTCTAAAGCAGCTCTGCTGACCTGGTTTCTCTGGCTCTACAGCAGCTCTGCTGACCTGGTTCTCTCCCTCTAAAGCAGCTCTGCTGACCTGGTTCTCTGGCTCTACAGCAGCTCTGCTGACCTGGTTCTTAGGCTCTAGAGCAGCTCTGCTGACCTGGTTCTCTGGCTTTGAAGCAGCTCTGCTGACCTGGTTCTCTTGCTCTAGAGCAGCTCTGCTGACCTGGTTCTCTGGCTTTGAAGCAGCTCTGCTGACATGGGTCTCTGGCTCTAGAGCGCAGCTCTGCTGACCTGGTTCTCTGGCTCTACAGCAGCTCTGCTGATGTGGTTCTCTGCCTCTAGAGCAGCTCTGCTGAACTGGTTCTTAGGCTCTAGAGCAGCTCTGCTGACCTGGTTCTCTGGCTCTAAAGCAGCTCTGCTGACATGGTTCTCTGGCTCTAAAGCAGCTCTGCTGACCTGGTTCTCTCCCTCTAAAGCAGCTCTGCTGTCCTGGTTTCTCTGGCTCTACAGCAGCTCTGCTGTCCTGGTTCTTTGGCTGTAAAGCAGCTCTGCTGACCTAGTTCTCTGGCTCTAAAGCAGCTCTGCTGACCTGGTTCTCTCCCTCTAAAGCAGCTCTGCTGACCTGGTTTCTCTGGCTGTACAGCAGCTCTGCTGACCTGGTTCTCTGGCTCTAGAGCAGCTCTGATGACCTGGTTCTTAGGCTTTAGAGCAGCTCTGCCGACCTGGTTCTCTGGCTATGAAGCAGCTCTGCTGACCTGGTTCTCTGGCTCTAAAGGAGCTCTGCTGACCTGTTTTCTCTGGCTCTACAGCAGCTCTGCTGACCTGGTTCTCTGGCTCTAAAGCAGCTCTGCTGACCTGGTTCTCTCCCTCTAAAGCAGCTCTGCTGACCTGGTTTCTCTGACTGTACAGCAGCTCTGCTGACCTGGTTCTCTGGCTCTAGAGCAGCTCTGCTGACCTGGTTCTTAGGCTTTAGAGCAGCTCTGCTGGCCTGGTTCTCTGGCTTTGAAGCAGCTCTGCTGACCTGGTTCTATGGCTCTAAAGCAGCTCTGCTGTCCTGGTTCTCTGGCTCTACAACGGCTCTGCTGACCTGGTTCTCTGGCTTTAAAGCAGCTCTGCTGACCTGGTTCTATGGCTCTAAAGCAGCTCTGCTGACCTGGTTCTCTGGCTCTAGGGCAGCTCTGCTGACCTGGTTCTCTGGCTCTAAAGCAGGTCTGCTGACCTGGTTCTTAGGCTCTAGAGCAGCTCTGCTGACCTGGTTCTTAGGCTCTAGAGCAGCTCTGCTGACCTGGTTCTCTCCCTCTAAAGCAGCTCTGCTGACCTGGTTTCTCTGGCTCTACAGCAGCTCTGCTGATCTGGTTCTCTGCCTCTAGAGCGGCTCTGCTGACCTGGTTCTTAGGCTCTAGAGCAGCTCTGCTGACCTGGTTCTCTGGCTCTAAAGCAGCTCTGCTGACCTGGTTCTCTGGCTCTAAAGCAGCTCTGCTGACCTGGTTCTCTCCTTCTAAAGCAGCTCTGCTGACCTGGTTTCTCTGGCTCTACAGCATCTCTGCTGACCTGGTTCTCTGGCTCTAGAGCAGCTCTGCTGACCTGGTTCGTAGGCTCTAGAGCAGCTCTGCTGACCTGGTTCTTAGGCTCTAGAGCAGCTCTGCTGACCTGGTTCTCTGGCTCTAAAGCAGCTCTGCTGATCTGGTTCTCTCCCTCTAAAGCAGCTCTGCTGACCTGGTTTCTCTGGCTCTACAGCAGCTCTGCTGACCTGGTTCTCTCCCTCTAAAGCAGCTCTGCTGACCTGGTTCTCTGGCTCTACAGCAGCTCTGCTGACCTGGTTCTTAGGCTCTAGAGCAGCTCTGCTGACCTGGTTCTCTGGCTTTGAAGCAGCTCTGCTGACCTGGTTCTCTTGCTCTAGAGCAGCTCTGCTGACCTGGTTCTCTGGCTTTGAAGCAGCTCTGCTGACATGGGTCTCTGGCTCTAGAGCGCAGCTCTGCTGACCTGGTTCTCTGGCTCTACAGCAGCTCTGCTGATGTGGTTCTCTGCCTCTAGAGCAGCTCTGCTGACCTGGTTCTTAGGCTCTAGAGCAGCTCTGCTGACCTGGTTCTCTGGCTCTAAAGCAGCTCTGCTGACCTGGTTCTCTGGCTCTAAAGCAGCTCTGCTGACCTGGTTCTCTCCCTCTAAAGCAGCTCTGCTGACCTGGTTTCTCTGGCTCTACAGCAGCTCTGCTGTCCTGGTTCTTTGGCTGTAAAGCAGCTCTGCTGACCTAGTTCTCTGGCTCTAAAGCAGCTCTGCTGACCTGGTTCTCTCCCTCTAAAGCAGCTCTGCTGACCTGGTTTCTCTGGCTGTACAGCAGCTCTGCTGACCTGGTTCTCTGGCTCTAGAGCAGCTCTGATGACCTGGTTCTTAGGCTTTAGAGCAGCTCTGCCGACCTGGTTCTCTGGCTATGAAGCAGCTCTGCTGACCTGGTTCTCTGGCTCTAGAGCACCTCTGTTGACCTGATTCTCTGGCTCTACAACCGCACTGCTGACCTGGTTCTATGGCTCTAGAGCAGCTCTGCTGACCTGGTTCACTGGCTCTAGAGCAGCTCTGCTGACCTGGTTCTCTGGCTCTACAGCAGCTCTGCTGACCTGGTTCTCTGGTTGTAGAGCAGCTCTGTTGACCTGGTTCTCTGGCTCTACAGCAGCTCTGCTGACCTGGTTCTCTGCCTCTAGAGCAGCTCTGCTGACCTGGTTCTTAGGCTCTAGAGCAGCTCTGCTGACCTGGTTCTCTGGCTCTAAAGCAGCTCTGCTGACCTGGTACTCTCCCTCTAAAGCAGCTCTGCTGACCTGGTTTCTCTGCCTCTAGAGCAGCTCTGATGACCTGGTTCTCTGCCTCTAGAGCTGCTCTGCTGACCTGGTTCTTAGGCTCTAGAGCAGCTCTGCTGACCTGGTTCTCTGGCTCTAAAGCAGCTCTGCTGACCTGGTTCTCTGGCTCTAAAGCAGCTCTGCTGACCTGGTTCTCTCCCTCTAAAGCAGGTCTGCTGACCTAGTTTCTCTGGCTCTACAGCAGCTCTGCTGACCTGGTTCTTAGGCTCTAGAGCAGCTCTGCTGACCTGGTTCTTAGGCTCAAGAGCAGCTCTGCTGACCTGGTTCTCTGGCTCTAGAGCAGCTCTGCTGACCTGGTTCTCTGGCTTTGAAGCAGCTCTGCTGATCTGGTTCTCTGGCTCTAGAGCAGCTCTGCTGACCTGGTTCTGTGGCTCTACAGCAGCTCTGCTGACCTGGTTCTCTGCCTCTAGAGCAGCTTTGCTGACCTGGTTTTTAGGCTCTAGAGCAGCTCTGCTGACCTGGTTCTCTCCCTCTAAAGGAGCTCTGCTGACCTGGTTTCTCTGGCTCTACAGCAGCTCTGCTGACCTGGTTCTTAGGCTCTAGAGCAGCTCTGCTGACCTGGTTCTTTTGCTCTAAAGCAGCTCTGCTGACCTGGTTCTCTGGCTCTACAGCAGCTCTGCTGACCTGGTTCTTAGGCTTTAGAGCAGCTCTGCTGGCCTGGTTCTCTGGCTTTGAAGCAGCTCTGCTGACCTGGTTCTCTGGCTCTAGAGCAGCTCTGCTGTCGTGGTTCTCTGGCACTACAACGGCTCTGCTGACCTGGTTCTCTGGCTCTAAAGCAGCTCTGCTGACCTGGTTCTATGGCTCTAAAGCAGCTCTGCTGACCTGGTTCTCTGGCTCTAGGGCAGCTCTGCTGACCTGGTTCTCTGGTTCTAAAGCAGCTCTGCTGACCTGGTTCTTAGGCTCTAGAGCTGCTCTGCTGACCTGGTTCTCTGGCTCTAGAGCAGCTCTGCTGACCTGGTTCTCTGGCTTTGAAGCAGCTCTGCTGATCTGGTTCTCTGGCTCTAGAGCAGCTCTGCTGACCAGGTTCTGTGGCTCTACAGCAGCTCTGCTGACCTGGTTCTCTGCCTCTAGAGCAGCTCTGCTGACCTGGTTTTTAGGCTCTAGAGCAGCTCTGCTGACCTGGTTCTCTCCCTCTAAAGGAGCTCTGCTGACCTGGTTTCTCTGGCTCTACAGCAGCTCTGCTGACCTGGTTCTTAGGCTCTAGAGCAGCTCTGCTGACCTGGGTCTTTGGGTCTAAAGCAGCTCTGCTGACCTGGTTCTCTGGCTCTAGAGCAGCTCTGCTGACCTGGTTCCCTGGCTCTAAAGCAGCTCTGCTGACCTGGTTCTCTGGCTCTAAAGCAGCTCTGCTGACCTGGTTCTCTCCCTCTAAAGCAGCTCTGCTGACCTGGTTTCTCTGACTGTACAGCAGCTCTGCTGACCTGGTTCTCTGGCTCTAGAGCAGCTCTGCTGTCCTGGTTCTCTGGCTCTACAACGGCTCTGCTGACCTGGTTCTCTGGCTCTAGGGCAGCTCTGCTGACCTGGTTCTCTGGCTCTAAAGCAGCTCTGCTGACCTGGTTCTTAGGCTCCAGAGCAGCTCTGCTGACCTGGTTCTTAGGATCTAGAGCAGCTCTGCTGACCTGGTTCTTAGGCTCTAGAGCAGCTCTGCTGACCTGGCTCTCTCCCTCTAAAGCAGCTCTGCTGACCTGGTTTCTCTGGCTCTACAACAGCTCTGCTGACCTGGTTCTCTGCCTCTAGAGCAGCTCTGCTGACCTGGTTCTTAGGCTCTAGAGCAGCTCTGCTGACCTGGTTCTCTGGCTTTGAAGCAGCTCTGCTGACCTGGTTCTCTGGCTCTAGAGCAACTCTGCTGACCTGGTTCTCTGGCTTTGAAGCAGCTCTGCTGACATGGTTCTCTGGCTCTAGAGCGCAGCTCTGCTGACCTGGTTCTCTGGCTCTAAAGCAGCTCTGCTGATGTGGTTCTCTGCATTTAGAGCAGCTCTGCTGATCTGGTTCTTAGGCTCTAGAGCAGCTCTGCTGACCTGATTCTCTGCCTCTAGAGCTGCTCTGCTGACCTGGTTCTTAGGCTCTAGAGCAGCTCTGCTGACCTGGTTCTCTGACTCTAAAGCAGCTCTGCTGACCTGGTTCTCTGGCTCTAAAGCAGCTCTGCTGACCTGGTTCTCTCCCTCTAAAGCAGGTCTGCTGCCCTGGTTTCTCTGCCTCTACAGCAGCTCTGATGACCTGGTTCTTAGGCTCTAGAACAGCTCTGCTGACCTGGTTCTTAGGCTCAAGAGCAGCTCTGCTGACCTGGTTCTCTGGCTCTAGAGCAGCTCTGCTGACCTGGTTCTCTGTCTTTGAAGCAGCTCTGCTGATCTGGCTCTCTGGCTCTAGAGCAGCTCTGCTGACCTGGTTCTGTGGCTCTACAGCAGCTCTGCTGACCTGGTTCTCTGCCTCTAGAGCAGCTCTGCTGACCTGGTTTTTAGGCTCTAGAGCAGCTCTGCTGACCTGGTTCTCTCCCTCCAAAGGAGCTCTGCTGACCTGGTTTCTCTGGCTCTACAGCAGCTCTGCTGACCTGGTTCTTAGGCTCTAGAGCAGCTCTGCTGACCTGGTTCTTTGGCTCTAAAGCAGCTCTGCTGACCTGGTTCTCTGGCTCTAGAGCAGCTCTGCTGACCTGGTTCCCTGGCTCTAAAGCAGCTCTGCTGACCTAGTTCTCTGGCTCTAAAGCATCTCTGCTGACTTGGTTCTCTCCCTCTAAAGCAGCTCTGCTGACCTGGTTTCTCTGACTGTACAGAAGCTCTGCTGACCTGGTTCTCTGGCTCTAGAGCAGCTCTGCTGGCCTGGTTCTCTGGCTTTGAAGCAGCTCTGCTGACCTGGTTTTCTGGCTCTAGAGCAGCTCTGCTGTCCTGGTTCTCTGGCTCTACAACGGCTCTGCTGACCTGGTTCTCTGGCTCTAAAGCAGCTCTGCTGACCTGGTTCTATGGCTCTAAAGCAGCTCTGCTGACCTGGTTCTCTGGCTCTAGGGCAGCTCTGCTGACCTGGTTCTCTGGCTCTAAAGCAGCTCTGCTGACCTGGTTCTTAGGCTCTAGAGCAGCTCTGCTGACCTGGTTCTTAGGCTCTAGAGCAGCTCTGCTGATCTGGTTCTCTGGCTCTAGAGCAGCTCTGCTGACCTGGTTCTCTGGCTTTGAAGCAGCTCTGCTGATCTAGTTCTCTGGCTCTAGAGCAGCTCTGCTGACCTGGTTCTGTGCCTCTACAGCAGCTCTGCTGACCTGTTCTCTGCCTCTAGAGCAGCTCTGCTGACCTGGTTTTTAGGCTCTAGAGCAGCTCTGCTGACCTGGTTCTCTCCCTCTAAAGCAGCTCTGCTGACCTGGTTTCTCTGGCTCTACAGCAGCTCTGCTGACCTGGTTCTCTGCCTCTAGAGCTGCTCTGCTGACCTGGTTCTTAGGCTCTAGAGCAGCTCTGCTGACCTGGTTCTCTGGCTCTAAAGCAGCTCTGCTGACCTGGTTCTCTGGCTCTAAAGCAGCTCTGCTGACCTGGTTCTCTCCCTCTAAAGCAGGTCTGCTGACCTGGTTTCTCTGGCTCTACAGCAGCTCTGCTGACCTGGTTCTTAGGCTCTAGAGCAGCTCTGCTGACCTGGTTCTTAGGCTCAAGAGCAGCTCTGCTGACCTGGTTCTCTGGCTTTGAAGCAGCTCTGCTGATCGGAATCTCTGGCTCTAGAGCAGCTCTGCTGACCTGGTTCTGTGGCTCTACAGCAGCTCTGCTGACCTGGTTCTCTGCCTCTAGAGCAGCTCTGCTGACCTTGTTTTTAGGCTCTAGAGCAGCTCTGCTGACCTGGTTCTCTCCCTCTAAAGGAGATCTGCTGACCTGGTTTCTCTGGCTCTACAGCAGCTCTGCTGACCTGGTTCTTAGGCTCTAGAGCAGCTCTGCTGACCTGGTTCTTTGGCTCTAAAGCAGCTCTGCTGACCTGGTTCTCTGGCTCTAGAGCAGCTCTGCTGACCTGGTTCCCTGGCTCTAAAGCAGCTCTGCTGACCTGGTTCTCTGGCTCTAAAGCATCTCTGCTGACCTGGTTCTCTCCCTCTAAAGCAGCTCTGCTGACCTGGTTTCTCTGACTGTGCAGCAGCTCTGCTGACCTGGTTCTCTGGCTCTAGAGCAGCTCTGCTGACCTGGTTCTTAGGCTTTAGAGCAGCTCTGCTGGCCTGGTTCTGTGGCTTTGAAGCAGCTCTGCTGACCTGGTTCTCTGGCTCTAGAGCAGCTCTGCTGTCCTGGTTCTCTGGCTCTACAACTGCTCTGCTGACCTGGTTCTCTGGCTCTAAAGCAGCTCTGCTGACCTGGTTCTATGGCTCTAAAGCAGCTCTGCTGACCTGGTTCTCTGGCTCTAGGGCAGCTCTGCTGACCTGGTTCTCTGGCTCTAAAGCAGCTCTGCTGACCTGGTTCTTAGGCTCTAGAGCAGCTCTGCTGACCTGGTTCTTAGGCTCTAGAGCAGCTCTGCTGACCTGGTTCTCTGGCTCTAGAGCAGCTCTGCTGACCTGGTTCTCTGGCTTTGAAGCAGCTCTGCTGACCTGGTTCTCTGGCTCTAGAGCAACTCTGCTGACCTGGTTCTCTGGCTTTGAAGCAGCTCTGCTGACATGGTTCTCTGGCTCTCAGAGCGCAGCTCTGCTGACCTGGTTCTCTGGCTCTACAGCAGCTCTGCTGATGTGGTTCTCTGCATTTAGAGCAGCTCTGCTGATCTGGTTCTTAGGCTCTAGAGCAGCTCTGCTGACCTGGTTCTCTGCCTCTAGAGCTGCTCTGCTGACCTGGTTCTTAGGCTCTAGAGCAGCTCTGCTGACCTGGTTCTCTGACTCTAAAGCAGCTCTGCTGACCTGGTTCTCTGGCTCTAAAGCAGCTCTGCTGACCTGGTTCTCTCCCTCTAAAGCAGGTCTGCTGCCCTGGTTTCTCTGCCTCTACAGCAGCTCTGATGACCTGGTTCTTAGGCTCTAGAACAGCTCTGCTGACCTGGTTCTTAGGCTCAAGAGCAGCTCTGCTGACCTGGTTCTCTGGCTCTAGAGCAGCTCTGCTGACCTGGTTCTCTGTCTTTGAAGCAGCTCTGCTGATCTGGCTCTCTGGCTCTAGAGCAGCTCTGCTGACCTGGTTCTGTGGCTCTACAGCAGCTCTGCTGACCTGGTTCTCTGCCTCTAGAGCAGCTCTGCTGACCTGGTTTTTAGGCTCTAGAGCAGCTCTGCTGACCTGGTTCTCTCCCTCTAAAGGAGCTCTGCTGACCTGGTTTCTCTGGCTCTACAGCAGCTCTGCTGACTTGGTTCTTAGGCTCTAGAGCAGCTCTGCTGACCTGGTTCTTTGGCTCTAAAGCAGCTCTGCTGACCTGGTTCTCTGGCTCTAGAGCAGCTCTGCTGACCTGGTTCCCTGGCTCTAAAGCAGCTCTGCTGACCTGGTTCTTTGGCTCTAAAGCAGCTCTGCTGACCTGGTTCTCTGGCTCTAGAGCAGCTCTGCTGACTTGGTTCTCTCCCTCTAAAGCAGCTCTGCTGACCTGGTTTCTCTGACTGTACAGAAGCTCTGCTGACCTGGTTCTCTGGCTCTAGAGCAGCTCTGCTGGCCTGGTTCTCTGGCTTTGAAGCAGCTCTGCTGACCTGGTTCTCTGGCTCTAGAGCAGCTCTGCTGTCCTGGTTCTCTGGCTCTACAACGGCTCTGCTGACCTGGTTCTCTGGCTCTAAAGCAGCTCTGCTGACCTGGTTCTATGGCTCTAAAGCAGCTCTGCTGACCTGGTTCTCTGGCTCTAGGGCAGCTCTGCTGACCTGGTTCTCTGGCTCTAAAGCAGCTCTGCTGACCTGGTTCTTAGGCTCTAGAGCAGCTCTGCTGACCTGGTTCTTAGGCTCTAGAGCAGCTCTGCTGACCTGGGTCTTTGGCTCTAGAGCAGCTCTGCTGACCTGGTTCTCTGGCTCTAGAGCAGCTCTGCTGACCTGGTTCCCTGGCTCTAAAGCAGCTCTGCTGACCTGGTTCTCTGGCTCTAAAGCAGCTCTGCTGACCTGGTTCTCTCCCTCTAAAGCAGCTCTGCTGACCTGGTTTCTCTGACTGTACAGCAGCTCTGCTGACCTGGTTCTCTGGCTCTAGAGCAGCTCTGCTGTCCTGGTTCTCTGGCTCTACAACGGCTCTGCTGACCTGGTTCTCTGGCTCTAGGGCAGCTCTGCTGACCTGGTTCTCTGGCTCTAAAGCAGCTCTGCTGACCTGGTTCTTAGGCTCCAGAGCAGCTCTGCTGACCTGGTTCTTAGGATCTAGAGCAGCTCTGCTGACCTGGTTCTTAGGCTCTAGAGCAGCTCTGCTGACCTGGCTCTCTCCCTCTAAAGCAGCTCTGCTGACCTGGTTTCTCTGGCTCTACAACAGCTCTGCTGACCTGGTTCTCTGCCTCTAGAGCAGCTCTGCTGACCTGGTTCTTAGGCTCTAGAGCAGCTCTGCTGACCTGGTTCTCTGGCTGTGAAGCAGCTCTGCTGACCTGGTTCTCTGGCTCTAGAGCAACTCTGCTGACCTGGTTCTCTGGCTTTGAAGCAGCTCTGCTGACATGGTTCTCTGGCTCTAGAGCGCAGCTCTGCTGACCTGGTTCTCTGGCTCTACAGCAGCTCTGCTGATGTGGTTCTCTGCATTTAGAGCAGCTCTGCTGATCTGGTTCTTAGGCTCTAGAGCAGCTCTGCTGACCTGGTTCTCTGCCTCTAGAGCTGCTCTGCTGACCTGGTTCTTAGGCTCTAGAGCAGCTCTGCTGACCCGGTTCTCTGACTCTAAAGCAGCTCTGCTGACCTGGTTCTCTGGCTCTAAAGCAGCTCTGCTGACCTGGTTCTCTCCCTCTAAAGCAGGTCTGCTGCCCTGGTTTCTCTGCCTCTACAGCAGCTCTGATGACCTGGTTCTTAGGCTCTAGAACAGCTCTGCTGACCTGGTTCTTAGGCTCAAGAGCAGCTCTGCTGACCTGGTTCTCTGGCTCTAGAGCAGCTCTGCTGACCTGGTTCTCTGTCTTTGAAGTAGCTCTGCTGATCTGGCTCTCTGGCTCTAGAGCAGCTCTGCTGACCTGGTTCTGTGGCTCTACAGCAGCTCTGCTGACCTGGTTCTCTGCCTCTAGAGCAGCTCTGCTGACCTGGTTTTTAGGCTCTAGAGCAGCTCTGCTGACCTGGTTCTCTCCCTCCAAAGGAGCTCTGCTGACCTGGTTTCTCTGGCTCTACAGCAGCTCTGCTGACCTGGTTCTTAGGCTCTAGAGCAGCTCTGCTGACCTGGTTCTTTGGCTCTAAAGCAGCTCTGCTGACCTGGTTCTCTGGCTCTAGAGCAGCTCTGCTGACCTGGTTCCCTGGCTCTAAAGCAGCTCTGCTGACCTAGTTCTCTGGCTCTAAAGCATCTCTGCTGACTTGGTTCTCTCCCTCTAAAGCAGCTCTGCTGACCTGGTTTCTCTGACTGTACAGAAGCTCTGCTGACCTGGTTCTCTGGCTCTAGAGCAGCTCTGCTGGCCTGGTTCTCTGGCTTTGAAGCAGCTCTGCTGACCTGGTTTTCTGGCTCTAGAGCAGCTCTGCTGTCCTGGTTCTCTGGCTCTACAACGGCTCTGCTGACCTGGTTCTCTGGCTCTAAAGCAGCTCTGCTGACCTGGTTCTATGGCTCTAAAGCAGCTCTGCTGACCTGGTTCTCTGGCTCTAGGGCAGCTCTGCTGACCTGGTTCTCTGGCTCTAAAGCAGCTCTGCTGACCTGGTTCTTAGGCTCTAGAGCAGCTCTGCTGACCTGGTTCTTAGGCTCTAGAGCAGCTCTGCTGATCTGGTTCTCTGGCTCTAGAGCAGCTCTGCTGACCTGGTTCTCTGGCTTTGAAGCAGCTCTGCTGATCTAGTTCTCTGGCTCTAGAGCAGCTCTGCTGACCTGGTTCTGTGCCTCTACAGCAGCTCTGCTGACCTGTTCTCTGCCTCTAGAGCAGCTCTGCTGACCTGGTTTTTAGGCTCTAGAGCAGCTCTGCTGACCTGGTTCTCTCCCTCTAAAGCAGCTCTGCTGACCTGGTTTCTCTGGCTCTACAGCAGCTCTGCTGACCTGGTTCTCTGCCTCTAGAGCTGCTCTGCTGACCTGGTTCTTAGGCTCTAGAGCAGCTCTGCTGACCTGGTTCTCTGGCTCTAAAGCAGCTCTGCTGACCTGGTTCTCTGGCTCTAAAGCAGCTCTGCTGACCTGGTTCTCTCCCTCTAAAGCAGGTCTGCTGACCTGGTTTCTCTGGCTCTACAGCAGCTCTGCTGACCTGGTTCTTAGGCTCTAGAGCAGCTCTGCTGACCTGGTTCTTAGGCTCAAGAGCAGCTCTGCTGACCTGGTTCTCTGGCTTTGAAGCAGCTCTGCTGATCGGAATCTCTGGCTCTAGAGCAGCTCTGCTGACCTGGTTCTGTGGCTCTACAGCAGCTCTGCTGACCTGGTTCTCTGCCTCTAGAGCAGCTCTGCTGACCTTGTTTTTATGCTCTAGAGCAGCTCTGCTGACCTGGTTCTCTCCCTCTAAAGGAGATCTGCTGACCTGGTTTCTCTGGCTCTACAGCAGCTCTGCTGACCTGGTTCTTAGGCTCTAGAGCAGCTCTGCTGACCTGGTTCTTTGGCTCTAAAGCAGCTCTGCTGACCTGGTTCTCTGGCTCTAGAGCAGCTCTGCTGACCTGGTTCCCTGGCTCTAAAGCAGCTCTGCTGACCTGGTTCTCTGGCTCTAAAGCATCTCTGCTGACCTGGTTCTCTCCCTCTAAAGCAGCTCTGCTGACCTGGTTTCTCTGACTGTGCAGCAGCTCTGCTGACCTGGTTCTCTGGCTCTAGAGCAGCTCTGCTGACCTGGTTCTTAGGCTTTAGAGCAGCTCTGCTGGCCTGGTTCTGTGGCTTTGAAGCAGCTCTGCTGACCTGGTTCTCTGGCTCTAGAGCAGCTCTGCTGTCCTGGTTCTCTGGCTCTACAACTGCTCTGCTGACCTGGTTCTCTGGCTCTAAAGCAGCTCTGCTGACCTGGTTCTATGGCTCTAAAGCAGCTCTGCTGACCTGGTTCTCTGGCTCTAGGGCAGCTCTGCTGACCTGGTTCTCTGGCTCTAAAGCAGCTCTGCTGACCTGGTTCTTAGGCTCTAGAGCAGCTCTGCTGACCTGGTTCTTAGGCTCTAGAGCAGCTCTGCTGACCTGGTTCTCTGGCTCTAGAGCAGCTCTGCTGACCTGGTTCTCTGGCTTTGAAGCAGCTCTGCTGACCTGGTTCTCTGGCTCTAGAGCAACTCTGCTGACCTGGTTCTCTGGCTTTGAAGCAGCTCTGCTGACATGGTTCTCTGGCTCTAGAGCGCAGCTCTGCTGACCTGGTTCTCTGGCTCTACAGCAGCTCTGCTGATGTGGTTCTCTGCATTTAGAGCAGCTCTGCTGATCTGGTTCTTAGGCTCTAGAGCAGCTCTGCTGACCTGGTTCTCTGCCTCTAGAGCTGCTCTGCTGACCTGGTTCTTAGGCTCTAGAGCAGCTCTGCTGACCTGGTTCTCTGACTCTAAAGCAGCTCTGCTGACCTGGTTCTCTGGCTCTAAAGCAGCTCTGCTGACCTGGTTCTCTCCCTCTAAAGCAGGTCTGCTGCCCTGGTTTCTCTGCCTCTACAGCAGCTCTGATGACCTGGTTCTTAGGCTCTAGAACAGCTCTGCTGACCTGGTTCTTAGGCTCAAGAGCAGCTCTGCTGACCTGGTTCTCTGGCTCTAGAGCAGCTCTGCTGACCTGGTTCTCTGTCTTTGAAGCAGCTCTGCTGATCTGGCTCTCTGGCTCTAGAGCAGCTCTGCTGACCTGGTTCTGTGGCTCTACAGCAGCTCTGCTGACCTGGTTCTCTGCCTCTAGAGCAGCTCTGCTGACCTGGTTTTTAGGCTCTAGAGCAGCTCTGCTGACCTGGTTCTCTCCCTCTAAAGGAGCTCTGCTGACCTGGTTTCTCTGGCTCTACAGCAGCTCTGCTGACTTGGTTCTTAGGCTCTAGAGCAGCTCTGCTGACCTGGTTCTTTGGCTCTAAAGCAGCTCTGCTGACCTGGTTCTCTGGCTCTAGAGCAGCTCTGCTGACCTGGTTCCCTGGCTCTAAAGCAGCTCTGCTGACCTGGTTCTTTGGCTCTAAAGCAGCTCTGCTGACCTGGTTCTCTGGCTCTAGAGCAGCTCTGCTGACTTGGTTCTCTCCCTCTAAAGCAGCTCTGCTGACCTGGTTTCTCTGACTGTACAGAAGCTCTGCTGACCTGGTTCTCTGGCTCTAGAGCAGCTCTGCTGGCCTGGTTCTCTGGCTTTGAAGCAGCTCTGCTGACCTGGTTCTCTGGCTCTAGAGCAGCTCTGCTGTCCTGGTTCTCTGGCTCTACAACGGCTCTGCTGACCTGGTTCTCTGGCTCTAAAGCAGCTCTGCTGACCTGGTTCTATGGCTCTAAAGCAGCTCTGCTGACCTGGTTCTCTGGCTCTAGGGCAGCTCTGCTGACCTGGTTCTCTGGCTCTAAAGCAGCTCTGCTGACCTGGTTCTTAGGCTCTAGAGCAGCTCTGCTGACCTGGTTCTTAGGCTCTAGAGCAGCTCTGCTGATCTGGTTCTCTGGCTCTAGAGCAGCTCTGCTGACCTGGTTCTCTGGCTTTGAAGCAGCTCTGCTGATCTAGTTCTCTGGCTCTAGAGCAGCTCTGCTGACCTGGTTCTGTGCCTCTACAGCAGCTCTGCTGACCTGTTCTCTGCCTCTAGAGCAGCTCTGCTGACCTGGTTTTTAGGCTCTAGAGCAGCTCTGCTGACCTGGTTCTCTCCCTCTAAAGCAGCTCTGCTGACCTGGTTTCTCTGGCTCTACAGCAGCTCTGCTGACCTGGTTCTCTGCCTCTAGAGCTGCTCTGCTGACCTGGTTCTTAGGCTCTAGAGCAGCTCTGCTGACCTGGTTCTCTGGCTCTAAAGCAGCTCTGCTGACCTGGTTCTCTGGCTCTAAAGCAGCTCTGCTGACCTGGTTCTCTCCCTCTAAAGCAGGTCTGCTGACCTGGTTTCTCTGGCTCTACAGCAGCTCTGCTGACCTGGTTCTTAGGCTCTAGAGCAGCTCTGCTGACCTGGTTCTTAGGCTCAAGAGCAGCTCTGCTGACCTGGTTCTCTGGCTTTGAAGCAGCTCTGCTGATCGGGTTCTCTGGCTCTAGAGCAGCTCTGCTGACCTGGTTCTGTGGCTCTACAGCAGCTCTGCTGACCTGGTTCTCTGCCTCTAGAGCAGCTCTGCTGACCTGGTTTTTAGGCTCTAGAGCAGCTCTGCTGACCTGGTTCTCTCCCTCTAAAGGAGCTCTGCTGACCTGGTTTCTCTGGCTCTACAGCAGCTCTGCTGACTTGGTTCTTAGGCTCTAGAGTAGCTCTGCTGACCTGGTTCTTTGGCTGTAAAGCAGCTCTGCTGACCTGGTTCTCTGGCTCTAGAGCAGCTCTGCTGACCTGGTTCCCTGGCTCTAAAGCAGCTCTGCTGACCTGGTTCTCTGGCTCTAAAGCATCTCTGCTGACCTGGTTCTCTCCCTCTAAAGCAGCTCTGCTGACCTGGTTTCTCTGACTGTGCAGCAGCTCTGCTGACCTGGTTCTCTGGCTCCAGAGCAGCTCTGCTGACCTGGTTCTTAGGCTTTAGAGCAGCTCTGCTGGCCTGGTTCTGTGGCTTTGAAGCAGCTCTGCTGACCTGGTTCTCTGGCTCTAGAGCAGCTCTGCTGTCCTGGTTCTCTGGCTCTACAACTGCTCTGCTGACCTGGTTCTCTGGCTCTAAAGCAGCTCTGCTGACCTGGTTCTATGGCTCTAAAGCAGCTCTGCTGACCTGGTTCTCTGGCTCTAGGGCAGCTCTGCTGACCTGGTTCTCTGGCTCTAAAGCAGCTCTGCTGACCTGGTTCTTATGCTCTAGAGCAGCTCTGCTGACCTGGTTCTTAGGCTCTAGAGCAGCTCTGCTGACCTGGTTCTCTGGCTCTAGAGCAGCTCTGCTGACCTGGTTCTCTGGCTTTGAAGCAGCTCTGCTGATCTGGTTCTCTGGCTCTAGAGCAGCTCTGCTGACCTGGTTCTGTGGCTCTACAGCAGCTCTGCTGACCTGGTTCTCTGCCTCTAGAGCAGCTCTGCTGACCTGGTTTTTAGGCTCTAGAGCAGCTCTGCTGACCTGGTTCTCTCCCTCTAAAGCAGCTCTGCTGACCTGGTTTCTCTGGCTCTACAGCAGCTCTGCTGACCTGGTTCTCTGCCTCTAGAGCTGCTCTGCTGACCTGGTTCTTAGGCTCTAGAGCAGCTCTGCTGACCTGGTTCTCTGGCTCTAAAGCAGCTCTGCTGACCTGGTTCTCTGGCTCTAAAGCAGCTCTGCTGACCTGGTTCTCTCCCTCTAAAGCAGGTCTGCTGACCTGGTTTCTCTGGCTCTACAGCAGCTCTGCTGACCTGGTTCTTAGGCTCTAGAGCAGCTCTGCTGACCTGGTTCTTTGGCTCTAAAGCAGCTCTGCTGACCTGGTTCTCTGGCTCTAGAGTAGCTCTGCTGACCTGGTTCCCTGGCTCTAAAGCAGCTCTGCTGACCTGGTTCTCTGGCTCTAAAGCAGCTCTGCTGACCTGGTTCTCTCCCTCTAAAGCAGCTCTGCTGACCTGGTTTCTCTGACTGTACAGCAGCTCTGCTGACCTGGTTCTCTGGCTCTAGAGCAGCTCTGCTGACCTGGTTCTTAGGCTTTAGAGCAGCTCTGCTGGCCTGGTTCTCTGGCTTTGAAGCAGCTCTGCTGACCTGGTTCTCTGGCTCTAGAGCAGCTCTGCTGTCCTGGTTCTCTGGCTCTACAACGGCTCTGCTGACCTGGTTCTCTGGCTCTAAAGCAGCTCTGCTGACCTGGTTCTATGGCTCTAAAGCAGCTCTGCTGACCTGGTTCTCTGGCTCTAGGGCAGCTCTGCTGACCTGGTTCTTAGGCTCTAGAGCAGCTCTGCTGACCAGGTTCTTAGGCTTTAGAGCAGCTCTGCTGACCTGGTTCTCTCCCTCTAAAGCAGCTCTGCTGAACTGGTTTCTCTGCCTCTACAGCAGCTCTGCTGACCTGGTTCTCTGCCTCTAGAGCAGCTCTGCTGACCTGGTTCTTAGGCTCTAGAGCAGCTCTGCTGACCTGGTTCTCTGGCTCCAAAGCAGCTCTGCTGACCTGGTTCTCTCCTTCTAAAGCAGCTCTGCTGACCTGGTTTCTCTGGCTCTACAGCAGCTCTGCTGACCTGGTTCTTAGGCTCTAGAGCAGCTCTGCTGACCTGGTTCTTAGGCTCTAGAGCAGCTCTGCTGACCTGGTTCTTAGGCTCTAGAGCAGCTCTGCTGACCTGGTTCTCTGGCTTTGAAGCAGCTCTGCTGACCTGGTTCTCTGGCTCTAGAGCAGCTCTGCTGACCTGGTTCTCTGGCTTTGAAGCAGCTCTGCTGACATGGTTCTCTGGCTGTAGAGCGCAGCTCTGCTGACCTGGTTCTCTGGCTCTACAGCAGCTCTGCTGACGTGGTTCTCTGCCTCTAGAGCAGCTCTGCTGATCTGGTTCTTAAGCTCTAGAGCAGCTCTGCTGACCTGGTTCTTAGGCTCTAGAGCAGCTCTGCTGACCTGGTTCTCTGGCTCTAAAGCAGCTCTGCTGACCTGGTTCTCTCCTTCTAAAGCAGCTCTGCTGACCTGGTTTCTCTGGCTCTACAGCAGCTCTGCTGACCTGGTTCTTAGGCTCTCAAGCAGATCTGCTGACCTGGTTCTTAGGCTCTAGAGCAGCTCTGCTGACCTGGTTCTTAGGCTCTAGAGCAGCTCTGCTGACCTGGTTTCTCTGGCTCTAAAGCAGCTCTGCTGATCTGGTTCTCTCCCTCTAGAGCAGCTCTGCTGACCTGGTTTCTCTAGGCTCTACAGCATCTCTGCTGACCTGGTTCTTAGGCTCTAGAAGCAGCTCTGCTGATCTGGTTCTTAGGCTTTGAAGCAGTTCTGCTGACCTGGTTCTCAGGCTCTAGAGCAGCTCTGCTGACCTGGTTCTCTGCCTCTAGAGCAGCTCTGCTGACCTGGTTCTTAGGCTCTAGAGCAGCTCTGCTGACCTGGTTCTCTGGCTCTAAAGCAGCTCTGCTGACCTGGTTCTCTGGCTCTAAAGCAGTTCTGCTGCCCTGGCTCTCTGCCTCTAAAGCAGCTCTGCTGACCTGGTTCTTAGGCTCTGACAGCAGCTCTGCTGACCTGGTTCTTTGGCTGTAAAGCGCAGCTCTGCTGACCTGGTTCTCTGGCTCTAAAGCAGTTCTGCTGCCCTGGCTCTCTCGCTCTACAGCAGCTCTGCTGACCTGGTTCTTAGGCTCTACAGCAGCTCTGCTGACCTGGTTCTTTGGCTGTAAAGCAGCTCTGCTGACCTGGTTGTCTGACTCTAGAGCAGCTCTGCTGACCTGGTTCCCTAGGCTCTAAAGCAGCTCTGCTGACCTGGTTCTCTGGCTCTGAAGCAGCTCTGCTGACCTGGTTCTCTCCCTCTAGAACGCAACTCTGCTGACCTGGTTTCTCTGGCTGCTACAGCAGCTCTGCTGACCTGGTTCTCTGGCTCTAGAACAGCTCTGCTGACCTGGTTCTTAGGCTTTAGAGCAGCTCTGCTGACCTGGTTCTCTGGCTTTGAAGCAGCTCTGCTGACCTGGTTCTCTGGCTCTAGAGCAGCTCTGCTGACCTGGTTCTCTGGCTCTACAAGCGGCTCTGCTGGCCTGGTTTCTATGGCTCTAGAGCAGCTCTGCTGACCTGGTTCTATGGCTCTAGAGCAGCTCTGCTGACCTGGTTCTCTGGCTCTAAAGCAGATCTGCTGACCTGGTTCTCTCGGCTCTAAAGCAGCTCTGTTGACCTGGTTTCTCTGGCTCTACAGCAGCTCTGCTGACCTGGTTCTCTTCCTCTAGAGCACCTCTGTTGACCTGGTTCTTAGGCTCTAGAGCAGCTCTGCTGACCTGGTTCTCTGGCTCTAAAGCAGCTCTGCTGACCTGGTTCTCTGGCTCTAGAGCAGCTCTGCTGACCTGGTTCTCTGCCTTCTACAAGCAGCTCTGCTGACCTGGTTTCTCTGGCTCTACAGCAGCTCTGCTGACCTGGTTCTCTAGGCTCTAGAGCAGATCTGCTGACCTGGTTCTCTAGGCTCTAGAGCAGCTATGCTGATCATGGTTCTAAGGCTCTAGAGCAGCTCTGCTGACCTGGTTCTCTAGGCTCTAAAGCAGCTCTGCTGATCTAGTTCTCTCGCTCTAAAGCAGCTCTGCTGACCTGGTTTCTCTGGCTCTACAGCAGCTCTGCTGACCTGGTTCTCTGGCTCTACAGCAGCTCTGCTGACCTGGTTCTCTAGGCTCTAGAACAGCTCTGCTGACCTGGTTCTCTAGGCTTTGAGAGCAGCTCTGCTGACCTGGTTCTCTGGCTCTAGAGCAGCTCTGCTGACCTGGTTCTCTGGCTCTAAAGCAGCTCTGCTGACCTGGTTCTCTGGCTCTAGAGCAGCTCTGCTGACCTGGTTCTCTAGGCTCTAGAGCAGCTCTGCTGACCTGGTTCTCTAGGCTCTGGAGCAGCTCTGCTGACCTGGTTCTTAGGCTCTAGAGCAGCTCTGCTGACCTGGTTCTCTGGCTCTAGAGCAGCTCTGCTGACCTGGTTCTCTGGCTCTAAAGCAGCTCTGCTGATCTGGTTCTCTGGCTCTAGAGCAGCTCTGCTGACCTGGTTCTGTGGCTCTACAGCAGCTCTGCTGACCTGGTTCTCTGCCTCTAGAGCAGCTCTGCTGACCTGGTTTTCTAGGCTCTAGAGCAGCTCTGCTGACCTGGTTCTCTCCCTCTAAAGCAGCTCTGCTGACCTGGTTTCTCTGGCTCTACAGCAGCTCTGCTGACCTGGTTCTCTGCCTCTAGAGCTGCTCTGCTGACCTGGTTCTTAGGCTCTAGAGCAGCTCTGCTGACCTGGTTCTCTGGCTCTAAAGCAGCTCTGCTGACCTGGTTCTCTGGCTCTAAAGCAGCTCTGCTGACCTGGTTCTCTCCCTCTAAAGCAGGTCTGCTGACCTGGTTTCTCTGGCTCTACAGCAGCTCTGCTGACCTGGTTCTTAGGCTCTAGAGCAGCTCTGCTGACCTGGTTCTTAGGCTCAAGAGCAGCTCTGCTGACCTGGTTCTCTGGCTCTAGAGCAGCTCTGCTGACCTGGTTCTCTGGCTCTGAAGCAGCTCTGCTGACCTGGTTCTCTGGCTCTAGAGCAGCTCTGCTGACCTGGTTCTGTGGCTCTACAGCAGCTCTGCTGACCTGGTTCTCTGCCTCTAGAGCAGCTCTGCTGACCTGGTTCTCTCCCTCTAAAGCAGCTCTGCTGACCTGGTTTCTCTGGCTCTACAGCAGCTCTGCTGACCTGGTTCTTAGGCTCTAGAGCAGCTCTGCTGACCTGGTTCTTTGGCTCTAAAGCAGCTCTGCTGACCTGGTTCTCTGGCTCTAGAGCAGCTCTGCTGACCTGGTTCTCTGGCTCTAAAGCAGCTCTGCTGACCTGGTTCTCTGCCTCTAAAGCAGCTCTGCTGACCTGGTTTCTCTGACTGTACAGCAGCTCTGCTGACCTGGTTCTCTGGCTCTAGAGCAGCTCTGCTGACCTGGTTCTCTAGGCTTTAGAGCAGCTCTGCTGGCCTGGTTCTCTGGCTTTGAAGCAGCTCTGCTGACCTGGTTCTCTGTCTCTAGAGCAGCTCTGCTGTCCTGGTTCTCTGGCTCTACAACGGCTCTGCTGACCTGGTTCTCTGGCTCTAGAGCAGCTCTGCTGACCTGGTTCTCTGGCTCTAGGGCAGCTCTGCTGACCTGGTTCTCTGGCTCTAAAGCAGCTCTGCTGACCTGGTTCTTAGGCTCTAGAGCAGCTCTGCTGACCTGGTTCTCTGGCTCTACAAGCGGCTCTGCTGACCTGGTTCTATGGCTCCAAAGCAGCTCTGCTGACCTGGTTCTCTGGCTCTATGGCAGCTCTGCTGACCTGGTTCTCTGGCTCTAGAGCAGCTCTGCTGACCTGGTTCTTAGGCTCCAGAGCAGCTCTGCTGACCTGGTTCTTAGGCTCTAGAGCAGCTCTGCTGACCTGGTTCTTAGGCTCTAGAGCAGCTCTGCTGACCTGGTTCTCTCCCTCTAAAGCAGCTCTGCTGAACTGGTTTCTCTGGCTCTACAGCAGCTCTGCTGACCTGGTTCTCTGCCTCTAGAGCAGCTCTGCTGACCTGGTTCTTAGGCTCTAGAGCAGCTCTGCTGACCTGGTTCTCTGGCTCCAAAGCAGCTCTGCTGACCTGGTTCTCTCCTTCTAAAGCAGCTCTGCTGACCTGGTTTCTCTGGCTCTACAGCAGCTCTGCTGACCTGGTTCTCTAGGCTCTAGAGCAGCTCTGCTGACCTGGTTCTTAGGCTCTAGAGCAGCTCTGCTGACCTGGTTCTTAGGCTCTAGAGCAGCTCTGCTGACCTGGTTCTCTGGCTTTGAAGCAGCTCTGCTGACCTGGTTCTCTGGCTCTAGAGCAGCTCTGCTGACCTGGTTCTCTGGCTTTGACAGCAGCTCTGCTGACCTGGTTCTCTGGCTCTAGAGCAGCTCTGCTGACCTGGTTCTCTGGCTCTACAGCAGCTCTGCTGACCGTGGTTCTCTGCCTCTAGAGCAGCTCTGCTGACCTGGTTCTTAGGCTCTAGAGCAGCTCTGCTGACCTGGTTCTCTGGCTCTAAAGCAGCTCTGCTGACCTGGCTCTCTGGCTCTAAAGCAGCTCTGCTGACCTGGTTCTCTCCCTCTAAAGCAGCTCTGCTGACCTGGTTTCTCTGGCTCTACAGCAGCTCTGCTGTCCTGGTTCTTTGGCTGTAAAGCAGCTCTGCTGACCTAGTTCTCTGGCTCTAAAGCAGCTCTGCTGACCTGGTTCTCTCCCTCTAAAGCAGCTCTGCTGACCTGGTTTCTCTGGCTCTACAGCAGCTCTGCTGACCTGGTTCTCTGGCTCTAGAGCAGCTCTGCTGACCTGGTTCTTAGGCTTTAGAGCAGCTCTGCTGACCTGGTTCTCTGGCTATGAAGCAGCTCTGCTGACCTGGTTCTCTGGCTCTAGAGCACCTCTGCTGACCTGGTTCTCTGGCTCTACAACGGCTCTGCTGACCTGGTTCTATGGCTCTAGAGCAGCTCTGCTGACCTGGTTCTCTGGTTCTAGAGCAGCTCTGCTGACCTGGTTCTCTGGCTCTACAGCAGCTCTGATGACCTGGTTCTCTGGCTCTACAGCAGCTCTGCTGACCTGGTTCTCTGGCTCTACAGCAGCTCTGCTGATCTGGTTCTCTGGCTCTAGAGCAGCTCTGCTGATCTGGTTCTTAGGCTCTAGAGCAGCTCTGCTGACCTGGTTCTCTGGCTCTAGAGCAGCTCTGCTGACCTGGTTCTCTGGCTTTGAAGCAGCTCTGCTGACCTGGTTCTCTGCCTCTAGAGCACCTCTGCTGACCTGGTTCTCTGGCTCTGCAAGCAGCTCTGCTGACCTGGTTCTCTGGCTCTAGAGCGCAGCTCTGCTGACCTGGTTCTCTGGCTCTACAGCAGCTCTGCTGACCTGGTTCTCTGGCTGTAGAGCAGCTCTGCTGACCTGGTTCTCTAGGCTCTACAGCAGCTCTGCTGACCTGGTTCTCTGCCTCTAGAGCAGCTCTGCTGACCTGGTTCTTAGGCTCTAGAGCAGCTCTGCTGACCTGGTTCTCTGGCTCTAAAGCAGCTCTGCTGACCTGGTTCTCTGGCTCTAAAGCAGCTCTGCTGACCTGGTTCTCTCCCTCTAAAGCAGCTCTGCTGACCTGGTTTCTCTGGCTCTACAGCAGCTCTGCTGACCTGGTTCTTAGGCTCTAGAGCAGCTCTGCTGACCTGGTTCTTAGGTTCTAAGAGCAGCTCTGCTGACCTGGTTCTCTGGCTCTAGAGCAGCTCTGCTGACCTGGTTATCTGGCTTTACAACGGCTCTGCTGACCTAGTTGCGACAGATATAGGGTCGATTCTGAAGAAAAGTCACCCAGGAGTAAATTTCCGACATTTTGGAATTGGCAGAGGATTGTAGGAGTACTGCCGGGAAACCATGATGACAATCACACTTTCGTGAGGCCAGTTGTGGAATTTTTTGTAAATCTCAACGTTCTCACATGCGTATACGGGTATTTTTGGAAACAAATATAGGTAACGTACATTTACGCATGCGCAAATACTTCTCAATTACAGAAACCCATTCCCTGTATCGCAAACAATTTTGCGTGAGTCTGTTCTCCGTTTCCACCCTCCTTAAAGACGTACTCCTGCCCGGACAATATTACATTTTGGACCATGTCACAGGAGGGAGCGGATTGCGAGAACACCCACAAACACGCAAGCTTGGCGGGGAGAAACTTCCAGTCCCAGAGCATTCCCACCACGTAACGTCCGCGCCCCGCCCCTTGGTCGCACAATACATGGAAGTAAATCTCTTTACTAGTGTTATAAATCTACACTCTGATTCCCACGCCTGGATTAACCTCCATAAAAGAGCCAGGTGTGTTCACCTTCCTAATGGTTTGAAGAACCGAACCCATAATGTTTCACTTCGGGACTGCACTACAAGATTCCAGCTCTAATCCCAGCTTCACTATTACAAATAAGGTACTTGATCCTGGCCAAACCACTATCTTCCCTTTCCATAATTCTTTCACAAAAATAGGGTCTGCTTAGAAACAAGGCAGCCCTCAAAATTAATGCCTATATTGGCTCGATATGTTGAAACACACGTTTACAACTGAAAACAGGGCACTTTTAAAAATAAAACTACTATATCCTGTTTAAACTAGTCCCAGTCACCGGACACAACCTACGTGAGACTCCGGGCACAAGAGGTTGCAGGGCTCAGCTTACAGCACACCCACCATTAGGCACCGTGAGCCAGCCCTACGCGGGGACAGGAGATGTGCACGCGTACGGAGTGCACATCTCCTGTCCATACGCGTGCACATCGCCTGTCCGGGCGCACACATGCTTTGTCTCCTTCGCGCACCAAACCGACAACAATACTCTCGCCAAGGCGAGCAGTGCATGCGCTGCGTCGCTAGGCGAGACCTAAAACGCCTCTGAGGCACTACAGAAACTTTTGCACATAATATCGCTCCAGCCGACAACGGACCCCTTGGACAGCTGACGTTAGAACAGGCTGAAGAAAGCAAGCAACAGAACTCCCTGGGAAGAACAGATATCTCCTGAGTGAAAGGCCACTGATTTAAAAGTGTGTTTTCTAGCCCGGGCTCAGCAGGTGCAAACTGCGCTGAGAAGCCCACATTATTCACTCCACTTTTCAGTGTTCCTGTTTCTTTTCACCCTGACCACCTTACGTAAAAGCTTGTGGTTACTGGATCCTTTTAACCCGTGGGTGATTTGTCTTTAGTTCATTCCGGGAAGCAACTAGAAATTCCAGTGAACATTTTGAGAAGCCCAGCACGAGCCCACGACCCCATCCTGAGAAAGGCTTCCAGTGGTATGACACCTGTAGACTTTTAACTTGATCTCACTAAACTAGTTTCTCTTTCTGACCTATTTTTATCAAAGTTTTGAATTTTATTCGTGCCATTTCCATTTCAGATACTCAGTTGTCTACGTATGAACTGGAGTACTTTTAAGGGAATTGAATTTGAGAAGTAATGTTTGAAACATTGGTTACAACCCTTTTATCAACCGATCTTACTGCAATTCTCGGCCTCACACGTCCTAGTAAATTACTACACTTACTCCTGTTTTTCATCCAGAGCATGGGAGCCTCTCATGACATTTGCCTATCTTAAACCTTATTCTCCATATAAAACACGACATTTACTCCATTTTTCCCCAAAGCACATTAAAGTGCTTGTGTCAGTCTGCCTAATTTGAACGTGAGATTCTCTTCTATTTTATGAAGTGCTGGATGTATTCAACGAGAGTTTTCCAGACCGAACTGAGCTGCACACACACGCCGTTGCTGCTCTTGATCCGTGTTCCGGCCGCTGCAGGGCGGAACACCCCGCGTCCTGACCCTATGGATGTGGCCGGATGCCCGTTATCCTGGACGCCGGCCTTGTTTTCCCAACCATTAACTCTGTGACCAATTCGTTGGACTTACGATACTTCACACCGACGGTGGTTGCTCCAATTTCAGCAACCCTGGGTGACCGAGCCCTAACTCGCTCATCCTGAGGCTCTGCTGACCTGGTTCTCTGGCTCTAAAGCAGCTCTGCTGACCTGGTTCTCTGGCTCTAGAGCAGCTCTGCTGTCCTGGTTCTCTGGCTCTACAACGGCTCTGCTGACCTGGTTCTCTGGCTCTAAAGCAGCTCTGCTGACCTGGTTCTATGGCTCTAAAGCAGCTCTGTTGACCTGGTTCTCTGGCTCTAGGGCAGCTCTGCTGACCTGGTTCTCTGCCTCTAGAGCAGCTCTGCTGACCTGGTTCTTAGGCTCTAGAGCAGCTCTGCTGACCTGGTTCTCTGGCTCTAAAGCAGCTCTGCTGACCTGGTTCTCTGGCTCTAAAGCAGCTCTGCTGACCTGGTTCTCTCCCTCTAAAGCAGGTCTGCTGACCTGGTTTCTCTGGCTCTACAGCAGCTCTGCTGACCTGGTTCTTAGGCTCTAGAGCAGCTCTGCTGACCTGGTTCTTAGGCTCAAGAGCAGTTCTGCTGACCTGGTTCTCTGGCTCTAGAGCAGCTCTGCTGACCTGGTTCTCTGGCTTTGAAGCAGCTCTGCTGATCTGGTTCTCTGGCTGTAGAGCAGCTCTGCTGACCTGGTTCTGTGGCTCTACAGCAGCTCTGCTGACCTGGTTCTCTGCCTCTAGAGCAGCTCTGCTGACCTGGTTCTCTCCCTCTAAAGGAGCTCTGCTGACCTGGTTTCTCTGGCTCTACAGCAGCTCTGCTGACCTGGTTCTTAGGCTCTAGAGCAGCTCTGCTGACCTGGTTCTTTGGCTCTAAAGCAGCTCTGCTGACCTGGTTCTCTGGCTCTAGAGTAGCTCTGCTGACCTGGTTCTCTGGCGCTAAAGCAGCTCTGCTGACCTGGTTCTCTCCCTCTAAAGCAGCTCTGCTGACCTGGTTTCTCTGACTGTACAGCAGCTCTGCTGACCTGGTTCTCTGGCTCTAGAGCAGCTCTGCTGACCTGGTTCTTAGGCTTTAGAGCAGCTCTGCTGGCCTGGTTCTCTGGCTTTGAAGCAGCTCTGCTGACCTGGTTCTCTGTCTCTAGAGCAGCTCTGCTGTCCTGGTTCTCTGGCTCTACAACGGCTCTGCTGACCTGGTTCTCTGGCTCTAAAGCAGCTCTGCTGACCTGGTTCTCTGGCTCTAGGGCAGCTCTGCTGACCTGGTTCTCTGGCTCTAAAGCAGCTCTGCTGACCTGGTTCTTAGGCTCTAGAGCAGCTCTGCTGTCCTGGTTCTCTGGCTCTACAACGGCTCTGCTGACCTGGTTCTATGGCTCTAAAGCAGCTCTGCTGACCTGGTTCTCTGGCTCTAGGGCAGCTCTGCTGACCTGGTTCTCTGGCTCTAAAGCAGCTCTGCTGACCTGGTTCTTAGGCTCCAGAGCAGCTCTGCTGACCTGGTTCTTAGGCTCTAGAGCAGCTCTGCTGACCAGGTTCTTAGGCTTTAGTGCAGCTCTGCTGACCTGGTTCTCTCCCTCTAAAGCAGCTCTGCTGAACTGGTTTCTCTGGCTCTACAGCAGCTCTGCTGACCTGGTTCTCTGCCTCTAGAGCAGCTCTGCTGACCTGGTTCTTAGGCTCTAGAGCAGCTCTGCTGACCTGGTTCTCTGGCTCCAAAGCAGCTCTGCTGACCTGGTTCTCTCCTTCTAAAGCAGCTCTGCTGACCTGGTTTCTCTGGCTCTACAGCAGCTCTGCTGACCTGGTTCTTAGGCTCTAGAGCAGCTCTGCTGACCTGGTTCTTAGGCTCTAGAGCAGCTCTGCTGACCTGGTTCTTAGGCTCTAGAGCAGCTCTGCTGACCTGGTTCTCTGGCTTTGAAGCAGCTCTGCTGACCTGGTTCTCTGGCTCTAGAGCAGCTCTGCTGACCTGGTTCTCTGGCTTTGAAGCAGCTCTGCTGACATGGTTCTCTGGCTCTAGAGCGCAGCTCTGCTGACCTGGTTCTCTGGCTCTACAGCAGCTCTGCTGACGTGGTTCTCTGCCTCTAGAGCAGCTCTGCTGACCTGGTTCTTAGGCTCTAGAGCAGCTCTGCTGACCTGGTTCTCTGGCTCTAAAGCAGCTCTGCTGACCTGGCTCTCTGGCTCTAAAGCAGCTCTGCTGACCTGGTTCTCTCCCTCTAAAGCACCTCTGCTGACCTGGTTCTCTGGCTCTACAACGGCTCTGCTGACCTGGTTCTCTGGCTCTAGAGCAGCTCTGCTGACCTGGTTCTCTGGCTCTACAGCAGCTCTGCTGACCTGGTTCTCTGGCTGTAGAGCAGCTCTGTTGACCTGGTTCTCTGGCTCTACAGCAGCTCTGCTGACCTGGTTCTCTGCCTCTAGAGCAGCTCTGCTGACCTGGTTCTTAGGCTCTAGAGCAGCTCTGCTGACCTGGTTCTCTGGCTCTAAAGCAGCTCTGCTGACCTGGTTCTCTGGCTCTAAAGCAGCTCTGCTGACCTGGTTCTCTCCCTCTAAAGCAGCTCTGCTGACCTGGTTTCTCTGGCTCTACAGCAGCTCTGCTGACCTGGTTCTTAGGCTCTAGAGCAGCTCTGCTGACCTGGTTGTTAGGTTCTAGAGCAGCTCTGCTGACCTGGTTCTCTGGCTCTAAAGCAGCTCTGCTGACCTGGTTATCTGGCTTTACAACGGCTCTGCTGACCTAGTTGCGACAGATATAGGGTCGATTCTGAAGAAAAGTCACCCAGGAGTAAATTTCCGACATTTTGGAATTGGCAGAGGATTGTAGGAGTACTGCCGGGAAACCATGATGACAATCACACTTTCGTGAGGCCAGTTGTGGAATTTTTTGTAAATCTCAACGTTCTCACATGCGTATACGGGTATTTTTGGAAACAAATATAGGTAACGTACATTTACGCATGCGCAAATACTTCTCAATTACAGAAACCCATTCCCTGTATCGCAAACAATTTTGCGTGAGTCTGTTCTCCGTTTCCACCCTCCTTAAAGACGTACTCCTGCCCGGACAATATTACATTTTGGACCATGTCACAGGAGGGAGCGGATTGCGAGAACACCCACAAACACGCAAGCTTGGCGGGGAGAAACTTCCAGTCCCAGAGCATTCCCACCACGTAACGTCCGCGCCCCGCCCCTTGGTCGCACAATACATGGAAGTAAATCTCTTTACTAGTGTTATAAATCTACACTCTGATTCCCACGCCTGGATTAACCTCCATAAAAGAGCCAGGTGTGTTCACCTTCCTAATGGTTTGAAGAACCGAACCCATAATGTTTCACTTCGGGACTGCACTACAAGATTCCAGCTCTAATCCCAGCTTCACTATTACAAATAAGGTACTTGATCCTGGCCAAACCACTATCTTCCCTTTCCATAATTCTTTCACAAAAATAGGGTCTGCTTAGAAACAAGGCAGCCCTCAAAATTAATGCCTATATTGGCTCGATATGTTGAAACACACGTTTACAACTGAAAACAGGGCACTTTTAAAAATAAAACTACTATATCCTGTTTAAACTAGTCCCAGTCACCGGACACAACCTACGTGAGACTCCGGGCACAAGAGGTTGCAGGGCTCAGCTTACAGCACACCCACCATTAGGCACCGTGAGCCAGCCCTACGCGGGGACAGGAGATGTGCACGCGTACGGAGTGCACATCTCCTGTCCATACGCGTGCACATCGCCTGTCCGGGCGCACACATGCTTTGTCTCCCTTCGCGCACCAAACCGACAACAATACTCTCGCCAAGGCGAGCAGTGCATGCGCTGCGTCGCTAGGCGAGACCTAAAAACGCCTCTGAGGCACTACAGAAACTTTTGCACATAATATCGCTCCAGCCGACAACGGACCCCTTGGACAGCTGACGTTAGAACAGGCTGAAGAAAGCAAGCAACAGAACTCCCTGGGAAGAACAGATATCTCCTGAGTGAAAGGCCACTGATTTAAAAGTGTGTTTTCTAGCCCGGGCTCAGCAGGTGCAAACTGCGCTGAGAAGCCCACATTATTCACTCCACTTTTCAGTGTTCCTGTTTCTTTTCACCCTGACCACCTTACGTAAAAGCTTGTGGTTACTGGATCCTTTTAACCCGTGGGTGATTTGTCTTTAGTTCATTCCGGGAAGCAACTAGAAATTCCAGTGAACATTTTGAGAAGCCCAGCACGAGCCCACGACCCCATCCTGAGAAAGGCTTCCAGTGGTATGACACCTGTAGACTTTTAACTTGATCTCACTAAACTAGTTTCTCTTTCTGACCTATTTTTATCAAAGTTTTGAATTTTATTCGTGCCATTTCCATTTCAGATACTCAGTTGTCTACGTATGAACTGGAGTACTTTTAAGGGAATTGAATTTGAGAAGTAATGTTTGAAACATTGGTTACAACCCTTTTATCAACCGATCTTACTGCAATTCTCGGCCTCACACGTCCTAGTAAATTACTACACTTACTCCTGTTTTTCATCCAGAGCATGGGAGCCTCTCATGACATTTGCCTATCTTAAACCTTATTCTCCATATAAAACACGACATTTACTCCATTTTTCCCCAAAGCACATTAAAGTGCTTGTGTCAGTCTGCCTAATTTGAACGTGAGATTCTCTTCTATTTTATGAAGTGCTGGATGTATTCAACGAGAGTTTTCCAGACCGAACTGAGCTGCACACACACGCCGTTGCTGCTCTTGATCCGTGTTCCGGCCGCTGCAGGCGGAACACCCCCGCGTCCTGACCCTATGGATGTGGCCGGATGCCCGTTATCCTGGACGCCGGCCTTGTTTTCCCAACCATTAACTCTGTGACCAATTCGTTGGACTTACGATACTTCACACCGACGGTGGTTGCTCCAATTTCAGCAACCCTGGGTGACCGAGCCCTAACTCGCTCATCCTGAGGCTCTGCTGACCTGGTTCTCTGGCTCTAAAGCAGCTCTGCTGACCTGGTTCTCTGGCTCTAGAGCAGCTCTGCTGTCCTGGTTCTCTGGCTCTACAACGGCTCTGCTGACCTGGTTCTCTGGCTCTAAAGCAGCTCTGCTGACCTGGTTCTATGGCTCTAAAGCAGCTCTGCTGACCTGGTTCTCTGGCTCTAGGGCAGCTCTGCTGACCTGGTTCTCTGGCTCTAAAGCAGCTCTGCTGACCTGGTTCTTAGGCTCCAGAGCAGCTCTGCTGACCTGGTTCTTAGGCTCTAGAGCAGCTCTGCTGACCAGGTTCTTAGGCTTTAGAGCAGCTCTGCTGACCTGGTTCTCTCCCTCTAAAGCAGCTCTGCTGAACTGGTTTCTCTGGCTCTACAGCAGCTCTGCTGACCTGGTTCTCTGCCTCTAGAGCAGCTCTGCTGACCTGGTTCTTAGGCTCTAGAGCAGCTCTGCTGACCTGGTTCTCTGGCTCCAAAGCAGCTCTGCTGACCTGGGTCTCTCCTTCTAAAGCAGCTCTGCTGACCTGGTTTCTCTGGCTCTACAGCAGCTCTGCTGACCTGGTTCTTAGGCTCTAGAGCAGCTCTGCTGACCTGGTTCTTAGGCTCTAGAGCAGCTCTGCTGACCTGGTTCTTAGGCTCTAGAGCAGCTCTGCTGACCTGGTTCTCTGGCTTTGAAGCAGCTCTGCTGACCTGGTTCTCTGGCTCTAGAGCAGCTCTGCTGACCTGGTTCTCTGGCTTTGAAGCAGCTCTGCTGACATGGTTCTCTGGCTCTAGAGCGCAGCTCTGCTGACCTGGTTCTCTGGCTCTACAGCAGCTCTGCTGACGTGGTTCTCTGCCTCTAGAGCAGCTCTGCTGACCTGGTTCTTAGGCTCTAGAGCAGCTCTGCTGACCTGGTTCTCTGGCTCTAAAGCAGCTCTGCTGACCTGGTTCTCTCCCTCTAAAGCAGCTCTGCTGACCTGGTTTCTCTGACTCTACAGCAGCTCTGCTGTCCTGGTTCTTTGGCTCTAAAGCAGCTCTGCTGACCTAGTTCTCTGGCTCTAAAGCAGCTCTGCTGACCTGGTTCTCTCCCTCTAAAGCAGCTCTGCTGACCTGGTTTCTCTGGCTCTACAGCAGCTCTGCTGACCTGGTTCTCTGGCTCTAGAGCAGCTCTGCTGACCTGGTTCTTAGGCTTTAGAGCAGCTCTGCTGACCTGGTTCTCTGGCTATGAAGCAGCTCTGCTGACCTGGTTCTCTGGCTCTTGAGCACCTCTGCTGACCTGGTTCTCTGGCTCTACAACGGCTCTGCTGACCTGGTTCTATGGCTCTAGAGCAGCTCTGCTGACCTGGTTCTCTGGCTCTAGAGCAGCTCTGCTGACCTGGTTCTCTGGCTCTACAGCAGCTCTGCTGACCTGGTTCTCTGGCTGTAGAGCAGCTCTGTTGACCTGGTTCTCTGGCTCTACAGCAGCTCTGCTGATCTGGTTCTCTGCCTCTAGAGCAGCTCTGCTGACCTGGTTCTTAGGCTCTAGAGCAGCTCTGCTGACCTGGTTCTCTGGCTCTAAAGCAGCTCTGCTGACCTGGTTCTCTGGCTCTAAAGTAGCTCTGCTGACCTGGTTCTCTCCCTCTAAAGCACCTCTGCTGACCTGGTTCTCTGGCTCTACAACGGCTCTGCTGACCTGGTTCTCTGGCTCTAGAGCAGCTCTGCTGACCTGGTTCTCTGGCTCTAGAGCTGCTCTGCTGACCTGGTTCTCTGGCTCTACAGCAGCTCTGCTGACCTGGTTCTCTGGCTGTAGAGCAGCTCTGTTGACCTGGTTCTCTGGCTCTACAGCAGCTCTGCTGACCTGGTTCTCTGCCTCTAGAGCAGCTCTGCTGACCTGGTTCTTAGGCTCTAGAGCAGCTCTGCTGACCTGGTTCTCTGGCTCTAAAGCAGCTCTGCTGACCTGGTTCTCTGGCTCTAAAGCAGCTCTGCTGACCTGGTTCTCTGGCTCTAAAGCAGCTCTGCTGACCTGGTTCTCTCCCTCTAAAGCAGCTCTGCTGACCTGGTTTCTCTGGCTCTACAGCAGCTCTGCTGACCTGGTTCTTAGGCTCTAGAGCAGCTCTGCTGACCTGGTTGTTAGGTTCTAGAGCAGCTCTGCTGACCTGGTTCTCTGGCTCTAAAGCAGCTCTGCTGACCTGGTTATCTGGCTTTACAACGGCTCTGCTGACCTAGTTGCGACAGATATAGGGTCGATTCTGAAGAAAAGTCACCCAGGAGTAAATTTCCGACATTTTGGAATTGGCAGAGGATTGTAGGAGTACTGCCGGTAAACCATGATGACAATCACACTTTCGTGAGGCCAGTTGTGGAATTTTTTGTAAATCTCAACGTTCTCACATGCGTATACGGGTATTTTTGGAAACAAATATAGGTAACGTACATTTACGCATGCGCAAATACTTCTCAATTACAGAAACCCATTCCCCTGTATCGCAAACAATTTTGTGTGAGTCTGTTCTCCGTTTCCACCCTCCTTAAAGACGTACTCCTGCCCGGACAATATTACATTTTGGACCATGTCACAGGAGGGAGCGGATTGTGAGAACACCCACAAACACGCAAGCTTGGCGGGGAGAAACTTCCAGTCCCAGAGCATTCCCACCACGTAACGTCCGCGCCCCGCCCCTTGGTCGCACAATACATGGAAGTAAATCTCTTTACTAGTGTTATAAATCTACACTCTGATTCCCACGCCTGGATTAACCTCCATAAAAGAGCCAGGTGTGTTCACCTTCCTAATGGTTTGAAGAACCGAACCCATAATGTTTCACTTCGGGACTGCACTACAAGATTCCAGCTCTAATCCCAGCTTCACTATTACAAATAAGGTACTTGATCCTGGCCAAACCACTATCTTCCCTTTCCATAATTCTTTCACAAAAATAGGGTCTGCTTAGAAACAAGGCAGCCCTCAAAATTAATGCCTATATTGGCTCGATATGTTGAAACACACGTTTACAACTGAAAACAGGGCACTTTTAAAAATAAAACTACTATATCCTGTTTAAACTAGTCCCAGACACCGGACACAACCTACGTGAGACTCCGGGCACAAGAGGTTGCAGGGCTCAGCTTACAGCACACCCACCATTAGGCACCGTGAGCCAGCCCTACGCGGGGACAGGAGATGTGCACGCGTACGGAGTGCACATCTCCTGTCCATACGCGTGCACATCGCCTGTCCGGGCGCGCACATGTTTTGTCTCCCTTCGCGCACCAAACCGACAACAATACTCTCGCCAAGGCGAGCAGTGCATGCGCTGCGTCGCTAGGCGAGACCTAAAAACGCCTCTGAGGCACTACAGAAACTTTTGCACATAATATCGCTCCAGCCGACAACGGACCCCTTGGACAGCTGACGTTAGAACAGGCTGAAGAAAGCAAGCAACAGAACTCCCTGGGAAGAACAGATATCTCCTGAGTGAAAGGCCACTGATTTAAAAGTGTGTTTTCTAGCCCGGGCTCAGCAGGTGCAAACTGCGCTGAGAAGCCCACATTATTCACTCCACTTTTCAGTGTTCCTGTTTCTTTTCACCCTGACCACCTTACGTAAAAGCTTGTGGTTACTGGATCCTTTTAACCCGTGGGTGATTTGTCTTTAGTTCATTCCGGGAAGCAACTAGAAATTCCAGTGAACATTTTGAGAAGCCCAGCACGAGCCCACGACCCCATCCTGAGAAAGGCTTCCAGTGGTATGACACCTGTAGACTTTTAACTTGATCTCACTAAACTAGTTTCTCTTTCTGACCTATTTTTATCAAAGTTTTGAATTTTATTCGTGCCATTTCCATTTCAGATACTCAGTTGTCTACGTATGAACTGGAGTACTTTTAAGGAATTGAATTTGAGAAGTAATGTTTGAAACATTGGTTACAACCCTTTATCAACCGATCTTACTGCAATTCTCGGCCTCACACGTCCTAGTAAATTACTACACTTACTCCTGTTTTTCATCCAGAGCATGGGAGCCTCTCATGACATTTGCCTATCTTAAACCTTATTCTCCATATAAAACACGACATTTACTCAATTTTTCCCCAAAGCACATTAAAGTGCTTGTGTCAGTCTGCCTAATTTGAACGTGAGATTCTCTTCTATTTTATGAAGTGCTGGATGTATTCAATGAGAGTTTTCCAGACCGAACTGAGCTGCACACACACGCCGTTGCCGCTCTTGATCCGTGTTCCGGCCGCTGCAGGCGGAACACCCCCGCGTCCTGACCCTATGGATGTGGCCGGATGACCGTTATCCTGGACGCCGGCCTTGTTTTCCCAACCATTAACTCTGTGACCAATTCGTTGGACTTACGATACTTCACACCGACGGTGGTTGCTCCAATTTCAGCAACCCTGGGTGACCGAGCCCTAACTCGCTCATCCTGAGGCTCCAGCCATTCCTGGCGGTACCTCCATGAGGAAACCCTTTCCATCTTGTTTGAATCTGGCCCTGACGTTGATCCTTGTGCCTTTCTTTTCATGGATTTCTATCCCTGTGCCCTCCCGGTGGGGCCTATACAGCACTTCGAATAAGTGTATCCTGGTCCTGATGATGACCTGCATTGCTATCAGGTCAAAACGTCGTTGACTCCCTAGCGCAATTCAACAGGTGCATCTGTGTTTCGGTCCTTACAATCTTGTAAATTGTTTCTTAGCTATTGTTAAATAAGATTGTACTATCACTAATGTCTTGTATATAAATTTTCACTGTTCTTTTGCGCCGCACCCTGCTGATTCACACTTGTCACTTTGGGTTGTTCACTGTCTTCACGAGCACAAACTTGCACAAGTGGTACAAGTTACATATCATTAAATGTAACACAGTGCTTTTTTCCTTGTTCCTCCTAAATTCTAAACATAAAACCGCTCCCAGCATTTTTTGCATAACCCTTGATGTTGCCCTCCTTCCTTGTCTCCTTGTTTTTCTATAATTATTGTGTGCACATATAAACTTGCCTTTAATTGATACCTGTTGAGACATTGTCGTTTGTTACATATGCATTTATTCATCAAAGCACAGAAAAGCATTATTGTTTTTGGTCTGTTAAATGTGGCTTATTTGCTGTAGTATGACTACTATTATCACTAAACGCATTGCGTGAAAGGTTGATGTAGTTGATTGTTTTTCGTTTTTTTTTAAGTTTAGAAGAGCTTTATTGAAGCAAATACAAACATAGGTGCAACCTTACATTAACAATTGTAGAAAATATTGCAAAAGGTAACAAACATAGGGGCTGATTACAATGGTGGGCGGTAGCACATCCGCGGTGCTGGCGGAAAGTACCCTTTTCCGCACTCCATCGGCGGTCCTTGCGTCCACCGTATTACGATGGGCAAAGATAGCCCATTTCCCGTCTGCTGTGGTGTTCCGGGAACCACCAGAAATCCCCCTCCGCAGCGGTGGTGGAAGGAGCCAAAAGGGAGGGACCGCCGTGCGGAATGCGGTTACGACCGCCGGTTGTATTACGATGCCACAAACAGCCCACCACACCGCTGTGGAGAATCCGGCCAATCGTGGATGGCAGTGGCAATACTGCGGATAGCTCCATGTGTCCCTGGCCGCTGGGAAAACGACGGTCTTTGGCCTTTCCGCAGCAAATCCGACCGCCGCGGACGGATTTTCAGCTTTTCCGCCGCTGAATCCTGGAATCCGACCGCCGCGGTAGGGAGTTTCTGGCGGTGCATCCTAATCTGGCCGGCGCTTTTGCCGCGGTACCTGCGGGCGGCAATTTCCCGCTAGCACGGCAGTCGGAGTGCTTTTCCGTCCGCCATCGTAATGAGCCCCATAGTGTATAAGCAAGGTGGAATGAGAACTCAAAACATCAACAATAGCTAAACTAAAACTAAAGAATGAAAGCAGTAATAGCTAGATATGCACCTGAACGAATATCATTTTAAATTTTCTAATATGGGGTAAGAAGGAGAGGGGAGGGGGAAGGAGGGAAAGAAAAGAAAAAAGGAATCAACCAGAAGGGGGCAAAAAGAAAAACAACTATTATACCAAATATCATATGTATAGAAAGCTGAATACAATCACTACACAGTTAATAATACAGAATAAGGACCAATCATTGACTGATAAATAAATAAGGCATAGTATTCAAGGTGGCTGAAAAGCAAAGGATCTGTCCTTATTACGCAATGCAGAGGAGCATAAATAGTTAGTAAGTGGAGACCACAAGGTGTCCTTTCGAAGGAGTTGCTGAGATGTAGTGGCAGAGGCTCTATCCAGTCTGTGATGGTAACAAAGAAGGTTCCACCAAGCAGAGAAAGATACCTTAGTGGCATCCTTCCAGTTAGAGGTAATTACCTGAAAGGCAATGGCAAGTAACAAATCTACGAACAAGCCCGTCTTTTGAGCACCAAACCAGTTAACAGAATTGCTACCCAAGAAAATGGAGCAGATATCAAAGGGAAAAGTGACAGAACAGATGGAGGAAATGGATTGACAGACCTTGGTCCAAAAAGAGTTGATACTAGGGCAAAGAAAAAAGGAGTGTAAGAAAGTACCAGGGGTATCTTTACAGGTCCAGCAGTCCGGGGATAAAACAGGGCTATATTTAGGGATAGATAGTGGAGTTAAATACAGTCTCTGATAAAAATAATAAAGAGTTTGGGTGGTGCTGGCAGTGCAAGAAGTGTGATGGATACGTGTCCAAATGGAGTTCCAGGTATGAATAGAGAGAGTACGTTGCAAGTCAGATTCCCATAGAAGTTCAATTTTACTTTTAGAGCGGTTGGAGGAAGAGAAATGAAGATATCTGTAGATATGAGAGGCCCGAAGAGGAAGAGAAGTAGACAAAGGTTCTAAAAGAGAGACTGATGCGGAGGGAGGAGATCCAGAGAGGAGAGAGAACTGATGAGTTAAAAGCGAACGCAAAAGGTCGTACTTGAGAAGAGAAGAGGCAGGCAGGTTAAATTTAGTCTGAACGTCCTGAAGAGAGAGAAATTGCGAACCTTGTAATAAATGTTTAACTTGAATGATCCCATGAGCTGCTCAGATCTTCCAAAAAATAGTACGGTTAAAAAGTTGAATGGATTTACTATGCCAAAGAGGTGGATCAAGGAACATTTGTAACAGTGTACAAGATTTGCTAATGATGGGATTATAAGTAAAAATAAATTGTGAAATGATGGGAGAGTTAAAAGAACGAGGGGGATGAGAAAAACTGAGCCAACGATGAAAAAGGAAAGGGATGAATCAAGGATTCCTCCAATCTGTGCCATAGTGATATAGGGGGATCTTCCGAAGAGGACAGATAAGGTAACGTTTGGCAAATTAAAAAGGAGGAGTGATATTGGCGAAAATTGGGAAAATGGACACCTCCCTTATCCTTAGGAGCAGCCAGGAAGGATAAAGAAATACGAGCCTTACGATTATTCCAAAGAAATGTACTTAAAATACTATTGAGATTTTTGAAATTTTTTAATGGAAGTCTTACTGGTAACATGGACAAATAAAAATTGATCACAGGAAGCATCATCATTTTGATGGAGTCCAATCTGCCCCACCAGGACAAAAATAAGGGGGACCACTGTCCAGCCATAAAGGTCACTTTAGATAGAACATCATCCAAATTAAGTTGAATTGTTCGTACAATGGAGAAAGAATACTTGATACCCAAGCAAGTAATACAATTGGTGTTCCAAGTGAAACCAGTTCCGTCAAACATACTTTTTAGACAATATTTATTTAGAGGAAGTACCTCAGATTTGGAGAAATTTAGCTTATAACCAGACAAAGCGGCAAAGGAAGATAGAAGGTCCGTAAAGGCAGGCAAAGAAGTAAGGGGATCAGATATGTATAACAGAATGTCATCTGCATAGGCGGTAAACTTGATTTCAATAGCCTTATGTTTAAAACCTCGAAAGGTAGAGGAAAGGCGCAAAGAGTGGAGAAAAGGTTCAAGAGATAGAATAAAGAGCAGAGGAGAAAGAGGACAACCTTGGCGGGTACCTCGCTGTAAAGTAAAATAGGGAGATTGGGATCCATTAACAAAGACTGAAGTAGTTGGAGAGGAATACAACAAATTAATGAAAGACAAGATAGGGGGACCAAAACCATGCCATTTAAGAGCACGCATCATAAAAAGCCAATGAATGCGGTCAAAAGCTTTCTCTGCGTCAAGGGTTATGGCCGCAACAGGAGAAGAACTCTTAGAATCAAGATGAATGATATTAAGAAAAGTTCTGGAATTGTCTGCCAACGTCCTTCCTTTGACAAACTCCGTTTGTTCAGGGCCAATCAAATCCGAAAGTACTAGGTTAATACAGAGGGCCAAAATCTTAGCAAAAATTTTACAATCTAGATTAATTAGTGAAATAGGGCGATAGTTTGCACAGGAAGAGGGATCCTTGTCTTTTTTGGGGATTAGACAAATCATGGCTTTAAGGAAGGAACCGCGAGCTTCATTGTGATAAATAAAATAGTGAAAAAGAGATAAAAGATGGGGCAAAAGAATTTGTGAAAAACAGGAATAGAATTCGGCGGTAAAGCCGTCCGGACCGGGGGCCTTATCCCGAGGTAGCTTAGCCAAGGCCGACTTAATCTCGGAAATGGACACATCTTTGTCTAAAATAGAACAGTCTGGGAGGGGGGAAGATCAAGGAGGCAGCGACTCAAAAAAATTGTCCAGGGCTACATCGGAAGGGGAAGATTCAGGAGTATATAAGGACATATAAAAATCCGTAAAACATTTAAGTATGTCCTCATCCTTAAAATGGTTGACACCAGAATCGTCAATAATGTTGACTATTCTAGACCGTTGAGATTTTTAAATAGTTTGCCAGTAGTTTACCCGCTTTATTGCGTCCACCATAAAATTTGGAATTTATTTTGAGTAAAGTCCCAGAAGCTTCCTCAGTGGATCTTTTGTTAAAATTCAGAGTCGCTCAGACCAATTTCTCAAGGGCAGCCTCATCATTAGAGGAAAAATAGGCATGTTCCAATTGTTTGATATGGGAGAGAGTGGAAGCCGATTCCCTAAGAAATTGTTTCTTTTTAACAGCCACATAGTCGATAATGAAACCCCTAGCTGTTGCTTTGAAGGCATCCCAGATGGTGTGAAAGGGTATATCTGGAGTGACATTAAAAAGAAAAAATTCTGACACAAAATCTTTAAAGCGCACCAAAAAAGTAGGATCTTTGAGGAGGTAATTGTTAAAGCGCCATCTACGCAGTTTGGAAGGGATTGAAGGAAGATCTAAATTAATAAAGACAGGAGCGTGATCGGAGATAAGTATGGAACCAATTTCAGCATGGTGAAGGTGTGGGAGAAGATGAGGGCTTAAAAAAATATAATCAATTTTAGAGGTAGAATTATGCGTAGGGGAATAAAAAGTAAATTCCAGGCAATCAGGGTTGTATACCCTCCAGGCATCTACCAATCCTCTCGAACGGATCGCATTAGCAAAAATGTTTTGCATTTTGTTCGGAATATACCTGGAAGCAGATTTCCTGTCAGTAAAGGGATCCATAACTTGATTACAGTCCCCACCCCTACGAGATTGAAGTCAGCAAGTGAGTGAAGTGTATGTGACATGGAGTGCCAAAACTTGGAATCAGTACCAGTGGGGCCGTAAATGTTGAGGAACGAGACAGGGGAACCATGTAAGCGTGTATGAAGAAGAAGCCATCAGCATGTAGTTGATTGTTGAAACAATCAAATAAAAGAAATACCATCTGCCTGTAACTAAACTCTAGGATTAGAGGCTACCACAGGGCAGATTTGTGTCCTGGTGCTTTGTGGTGATTAAGTTGCACAATCTATTGTGTAGTTGAAATTTCATATCTCTGGACAGAATACTTATAAATAATATTCATGTTATGAAATACTGCATTTGTGTGATTATAGAATGGATAAAAGTATATTTCCATAATTTTCAAGTGATCTCTAGGCTATGCCGGTTTGGCGAGTTTCTGAGTGCTGCAATAATCTGCTTCTTACCAAAGCACAAACTCGACCTGGAATTTAAATCAAATCTGATTACATCTCTATGCGCAAAAGTGAGCATGGATTATTAGCCGCGCCTCAACCGACAGGGCAGCCATCCACAACTTCTATTTACAGAGACAGATACAAATTTGCCATATTATTGGCTGTACCTATGCATGCCTTTATTGCTTTAAAAGATGCTCAACCACTCCGAAAACACCAGTAAAATTAACCCTTATTGGTAAGTCCTTTCAGCTGTGCACTGATGGATGTAAAGTCAGCTAGTAAATAGCTATACAAAGAAAAGAGCAAAGCGTGGACATATTTGGTGGAGCTGTTACCAACATGAGGACCTTTAATTTCTCTGTATCTGGTCTGATTTGTTCAGAGGGACTTCGATGTACTGCACTAGTCCGGCTATAGCCATAGGCCTCTGCCCTATGCTTGTTACTGGAATGAGACAGTAACTTTAGTTTTGGTTTCTTTTGGACTATTTGACACATGCTTTCCACTCTCTTCCTGGGACCTAGCTATTATCCGCCTGTGTCCCTCTATAACCAGAGGCTTCCACCGTGTGCTGATTACCACATAGTGATAGTAACTTTTTATCTGAATGCTGAACTTGCATTGGCACAGGATTTTGGACATAACGGACCTTGATACAATTCACTTCACTCAACCTGACCTGAATGCCACAGTAAGAGCGAGTAATTCTTTGAATAGACAGGTGAAGGACTGATTTGCACTTGCTTTTCCTAAATTAAGGGGCATAATTCCACCTATTATAGTGTCCCATTACTATCTATCCCTGTCCTGATGATGACCTTAGTATTTTAGAGACAGCCGAAACGTTGTTGACATTGCAACAAACAGACATAGCACTATTTTGAATGAAAAAATGTTGAGGGAGCAGATTTAATGTGATCCCATCATATTGTTGTATTGCTGTTTGTCTTCTCTGTACACACTCCTTTAGTCAAATTCATCTTTTGGTTTGTGTGAAGACAGCGGACACTAAGCATCTGCCTGCTATTTTATATGTATAATGCAATATGAAAACTATGTTAAAGCAACTATTAAGACTTATTAAAATCTTTGGATTATCAAGAAGCTAGTACCATCTTATATAGTCCTATTTTCACATCATACATTGCAACTTGTGATGCATCACAAGTAATAATGAGTATTGAAATAAGTCTGTAGCGCACCATTGTGCTGTATAACCTGTATATACCATGGTTCCTACTGGGCCAGCAGGCTATCTCTTGTATTGTGTTTATTATTAACAGCACAATGTGTCCATAGAGTTTTTGAACCAACTGACAGAACTTGCACTTTTCTCTGTTAAGTTTGAAGAGGTAATATGCAAGGGTCACCCAAACTTCCACTAATGCAGCGTCCCACTAATTTTGGAGACCATGATGTTCTCACTGTAGTGTAAGCAGTTCGGCAATCATTGATACACTATGGACATTTTCTACTGAAACTGCTGGAGAGACAGTAAATCTGAGAGGCGTATATTGGAACAGTCCTATGTGGATGGCAAAAGTAGTGACGCAACATGATAATTCTTCCAGCACAAGTTGTTAATATCGCTTGGTCGGGTTAAGTTTGGCGAAGAACTGCATGCATTGATCTTGTGCACCATGTCCTGAAAGTGAGCGGCACAGTGTTGTTCTCGTACACCAAGGTTTGGCCATTCATGTCCACGCCCATGCAAATTTGTTCTTCTGGCTGTTTTTTGATGCACATAGACAATGTCAAAGACCCAGGAGATGGCCCACACCACAGACTCAATGATGTCTTTCTGAAGTAAACGATCAGTTTCAGCTTCCACTTGCTTTTGAACGCCGAAGGGCATCTCTTGAAATGCTGTGCAACAGATTTTATAATCAACAATGTGCATCTTTGTCCTTACTTCAACGTACCCAGTGCTTGAAATAACTTTGAAGAGAGCTTCACAATATAAGGATTTGAGGTATCTTTGAAGTCGAAACTCACTTTTTGAGAAAGATGAGAAGGAGTGGCGCAAATATATATTGTGTGAAAATGAGCTTGAATGAACTATATGGATATAGCCTGAAATTAGATACTTGCATTTGTGTGGCAAGGTGCAGTTTTGCAAGTTCTTTGTTAGGTGTTGCATTACGGTGGCTCAGCTTTTGATTAGAAAAGATAATTTTACTCAAATAAGTAGTTTCATAAAGACCGCAAATACCCAAAGAAGGCATCCTGACTCTAGACCATCGACCAGCCATATTTGTGACCTAAAGATTAGATAGCAAATAGAAACAGCAAAGTTGTCAAGGCCTTACTAAAGGCAACATAACTGGTAGTGGTGTACAGTTGGCACAGTATAGGTTTGTTGTGCAATACTGAAAAAGCAGCCAACAGCTCTCAGTTTATGATTTTTGGATACTGCCAAAACATCAGAACAGGAATATTTCAAGGACCAGGAAATATGGTAATATAAAATTAATCTATAAATACTGCTAGGACTGATATAGATGTAATTGTGGCAGATACACATAGTTTTAAATTGATCCCTTTTCTAAATAGGCAGCCTAAGATGTTCAGAATAATTTGCCCTACGAGGAAGGCTATTGATTGGAATTTTGAAGACCAGTGGATGATGTTGTCATCTTCTGTTGGTATGTTGCTTCTGTTATAGTATAATTTGCCTTCTGTGGAGAAGCATGTTCAAAGGAAAGGGGGAAGCCTCAATGTCATGTTTCAAATGGAATGTTATGTATTGAACTGGGGAAAATGGAATGGGAGCTAGAGAGAGAGAACTGGACCGTGTGCTGTGTGGCTGGAATTTCTCCTTTTGGAATAAATCTGATTTACTAATTGGATATCTGCCTTCTTGATCATCATTTATTGGCCACAAGGATCAGGACTTCACATGCTAATGCTAGAACAGACTGCCAAGATAAAAATACTGGGGAGGCCTGAATAACCCTGCAGAACCTAGGTTCAATGTAATGAGAAAGCAAGAAGGGTCTCTCTGAAAGGATAGATTAAACCTAAAATTACATAATCAACAATAATGGTGTTACGTATTCTTGGAAAAACAAAGTAATTTGTCTCAATTATTTTAACTTTCATATACCAATTTCCCTAAATCAATCATTGTTATTTTATTTCCACTTAGTAAAGCGCAACAAATCACACCCAGAGGGTGTATCTTGGCCCTCGGCCTACACGTAACCAGCATCCAACATCTAAAACAGCCAGACCTTCAACAATTTTTTTAACTTGGCAAAATCAGAGCAGCAGCGGAGATGGAATGGAAGTTGATTTCATGCCATGAGGGCAATGTAGGAAAACGCTCTGCCTCCATATCTCGAGGCACAGATGTGGGGAATGGTCAGTAGCGCAGTTTGTCCTTTAGGTACAAAGAAGCTTTACCTATCAATGTTTCGTGGGTAAAGCAACATATTTTAAAAACAGTGTGCTTTCTGGCCAGAAGCCAGTTAGGCGCAGCTCTGAGGATGGGAGCAGAGGGAGAGCCTGCTGGGAGGTTACAAACTAGGCAGGAAGCCGTATTTTGCACCACCTGGAGTTTGGACACTAGGGTGTCCTTAACTGCCATAAACAAAGCACTGCTGTAGTCAAGGCGGCTGATGACCAGAGCCTGGACCAGCATTTTCCTTGCAGATGATGGTAGCCAAGGAAAGACTTTCCTCAATAGCTGCATAGTAGCAAAGCAAGGCCTACTAATTGCGGCTCTATGACTTTTCATGGACTACTCCTGGTCAAATTTAACACCCAGATTTTTTGTGGCTTTCCTTGGGGATGGGACTAATTCCAATTCGAAATGCCACCAGTCAGAGGACCAGAGGTTTTGAGCTTTGCCAAACAGCAGAATTTCAATTTTTCTCTTGTTCAGCTGAAGAAAATTTTTCAACATCCAAGCTGCTATACTCCTCATACAGTCCCAGCATCGGTGCGTTCCACAGTCAATGTCCTGTCCCAGCGAGATGATCTACTGGGTATTGTGCGCTTATGAAATTACAGCAAATCATTCTCATTTACCTTGCTAAGTGAGTGGGACATACCATTTTAAGTATGAAAAGAACCACATAAGAATAAGGAATTGCTTTCATCTGTTCATATCATTCTTAGTGAAACAAAAGACACCTATAGGGTCTTGATACAATTGTTGTAACCCTAATCACTTTGCCAGTTCGAAAGACTGTCCTGCTTTAAAGTTTTAAGTAAAACGTCTGGCAAAACATCGCATTTTACTAAATGTTGTAAAGGGAATTCTACTAAAAAAAATGTATGTGAGATATCATCTGAAACTGGGAATGTTGGCCTTCTAGTTGTAAATGACATCAATTGTGTATCTAAGCAACAATGTGATCATACGTTGGATACAGTATGTCTAAATGGGATTACCATGCCCATGATGATGGACCCGGGATTGTCTGATGAAGATTATGCTCACTGCTTTCAAGGAAAAGTCAATTTGTTTAAGCCAGATGTCATGCCCTATAGTTACAGTGGTAAACCAATTGAATTGATAGGATATTTTGAAGCTGAAATAGAATTTACAGCTTCTGGTAAAATGTATGTAGCAGGGAAAGGTGACACTGTTTTGAGTTGACCTTATCAACAACTCTTAGGAATTTCTTTAGATCCAAATTCTAATCCCATGTTCTTTTAACAGTTGATACTGTTCCTGGCATGCCACTTAAAGGATTCACATGAATATTTTCTGGAAATGTGGGTTGTGTGAAAGGGTATGTTTATCTCATTAGGTTGAAGGGTGGGGCAAAGCCGGTACCATGTAAGGTGAGAAACATACCCTTCAGAATGCAAGAATCTGTGAAGCAAACTTTGGAAAGGTTGTGTGCTGAAGGTGTAAACGAAACAGATGAAGCATCTGAATGGGTAACTACTTTTGTAGTGCTTTCTAAGAGTTCAGATGAGATCACCCTATGCATAGATCTTAGGCATCTTAATAAAGAAGCAGTGGAAGATACATTATTATTACCGAACATTACAGAGATCGTAAGCATGCTGGCAGGGGCCAGATTTTTCACTATTCTTGATTTTGCTTCTGCTTGCCATCATTCTAATATGTGAGGAATCAAAAGATCTTACTGCATTTATAACCCCATTTAGGCGCCTTTAGATTTAACAGGGTGCCTTTGGATTATGCTCCACGATGTCTGTTTTTCAGAGGCTTATTAACGACATCTTGTGGAAGTTATTGGGTGTTAAATTTTTCCAAGATGATACATTGATCTTCAGTGACACTGTGGCATCTCACATTGAAAATATTCAGGAAGTCTTGAAAATTTTTAGTGCAAGAGGAATAACTCTCAAGCCAATAAATGTAGTTTCTGTTGTCAGGAGTTAATGTATTTGAGTCATTCAGTCGCAGCTGATTGCGTGCAGCCTAAAGATGATTTGATGAGAACAATTTTGGATTTGCCCAATCAAGAAAGAGGAAGTGTAGACATTCCTGGGACTGGAGGAGTTTTATGTTAGTGTCAAAGCCTAAGGTGAACGACTGAACAGTAGCACTAACTGAGAAACCCATTCCGGCAGGAGCAATGCATGACGAGAGTCCTACCATGCCCATCAGTGGTCCACGGAGTAGCCAACAAGTTAAGGCTCTCAACTGGAGATCATCCAAGGTAATGGGTAATGGGACAAATTAACAATCTGACCAACCCGCTGTCCTGGCATTGTCTAAACCTGTATCTCCCTCTCAATATCATCCTTTTGTGGTTCAAGGAGATTCCTCCTTGTGCTACTCTGTAGAAGGATACACACACATACAAGTATTAGTTTAGTTCTTATACATCATACTATCACATCAATAGTATCACATTTACCCTTGGTAAAGTTAATACCTGAGTGATAAACTGAGACTCCCACTGACAGACGTATTTCTTCAACTGTGAGGTATGGTTGGCCTTTTCCCAGCAAATCACCAAACTCTCACTGATTGCCTACGAACAGTTCAAATGTCTCTTATGAGTTCTTTTCTCAGTTTACAAAATACGTAATTAGAATAGTTTAATGTCTCTGTAGAGTTCTGGTTTCAGTTTTCCAAAGTGCATAATTTGTAATGGTCTCTTTCTTTCTCCTGTGGTACCACTTTTCAGTAGTTCTTAAATGGTTTGATTCAGCAAATTCTATAATGTCTGTTTACGTGAGTACCATGATCTACATTGGGACGGTTGGTAAATACCTTAATTTGTTTGTTTTTTCTCCTCTCATACAGATGTTCAATCAATCAATCAATCATGTCACTTGTTTACCTCCGCTGATGACCGCATGCTGGATTGATGAGGTTCTGGATGACTGGACCAGGCTCTGCTTCAGAAGGATGCCAACAGGTAAGTTCTGCGCTGGATCGCTCTGCTCTTGATTGCCTAGCAAGGGTGTGGTCCACACCCTCCTTACTCCAAGCTGGCCGCAGAGATTTCAAATTCTTGTGTGGCCTGTTCTGGAAGTTTCTAGCAGGTTCTGGAATCGTCACACTTTCTTTTATGCATGTGTAAGCATGCTTCTCACTGGATGCTTTTGCCACAACACTACATTGGCATTATGGTTAAATTGTTACTTTCCCTGAGTTCCCTGGCTAGATTCTGGGGACAATTCAGCAGTGACATGGCACATAATCAATTTTATCCCTGTGACCCAGCACGTTAAATGCTGGTTGTGCCTAGGGCTATGACTGACCATGCTTGCATCTCCATATGCGCATCCGATACGTACACCCACCTATGTACACGCTAGGTGTTTTCCTTTTGAGGCTTTTCAGGGCTAGCTGGGTTGTTGTTTTCTGGCCAACCATGACAGTTATATTTATTTTCAGCTTTGCTAGCCAATCCGATTCTCTGCATACATTGTTAAGAAAAGAGTTCTTGTATTGCTGGGATGATGATTGTCAAAGTGAATGTTTGGATTAAATGATGTCTTTCTAATGCACAGAGTCTGAGAAATGTGATTATGGGTTTACCCTGCTGTGTGGCTACGAATGCCAGTGACAAAGACACAAAGATACATTGGTATAGATGTAACTTTGGCTTTTGCATCCAGAACCATGAAGGGAGCGTGTTAGACCTGTCAGCCCTAGGGTGGTCTTGCCCTGTTTTTTTCCCTTTTGCGCCTCATTTTTTGCCACCGTATTTTTACTGGACCTAGGTCTCCGGGCGCCTTGCCACTGCTGGCCAGTGCTGAGGTGCAGGTGCTCTCTCACTAAAGATGGCTGCCACAGGCCCCTGCTACTGCAGAGGGGCCTCACATGCATACACACTAGTAGCCAGGGTCAGGCTGGGACTTAGGGATACAGTATCCATCCCGTCCCCGCCTCTGGGCCACATAGCTAGATAGGCGGAAGGTTCCAGAACCTTCCGGGCTGTGGGAGGAGTTATGTTTTGCCGCCTTTAGGAGGGTCACCTGACCTAGGGGTATAAGAGGCTTGGAGGGAAAACCTTTTAGTCAGTTAGGTTGGAGCACCACTGAACCTGGGAGAACCTGCGCCGGAGTATAGGCTTTAGGGCCTAGGGGGAGACCTACACTACTGCTGCTGACAGGACTGAGGCCCTGCTGAAGTAAGATAGCTGAGGAACGCCCACCACCCACTGACCTTGCCCAGTGTGAGGGGACCCAGGGAACCACCTTCAGCGTGCTGGGAGGAACATCAAGCAACCCCAGAACCACCAACTCACAACCCCCCCCTCAGAAGAAGAACTTTCTGACAAGAAACTTTTGACACAGAACTTATAATAAGCCACTTCTGACAAGAAACTCATGACAAGATTCTGAAACCAAGTAACTGGAACCAAGAGCCTGCCATCCAGTCAACACAAGCTGAACCTTCAACTGGGGATCACTAGGTAAAGCGCCGTGCCCTGAGCGCTAGACCTTCACCCCCTATCCACTCCTGCCTGCTGCTGGACTGTCCCCACGAACCCTTTCCAAGCAGCCCTGCTCATAGGCTGCCAGCGCGCCCGCGCTGTATCTCCACGTGGGAGGAAGTTGCCCCAAGCCACTAACCTCGTGGCTACTCTCTGCTGTTGCGGCCGTCGCCGCGTGAGGAGCGCTGTGGAGACAGCCGAGGCCCCGCCGAGTTTGTGGTGGTGAGGTGCGCCGTCCGCGCCCTCACCGAAGCCTTCAGAATCACCCCCAAGGTCACCGCCGGGCCCGAGAGCCCCACCGCCGAAGTCGCGGCCGAAAAGGACGCCGCCGCAGCCCAGGAGGGCCGCGTGAGGAGAACTGCGGCCTAACGAGGCCTCGAGGCCCGCTGACGCCGTTGCTGCGAGACCGGGGACGCCGACCGCGTCATCGGCCGCGCCCCGCAAAGGCCGCGCAGCGATTGGGCGCCCGTCCTCAGCCCGGCCCCAGCACGTACGGAGGTCGGAGAGGAGCTCCGCGTACAACAGAGGGAGGCGGGAGGCCGCCCGAGGAGGACTGCCGGCTCCCGCTCCCTTCCCCACAGTACCGCGCTGACTACGGGGGCCGGAGGAGAGCAATACCGGCCCCCCAACGACCCGCGACACCACGCCGGAAGGCCCCGCAGCCCAGTCTGGGCTGCGCCAGCCAGCACGTGGGCCGGCCCCGAACGGGACCAGTCGCTCTGGAGAGCGACCACCGCCAGTACTGCAGGTGAGCCCGGGAGGCCCCTAGGGCTCAGAGAAACGCCACTGGGGGCCGGGGGCCAGCACTCACTTGTTATTTAAGAAGGGGGAAGCCAGGATTAACGGACGCACACCGGCGAGGCCCCGGAGAGGAGAGGGCCTGGCCTAAATTAACCCCTAAACAGCCCCTTGAGGACACAGAAGCCCTCAATTATAGGGAAGCCCCAGGATAGAGGACATGTGAGGGATTCCCTACAGTAATTCCCTGATCTCATTGTTACGCCTGTTGTACATATTGTCTAGGCCTGATGCATATGCCTATAATGAAATGTCTTTACCTGATGTAAAGGTGCTTCACTGAATTGAGCTGAAGTGTACACCGCCAAGAGTTGAAGTGTTTATGTTGCAGGTGTACCGGATTGGCGACGCCCTTTGAACTGCCTATGGGGGTGCCTAGACAAATGCAGGCCCATGTTTAAAATGTAACGTAAAGTGCCTATTTACACGTAGTTGAATATTGAGGAAGTGAATTGCATGTGTTAGGCCATGTTTGATTCCTGCACCCCATAATCATTATTGGTGCTGTGTTTAGGAGATGATTCCTGCGGCCTTTTAGTGGCCTACAATGTTGATGATGCTTTAATAGGAATGTGCACCAGTTGAGTAACGCAATGATTTTCAATGTAAAGCTGAAGTAATCTGCCTCATCTGATGCAACCTGGATTTATATAAAAGATCTTGATTTTAATTACGCAAGCCTGGTGTGGTGTCATGTTATTGCTTCGCATTTCTGAGTCAAAGTAAGAGTGTGCTGCACAACTGCCTTACACATTGCCTTCGCGTGCCTTCCCCGCTTTGCGCCATGCTACCGTAACGGACTCGGTAACCCCGTTTCCAACATTTGGTGTTCAGCGGTGGGATAAGGACTGGTGCTTGTGCAGCACCCTACAGTGACTCAGTGTGCGCCGCAATTAGACACCTATTGTAATGCAGAGTGCTAGGAATTCTATGGTAATTGCCGACTGTGTACATTCCTGTGATAGACCTGTTACCTACAGTTTAGAACCCCTTCCTTAACTTGTCTGGGACCCCACCTAGGAGGATGGAGTTTGAGTTAGCCAACCTAGAAAGGTATACGGTGACACAGCTCAAGGAGTTCTGCCTAGAGAGGGGGTGGCCGTCAAGCGAGGCGCCAGGAAGGAGGTGCTTCAGAAAGCTTTGAGGGCATGGGTAATGGCCCACCCGGGAGGGAAGAGGGGACGAGGAGCAGGGGAGGCAGACAACCCAGGAGAACTGGACCTACTGCACATGGATGTTAGCGAGAATGTGTTGCCAGGAAGACGTTCCAGGGCAGGCAGTAGTGCGTCAGGGGGAAGTTTGTCACCAGAGGAATTGGAGGACAGAAGGGAGCAAAGGCAATTAACATTAGAACTTGCTAGGATGGAAAAAGCCATGGAGGAAAGGAAGCTTGTACACGAGCTTAGCCTGAAGGAGCTAGAGCTCCGGACCTTGCAGATGGAGATGGAAGGCAAAATGAATGGTGGCAGCGTACCTGCTGGGGTTCCACAGGAGCCCAAATTTTATCTACCCAGGGAGGTGATAGCCAGCTTTAGTGTAGGTGATGACATCGACAAGTGGTTGGCGGCGTACGAGGTAGCTTTGGTGGCCCATAGAGTTCCTGAGAGCTACTGGGGGGGAGGTCTCTACAGGTACATACCTCCACCAGTAAGGGACACACTTTTAACCTTGGATAAGGGGGATCAGACCAACTACCCTATCATGAAGGAGGCCCTACTCAAGAAGTTTGGCCTCACCCCAGAGAAGTACCGCCAAAAGTTCCGCAACAGCCACAAGCTCCACACACAAAACTGGGTGGATTTTTATGATTATGCCCGGAAGGCATTGGAGGGTTGGGTGCGTGGCAGCGAGGTTGATGATTACAAAGGGCTGTACGACCTGTTCTTGAGAGAGCACGTCCTAGAGAAATGTTTTCCGGAGCTGCGCCAGTATTTGGTGGATTGCAAGCTGACCAATCCAAGGGAGCTTGCAGAGGAGGCAGACACGTGGGTCAGCACTCGGGTGTCCCACAAGGGAGCCGGGGCAGACCCCCGAAAGGTGGACAGGGGTTCCCCCATAAGAAAGAGGGGGGAGATAAAAAGAGGGAGTTCTTTAAAGGTCCCCAAAATAGACCGCCTGGGAGAGGGGTAGGTTCCCCATCCCAATCTGGATTCCAGAAACCCACTTACCCTGACAGGAGTCAGCAGCCCAGAACTGTCCGGTGCTACGAGTGCGGGGAGGTTGGACACTACAAGGGGGATCCCCAGTGTCGCAAGAGAACCCCAGCCCCCACAGGAGGTAAGAGCCCCGGGGTGGCCAGTGTAGCGCTTGGGGAGGAGTTGTCCCTAGGTAGGGGAGGTGAGTGGACAGGCTTGACCTTAGTTTCCCTGGGGGATAGAGAGATCATCCCACGGGTTCAGGTACCCGCGAACACTGCCAAGTATCGGCAGAGGGTCCTGGTGAACGGGGAGGAGGTGGAGGCTCTGAGGGACACAGGTGCCAGCATGACGATGGTGAGACGTCAGCTGGTGTCCCCAGAGCAGGTGATTCCTGAGGAGTTCCACCCGGTTGTGATGGCTGATAATAGCCTGGGTCATTACCCCGTGGCCCAAGTTCCCTTTGAGTGGGGAGGAGTATCAGGTCTGATGAAGGTTGCGGTGAGCCCTGCCATGCCAGTTGACTGTCTGCTGGGCAACGACTTGGAACATACTGCCTGGAGGGAGGTAGAGTTCAATGCCCATGCTGAGATGTTGGGGTTACCAGGATGGACTTGCGTTATCACGCGGTCCATGGCTGCCCGACAAGGAACTCAGCCCGGGTTGGAGCCTGAAATAATGGCCCAGCCCACTGCTGGACGAGGAGATGTCCGGGAGGAGACACCCGGTGAGATGGATGGGGAGCCCGCGGAGGTGACCCCGGAGTCCGCTGAGGTGGTTGGTTTTCCCGTGGGGGACCTGCCGACCCCTGCAGAGTGGCAGGTGGAAGGAGGGCCTACCCGGGAGGAATTTTGCCGGGCGCAGAAGGAGTGCCCTACGCTTGAAGGCATACGGCAACAGGCCGAAGCCCAAGCAGCTGGAGCAGAGACTGGTAACTACCATGTCTACTGGGAGGATGGCCTCCTCTACAGTGAGCCTAGGGCTCCGGTGCATGGGTCCTCAAGGGCCGTGGTGGTCCCCCAATGCTACCGAGCCTTTCTGCTAGAGTTGGCACATGAGATACCACTAGCAGGACACCTGGGCCAGGACAAGACGTTTGCGCGGTTGGTCCCACATTTTTACTGGCCCAGGATGCGCGTCACTTCTGACACTTTTTGCAAGACCTGCACCACTTGCCAGGCGAGCGGCAAGACAGGGACTAAAGTGAAGGTCCCTCTAGAACCTCTCCCAGTTGTCGATACCCCTTTTGAGCGGGTAGGGATTGACATTGTCGGGCCATTGGACCCGCCGACTTCTGCTGGACATAGGTTCATTTTGGTGCTGGTAGACCACGCCACCCGGTACCCAGAGGCAATCCCTCTGAGGACCATCACTGCACCGGTGGTGGCGCGGGCCCTGATGGGGATTTTTACCCGAGTGGGATTCCCCAAGGTCGTGGTGTCAGATAGGGGCACGAACTTCATGTCGGCCTACATGCAGGCCATGTGGAAGGAGTGTGGAGTGACCTACCGGTTCTCCACTCCTTACCACCCCCAGACGAACGGGCTCGTGGAGCGCTTTAACAAAACCTTGAAGGGGATGATCAGGAGCCTACCCGAGGACTTGAGAAGGAAGTGGGACGTCCTCTTACCCTGTCTGCTCTTCTCCTACCGAGAGGTGCCGCAGAAGGGGGTCGGTTTCAGCCCCTTTGAGCTGCTCTATGGCCACCCCGTTCGGGGGCCCGTCAGTCTTGTCAAGGAGGGGTGGGAGAAGTCTTCCTCGAAGCTTCCCCGTGATGTGGTCAGCTATATGCTGGCATTCCGCAGCCAGGTGGCCAAGCTGTGGAAGGAGGCCTCGGACAACCTAGAGGCAAGTCAGGCCGTCATGAAGCAATGGTATGACCGGAACGCGCGGACGGTAGAGTTAGACGCTGGACAGAAGGTGTGGGTCATGGAGCCAGGAGAGCTTAGCGCCCTCCAGGACAGGTGGACTGGACCGTTTGAGATCTTGGAAAGGAAAGGCCAGACCACTTATGTCGTCGATGTGAAGACCCCCGTCAACCCCACAGGGTGTTCCACGTCAACCGCCTGAAGCCACACCAGGAGCGTTCCGAGCTCACTCTCCTGATGATAACAGATGGAAGTGAGGAGGAGGAGAGTGAGCCTCTGCCAGACCTTCTGGCGGCCCATGAGAAGGATGGTTCGGTAGAGGGAGTGGTCCTCGCCCCATCCTTGACCCCAGAGCAACAGAGGGACTGCCGCCAGGTCTTGGGGCAGTACGCCTCGTTGTTCTCCCTCACGCCTGGAATCACGCACCTGTGTACCCATGATGTGGACACAGGGGACAGTCCGCCAGTGAAAAACAAGTCTTACCGGCTGTCCGATAAGGTCAAGGCTAGTATCCAGGGTGAGGTTACCAAGATGCTAGAACTGGGGGTGATTGAGCCTTCCAGTAGCCCTTGGGCTAGTCCGGTGGTGTTGGTGCCGAAAGCGGCCCCACCGGGCACCACACCAGAACTTCGGTTCTGTGTGGATTACCGTGGACTCAACTCAGTCACCAAGACCGACGCTCACCCGATCCCTCGGGCGGATGAGCTCATTGACCGGCTGGGAGCAGCCCGGTATCTGAGTACCATTGATTTAACGTCAGGCTATTGGCAGATCGCCATGGCGGAAGGAGCAAGGGAGAAGACTGCGTTCTCCACCCCCGAGGGCCACTTTCAATTTCGTGTGATGCCCTTCGGGTTGAAAAATGCTCCAGCCACTTTCCAGCGGTTGGTGAACCAGGTGCTGTCTGGCCTAGAGGCCTTCTCTGCTGCCTACCTGGATGACATAGCTGTCTTCAGTAGCAGCTGGGACGACCATCTGGAGCATCTCCAGGAGGTGCTACAGGCTTTGCAATGGGCTGGTCTAACCATCAAGGCCAGCAAGTGCCAGATTGGACAGGGATCTGTCGTGTACCTGGGACATCTGGTGGGCGGAGGTAAGGTGCAACCCCTCCAAGCCAAGATTGAGACCATCATGGCCTGGGAGCCCCCCAAGACCCAAACAGAGGTCCGAGCTTTTCTCGGCCTCACGGGATACTACCGCCGGTTCGTCAAGGGATATGGAACCATCGTGGGCCCATTGACGGAATTGACTTCAAAGAAGCAGCCACGCAGAGTCATCTGGACGGCTGCCTGCCAGGAAGCCTTTGAGACCCTTAAACGTGCCATGTGCACCGCACCGGTGCTCAGGACCCCAGACTTTGGACGGGAATTTATCGTGCAGACAGACGCTTCTGAGCATGGCATAGGAGCTGTGCTCTCGCAGCTGAATGACGATGGCCAAGACCAGCCAGTGGCCTTCATCTCCCGAAGACTACTCCCCCGGGAACAGCGGTGGAGTACCATTGAACGGGAAGCCTTTGCCGTGGTTTGGGCTGTAAAGAAGTTGAGGCCATACCTTTTTGGTTGTCACTTCCTGATCCAGACCGACCACAGACCCCTTCGCTGGCTCATGCAGATGAGAGGCGAAAACCCCAAATTGTTGAGGTGGTCCATTTCCCTCCAGGGGATGGACTTTCGGGTGGAACATCGACCCGGTGTAGACCACGCCAACGCTGACGGTCTCTCCCGGTTTTTCCGCCTTAGCGAAGAGAACTCCCTAGAGGTTGGGAAGCTCTCCCCTCTTTCGGCTGGGGGGGACGCGTGTTAGACCTGTCAGCCCTAGGGTGGTCTTGCCCTGTTTTTTTCCCTTTTGCGCCTCATTTTTGCCACCGTATTTTTACTGGACCTAGGTCTCCGGGCGCCTTGCCACTGCTGGCCAGTGCTGAGGTGCAGGTGCTCTCTCACTAAAGATGGCTGCCACAGGCCCCTGCTACTGCAGAGGGGCCTCACACGCATACACACTAGTAGCCAGGGTCAGGCTGGGACTTAGGGATACAGTATCCATCCCGTCCCCGCCTCTGGGCCACATAGCTAGATAGGCGGAAGGTTCCAGAACCTTCCGGGCTGTGGGAGGAGTTATGTTTTGCCGCCTTTAGGAGGGTCACCTGACCTAGGGGTATAAGAGGCTTGGAGGGAAAACCTTTTAGTCAGTTAGGTTGGAGCACCACTGAACCTGGGAGAACCTGCGCCGGAGTATAGGCTTTAGGGCCTAGGGGGAGACCTACACTACTGCTGCTGACAGGACTGAGGCCCTGCTGAAGTAAGATAGCTGAGGAACGCCCACCACCCACTGACCTTGCCCAGTGTGAGGGGACCCAGGGAACCACCTTCAGCGTGCTGGGAGGAACATCAAGCAACCCCAGAACCACCAACTCACAACCCCCCCCTCAGAAGAAGAACTTTCTGACAAGAAACTTTTGACACAGAACTTATAATAAGCCACTTCTGACAAGAAACTCATGACAAGATTCTGAAACCAAGTAACTGGAACCAAGAGCCTGCCATCCAGTCAACACAAGCTGAACCTTCAACTGGGGATCACTAGGTAAAGCGCCGTGCCCTGAGCGCTAGACCTTCACCCCCTATCCACTCCTGCCTGCTGCTGGACTGTCCCCACGAACCCTTTCCAAGCAGCCCTGCTCATAGGCTGCCAGCGCGCCCCGCGCTGTATCTCCACGTGGGAGGAATTGCCCCAAGCCACTAACCTCGTGGCTACTCTCTGCTGTTGCGGCCGTCGCCGCGTGAGGAGCGCTGTGGAGACAGCCGAGGCCCCGCCGAGTTTGTGGTGGTGAGGTGCGCCGTCCGCGCCCTCACCGAAGCCTTCAGAATCACCCCCAAGGTCACCGCCGGGCCCGAGAGCCCCACCGCCGAAGTCGCGGCCGAAAAGGACGCCGCCGCAGCCCAGGGGGGCCGCGTGAAGAGAACTGCGGCCTAACGAGGCCTCGAGGCCCGCTGACGCCGTTGCTGCGAGACCGGGGACGCCGACCGCGTCATCGGCCGCGCCCCCGCAAAGGCCGCGCAGCGATTGGGCGCCCGTCCTCAGCCCGGCCCCAGCACGTACGGAGGTCGGAGAGGAGCTCCGCGTACAACAGAGGGAGGCGGGAGGCCGCCCGAGGAGGACTGCCGGCTCCCGCTCCCTTCCCCACAGTACCGCGCTGACTACGGGGGCCGGAGGAGAGCAATACCGGCCCCCCAACGACCCGCGACACACGCCGGAAGGCCCCGCAGCCCAGTCTGGGCTGCGCCCGTCAACACGTGGACTGGCCCCGAACGGGACCAGTCGCTCTGGAGAGCGACCACCGCCAGTACTGTAGGTGAGCCCGGGAGGCCCCTAGGGCTCAGAGAAACGCCACTGGGGGCCGGGGGCCAGCACTCACTTGTTATTTAAGAAGGGGGAAGCCAGGATTAACGGACGCACCCGGCGAGGCCCCGGAGAGGAGGGGGGCCTGGCCTAAATTAACCCCTAAACAGCCCCTGAGGACACAGAAGCCCTCAATTATAGGGAAGCCCCAGGATAGAGGACATGTGAGGGATTCCCTACAGTAATTCCCTGATCTCATCGTTACGCCTGTTGTACATATTGTCTAGGCCTGATGCATATGCCTATAATGAAATGTCTTTACCTGATGTAAAGGTGCTTCACTGAATTGAGCTGAAGTGTACACCGCCAAGAGTTGAAGTGTTTATGTTGCAGGTGTACCGGATTGGCGACGCCCTTTGAACTGCCTATGGGGGTGCCTAGACAAATGCAGGCCTCTGTTTAAAATGTAACGTAAAGTGCCTATTTACACGTAGTTGAATATTGAGGAAGTGAATTGCATGTGTTAGGCCATGTTTGATTCCTGCACCCCATAATCATTATTGGTGCTGTGTTTAGGAGATGATTCCTGCGGCCTTTTAGTGGCCTACAATGTTGATGATGCTTTAATAGGAATGTGCACCAGTTGAGTAACGCAATGATTTTCAATGTAAAGCTGAAGTAATCTGCCTCATCTGATGCAACCTGGATTTATATAAAAGATCTTGATTTTAATTACGCAAGCCTGGTGTGGTGTCATGTTATTGCTTCGCATTTCTGAGTCAAAGTAAGAGTGTGCTGCACAACTGCCTTACACATTGCCTTTGCGTGCCTTCCCCGCTTTGCGCCATGCTACCGTAACGGACTCGGTAACCCCGTTTCCAACAGAGTGGAAGTCAGAAATGTCACCATTGAGAAGGAAGCCTTGGCTGTGTATTGGGCAATAAGGAAGTTTAAGCAATTTCTATTGGGTGTTCTTTTCAAAAGTCAAACAGTTTATAATCCTCTTCAAGAAGTGTTTTGGAAAAAGAGATTGGATTGGATTGGATTTTGTGTCGGATATGTAAGCGGATAGAGGCTCTTCAAGACTAACAGTTTGAGGTAATTTATATTCCTGGAGTTGTAAACAAAGCAGCTCAATGTCTTTCCAGATTGATAGGGAGTGTGCTGTATGAAGAGGTGGATGATGGTGTTTAGTGGAAAAAAGATGAGGTCAGAGTGTGCATCATCACTGAAGGTTGTGTATCAGAGGAAGGGTGCCTGAATGAACTGGAAAAAGATGAAGTGCTGAAACAGGTTTGCAGGAAAATCCTTTGTGGTAAGTCTGAATCACTCACAGGTGAAATGAATGTAGGATATACCAAAGTATTCTATGAACTTTCAGTTAATGAAGGACTTTTGTTGAGAGGTTCAAGGTTGGTGGTTGCATCAGGAGTAAGAGACCAGTTATTGAAGCTGGTCCATGAAGGGCATAGGGTATTTGTAAAACTAAGAAAGATTGTGGAGTATGTACTGGTGGCCATGGGTGGATATCCAGGTTGAAAAATCAACACTGTTTGGATTGCAAAGTTAGTGACAAGTCCTTGAAGATTTGGACAGGTTCCATGGTCTGTCACAAACTCCCTAGAGAAGTTTGGGAGGAAGTAGCTTTCAACATAGTGGGGCCTTTAATTTCAAGAAACTCCTTTGTTTGTGTCCTTGTAATGATGAACATGTTTTCCAGATGGCCAGAAGTAGGCATTGCCCATGACAACACCACTTCTTCAGTGATAAAATTCTTATCTGATATATATTCTCCAGAGAAAGAAACCCAACGTATCTGCTTACCAACAACGAGGTGCAGTTAACGTCCAAGATGATGGGAGAGTTCTTGGAAGGAAGAGGTATTATTTTGCACAAAATTAGTTTGTTATACCATCCCCAGACCAACAGAATGGCTGAGAGGTTTAACAGGACACTAAAAGATACTGCTCAGATTGACAAACTTATGGGAACTAATTGGAAAGAAATTTTGAAATGTTGCTCTGAAGAGTATAGATTTACCCTACATTCTATTGCACGAGTGAGTCCTTTTGAATTGTTCAGGAAAAGGAAACCATGTCCTATGATGTGTCCTCCATAGATAGGAGCTCATCTGAAAGGATTACTTATTGTTGAAGAATAGGAGAGGATAGGTAGGACTGGGGACCTCAAGGTACAGGCTAGGAGGAAAAAACATTATGATATTCACAAAGCTGTTAAAAACTTTGAATGTTAATGTTGTAGGTATAGTAAGGGTTAAGGAACCAAGACACAAGGTTTTTCCACGTTTAGCAAACCCTTGAGGATGATCAAAGTTTTCAGGGGATCAGTAAACTGGAAGATTGGCAGACTGTTTCACATTCTATTCCCGAACACACTGCCTAGAGAAAAATACTGGGAATGCGTGATCACTCTGCAGAACCTGGGATCAATTAAAGCAAGAAGGGTACTCTGGAAGGATGGATTGAACCTAAACATCAACAATAATTGTGTTGCTTGCTATTGGAACCACAACTTAAGTTGTGTTGATTATTTTAACCTTTCATATACCAATTTCCCTAAATCAATCATTCTCATGTCTTTTAAGTGTGTACAGATAAAAACATGGTTGGACAACATAAAATAACAACAAAGCAACCAGTATACAAAGATTTATGTGTATTGTGCATCAAACATCATTCATATCGTTTTTTTATTTTATATAGACACAGTCCTTTTCAAATAGTCTTTGGGACAAAGTGGGTGTCCACTAAAGTGAATAATCTGTAGTCCAACTAGAGGTAGTACAATGCTTAAAGCAAGAAGGTGGTGGAAACATTCCCCATTCTTTAAGTTCCTCCTTGCTGATTTCTAGTACATTTTCTACTTTGGCAATTCCTCTGCAGAAAGGATGACAAGTTTATCAATGCACTCTTAATACAGCTGCACAATAGTCGGGCAGATGTGCTTCTGCTCTATGCAGCTGAAGACAGGAATCTGCCCTGCCTGCTTCCAGAGTGGCTCATTCAGAAAGCACGTGCATCTGAAGAAGTCTGCTTTGGGCACAGAGGAAAGAGTATGGATAGCCCCAAAGTTGATCAGCGTGGATGGTACTCAGTCCATGTGTCAAGGACCCGGTAGAGTCTGGGCCTGGATTTGTGATATTTCAGTAACATTTCTGTAAACCCTGCCTCAAGGTTTCTGGCATCGGGTTTTGTTTCCACATTAGTTAGGGGCTTTGGTGGACAATTGATCAGCGCTACTCAAGCTTTCAAAAGAGCTTCGTTTATCCTCAAGGGTAGATCCATGAACACGTGGTGTGAAAATAACTAACTGGGACTTTTCTGCACAGGCTCTCCATTTCATCTTCCGCATCTGTTTTTCTCCTATTGAGTCAATACTATGGGGCAGATCTACAAGGAAATGCCGCAGCGCGGCAACGCAAGCCCTTTGGCTGAGCCATGCTGCGGCACTTCCGAAGCACAGGAATGCGACATATTTACAATAATATGTCGCATTCCTGAGCTCTCCCCTGCGCTGGCGCACAAACTGCAGCCATGCGCCGGCGCAGGCACCCTTGCACCATGATGCAAGGATGCCTGCGTCATGGGGAGATTGTTTTTGTGCAGGAAGGTGAACCTTCCTGCACAAAAACAATCACTACAGGCATTTTCCTCTTTCAATGCGTGCTGTAGAATGCAGCACACTTTGAAAGAGGAGAAACGAGGAGAAATTAAAACATTTCTCCTCGTTGCGCCTCCCCTGGGGAGGAGTAGCATTGACACGCATTTCCAGATTTACGATTCCTCATAAATCTCGAAATGTGTCTCGTTCCATGGGTGTTGCGTGGGAACACCCACAGCAACACCCATGGCACGCCCCTTCCACGCAAAGTGCTGCGTGTGATGGGGGCATATTTACAAGGAGAGGAAAAGTCACGCAGGGTGGCTTTTTCTCTCCTTGTAAATATGGAGAAGTGGAATGCGCCTCCAGTATGTCACAAAAAGTGACGTACTGGTGGCGCACGGGGCTTGTAAATCTGCCCCTATGTGTGTCGCATGGCAGTGGTGGCTATTTTCATCTGGAACCTGGGTGCATCCCTGGATACACTGTTTACTTCGCATTTAAATAACTATTTTTTTCAAGGACATCTCTGTGGAGTTTGCATATAAATTGATTATTGTCATATTATGCAACTTACTATTTCTTTCCATCTAAAAACATCCGGAGGAGTTCAGCTTTGTCATTTGACCACCACCGCCAAAGCCTTCAGTGTTGCACGCCCATAAAAACTCTTCAACACTCCCACAAAATCAGCAACACCAAGTGGTTCACTGGAGGAATCCATTAACTATGCTGTATTATGTGTATTTGTAAAGCGCTCTATCAGCCTGAGGGTATCCTGTGTTTACCTGGCCTTGCATATGGTACGTTAGTTAATCGAAAATCCGAATCTTCAGCTTCTTGAGGAATTCAAGAAGAGTGGAGGAGGCTCTGATGTGGAGTGGTTGGTCGTTCCACACTTTAGGATTGATGTAAAAGGACACTTGCCCTCCTGATCTGTTTCTGTGTATGCTGAGATGTGTGAGAGTAGGAGTCCTGCAGAGCAGAAGTATCTGACTGGTTGGTGAAAGGAGATGTAACTGTTCAGACAGGTGGGTCTTGAGATGTGAAGTGCCTTGAATGTGTCTGTGAGGTATTTGAATTGAGCGCGTTTGTGTATTGAGAGCCAATGTAGTTCCCTGGGTGTAGTGTGATGTGAGTTCTGTGTGAGAGGTTGATAATGAGTCTACCTGCTGAGTTCTGGATGGTTTGTAGTTTTCTAGTGAGTTGCTTGGTAATTCCAGCGTAGAGGGTGTTCCCATAGCTCAACTTCCTGGTGACTAGGGTGTCAGTGACAGTTTTTCTAGAAATGCTTGGGAGCCATTTGAAGATCTTCCTCTGCATCTTCAGGGTGTGAAAGCAAGATGCGTTGACAGAATAGACTTGTGTGGTCATATCCTATTTGCTGTCAATGATTATTCTGAGGTTCCTGACATGGGTTCTGGGTGTGGGTCTGAGTTTGGCCGGCCACCAGTTGGAGTCCCATGGTGAAGGGTTCTTGATGAAGATCACTACTTCTGTCTTGCCGGTGTTGAGCTTGAGACAGCTAACTTTCATCCAGTTAGCGGCTTTGATCATGCAGGAGGTGAACTTGTTTCTTGTGATGGGGATCTTGTCCGAGAGGGAGAGCATGAGTTGCATGTCGTCTGCGTAGGAGATGATGTTGATGTTGTGTGAGCGTGTGACATTGGATAGAGCTATCATGTATGTGTTGAAGAGGGTGGGACTGAGCAATTAACCTGGAGGCACTTCGCAGTGGAATCTGCGGGCTTCCGAAGAGTAAGGTGCCAGGCTGACAATTTCTGTTCTACCCGTTAAGAAGGAGCCAATCCAGAGGAGAGCGGGTCCTTGGATGCCAATCTCGTGCAGGTGTCTGATGTGGAGGGGGTATTAGACTGTGCCAAATGCAACAGAGAGATCCAGGAGAATGCGGGCTGATGTGTCTCCTCTGTCAAGGATCATGCGGATGTCGTCTGTGGCAGCAATGAGTTCTGTTTCTGTACTGTGGTTGGGCCTGGACCCGGACTGTGTGGTGTCGAGGAGCTGGTGGTTGCTGAGGTAGTTGTTGAGACGTTGGTTGGTTAGAACTTTACCGGTAGAGGGTCACAGTAAAATTGACAAGACATTACCCTAACAAAAAATTGTGTCTAATGTCTATTAAATAAGACGCATTAAACTACAGAGATGCCACAAACACTTTAAAAACTCAATCTACAGTATGGAAAGGCACATAACAAAAACAAAATTGCATAGATGCAATAATCACAAAAGAGCACTTGAGTGTAACCTAAGAATACTGCAGCCCACAAGCCCCTCGCCCATTCAATTCACTTTTACAGGAACTATACAATAAACTTGCAGAACAATTCACAACCAAAATTCTGATTATACGCCAAACCATTGCGGTGTGACTGCCATGGTGGTCTTAGTTGCCACCTAGTAACCCTAGCACCAGTTATTTGCTTATGTTATGATGCTAGTATTTGCAGATTGCATATCTGCCTTTTGTAATGTCTCTGGTGCCCTTCTGCACTCTTTTGGCACTTCTCATTGACTGTGCTTGTTATGGTGAAACTTCATTGTGCATGGACAGAGTAAAAACAGACCCTTTAAATTGTGGGAAAGTGAAAACAGTCTCTTTAAATTTACAAGAAAGTGCTGCAGCACGACACTGCAAGCCCTTTGGCTGTGCCACGCTGCAGCACTTTCAAAGCACAGGGATGTGACATATTTACAATAATATGTGCATTCCTGTGCTCTACCCTGCACTGGCACACAATAGACTGTCATGCGCCGACGCAGACACCCTTGCACCATGGTGCAAGGATGCCTGCATCACGCGGCTGATTTTTTATGTGCAGGAAGGATTCCCTTCCTGCACATAAACAATCAGAAATAGTGTTTTTCAACTTCTATGTGTGCTGCATTAGCACACATAGAACTTGCAAAACTTCATTTTTTTAATGATTGTTTATGTGCAGGAAGGGACACCTTCCTGTACATATACATTCACCAGAGGTGATTTCCTCATTCTATGTGCGCTGCAGAATGCAGCACGCATAGAAAGAGGAAAAGAACGAGGAGAAATGAATACATTTTTCCTTATTGCGCCTCCCTATGCCTCCCCTGGGGAGGCGTAGCATTCAGACGCATTTCTAGGTTTACGATTTCTTGTAAATCTGGGAATGTGTCAGGTTCCATGGGTTTTGCACAGGAACACCCACAGCAACACCTATGGAACGCCCCTTTCACGCAAAGTGCTGTGTCTAAAGGGGCCTTATTTACAAGGACAGGAAAAGTCACGGAGGGTGGCTTTTCCTGTCCTTGTAAATATGGGCCAGTAAAATGCGCCGCCGGTGTGTCACACAAAGTGTCGCACCGGTGGTGCAAGGGGCTTGTAAATAAGCCCATGTGTGTTTAGTGATGATTTCTATTGATGAACAGAAACAACTGCTGTCTGATCCAAGTCGGAGTCGAGGTGTTTGCATCTTAGGACTTTGCTGTGTCTAATTTCACATGGGTGAGAGCTGATGTCTGTTGCCTTGATACGGGGTTAGGAGGCCTCCTATTGCTAGAGCTATGGCTGTATTACTATGCTGTGTGTGGGTGGTGGCTGGTGTAACAAATATGTTCTTTTCTACGATGGACTTTAGTGCGAGGAGTGGGATGTGCTGTTGGGTCGTAATCGCTCTACCAAGTACATGACTGGAGCTGTACATGACTGGGGCTGAATATTCCCCACCCAAGCTTGCGGGCTTGGTTGGGGAATATTCATATGTTCTCTTATTTTGCCTGTTCTTGTTCTTATGTGTGAGGAGTATGATGTGCTGATTTAGGGTGGCATCACTTTGCCAGCTCAAAGGTTTTGGTGTAGACCTGTTTGCATAATGATGCAGGTGGGCCGTCTAATGCATTTTATTGTTTCTTAAGTCGTTGATTTTTTTTCAGTTTGTTTATAGTGTGAACTTGGTTCGAGGGCATTTGGGCGCTTTACACGAGAACCAGATTATGTTACATTTTTTTGGTACTGTCGATTAAGTGATATGTCCAGAATCACAGGTTATTTATTGAGGCTGGAATTCGAGCTTGGCTCCCCGGTTCCAAGGTCGGCAGCTCTAGCTGTACAGCTGGGGTGTGTGTGGTTTTCACGCAATATTGTACACTTTGTATGTGGTGCGGTCTGCGTATTGTGTTCTGTTACTTTTGCTTGTTCCACAGGCGGCCCTTGTGAGACAGCCCCTGCAGCCTGCGCTGCACTTCTTTAATGCAGGGTGCATCACAGTGGTGTTTTGAGCAAGCATGCTACCTAAATCCACTAATCCCCCAGGACTGACTGGAGAAGAGGGGGTGAAAGGTCATTATTTTTCTTTTCTCCCTGTGTCTCTACAGGTGTCTGACTCGCTGATGCTGCCATTGTTTTGGTAAATAGGTACTTTTAGCAAGTTTGTATTTGAGGGAGGGTTAATGTTTGCCCATTATCACTCAAATGCTGCATTTGCATCTGAAAGGCTATCTCTGCCCTCGCAGGCACTGAGGGGCATATTCTCAAGGACTCATCGCCGAGTTAGCGGCACTTTATCGCAGCCAAAGTGGCGATAGATTCATCGCCCTATTCACAAGCTGGTGCTAACAGCCGATACCGCCAGTAATCCCGCGATAGCAGCCGCAAAAAACATCGCCACGGATGACACCGGCAACTAACGCTAATGAGATGCAGAGTAGGCGTTCCTGTGCAAAAAGCCGCGAAAACACCACCTCGCAACATTCTCAACGACCAGCCAGTTCGGCGATAAGATCACAAAACATGCGATAAGGTGCGTTAGCAGCAGGGAATTAACACCTGCTCTTTCCTGGTATTAAGTCGGACGATAACCTGCACCAGAAATGGGAGCCCAGCCCACAGCCACACCAGAAGAACAACAGATGCCATGGAGCCACTGATCACGCAGCCGGACACCCGAGAGGGCCACAACACACCCACCGCCCCCCCCCCCACCCAGGACCCCACCCCCCCCGGGGCCCTACCCCGGACAAAGATATTTTACATCAACTTTACGAAATCATGAACAAAACAATTTGCCTGATGTCGCACAAGTACAACAATCAACATTCATGTGTGTTCAGAAAAAGGAGAATCATACATTCATCTTTGAATTTCAAAACAAATTATTTTATTCAAATGTAACTCAAAACAACTATTCGGAAGAGTCATGGCGGGTCGTCACTGGACAATCTGTAAAACACAGCCTGCAAGTCAAAATACAAGAGAAGAAGGTGTGTCATGCGCACATCAAAGGACAGAGAGAGAGAGAAAGAGAGAGAGAAAGAGAGAGAGAAAGAAAGGGAGAGAGAGAGTGAAAGGAAGAGAGGGAGAAGGAGAGAGAGAGTAACAGAGGAAGAGAGAGAGACAGTCAAAGGAAGAGAGGGAGAAGGAGAGAGAGAGTAACAGAGGAAGAGAGAGAGACAGTCAAAGGAAGAGAGGGAGAAGGAGAGAGAGTGCCGACACTGCGGACCCAGGCCACACTGCTCACCTGCTGCCACCGGTGTGTCTCCAACCACGTGCCGGTATACACCGCAGTCCACCAGGTCCCTTATCTGAAACAGAGTCCAGATTCATGAATGGCAGAGTACAAATCATTGCACACGCCATCATCGCTTGGCCGCCCCTGCGCACACAGGCTGCTGCACCCCAGCCCCTCCCGCCGCCCAGCGGTGTTTGCCCACCCTGCGCACCCAGGCCTCACTGCTCACCTTCCGCCACCAGCATGTCTCCAAGAGGGCCCACCACGTGCCGGTGCAAGCTCCAAGCCCGGGGTCCGTGACCTTGGCAGCCTCCACATCATGCAGTCCCGCCCCGTGGGCCACTAGGTCACACACGTGATTCTGGGTCTTGATTTCGCAATGGCAGAGATCATATCAGTGCACACGGCATCATCGCAGGCTGCACACCCGCTCAGCCCTATAGGTGCCACTAACTCTGTGAACCGCGAGGCAACGCCATGTGGCGGTAGGCCCGCACTGCCCGCTGGCTCAGGCCTACACTGCGGTCCAGCAGGGCTCACACAAACCCTTACCAGTCCGGACCGCCAGGATGGCGCATCATCGCAGGCTGCACACCCGCTCATCACCTAAGGTGCCCCTACTTCAGTGCACCGAAAGTCACCGTCCCGTGGCGGTAGGCCCGTGCCGGCCACAGTGTTTCCGGTGCCACCAACTCTGTGCAACATAAGTCATGGACCCTTTCTGATTGAGTCTCGTGATATGCCAGGCGGACGCAGCCATGTCACCTCCTGCAGTGGGGAAGAACTGGGACACGTAGCGTCGTCGTCCCCCCCTTTATACGTAAGCTGAGTGGGCTGGCTCGGCGTACGCCAGGCCAGCGTAGGGGTGTGAACAATTATCCCTGGGCTCTGGGCGTGGTTAATTTCTGGGCTGGACAGGAAACCAACTGATGCGTGTGTCTCTGTTACAGTGTCTGCGCCACACGGCCCGCAATCGACAATGTTGCAATGTTGCATGCACCCGGAGGGCGGCCGCGCACGAAGGGATTGTCCAAGGGGCGCAAGGCCGCTCGGGCTCTTGGCTCATGCATGCCAACTGTTGTGTGTGTATCGCTATTGGTGCACCATAAGCCTAAGGCCTAGCCTCAATTGCAGCGCAAAAGCCACATCACAATTCCAGAATGCAAGCAGTAGTCAGACTAACATTAGGGATGATTTGCATGCGGCAGGCACCCCCTGAGAGAGATACCATAGCAGATGATGACGACTTCCACACTACGCACAGCGCTAATGAAAGACCAACGTATCCACACCCCACACACAGAAGTCCTTGCTCGAGGTACTCTTGCATGGAATGCCCTTGACACTTACGTACACAACAACCCATACGTCCAAACGTTGCACACACATACGGCTCATTGCTCCGAGCTGTGGCATTTCATCCACATAACTGCCGCAGGTCAGAAGAGTGCCGGTTCTACGAGAGCCACCAACGCAATGGCAGAACATACCGGGCACATGCGCAACCCCTGTCACGTGGAACTGTACCTTGCACATTTGCTGCATTTGTTGGGGGCACTGCCACTGGCAGTGTTGCACATCAGTTACCGTCTGAGCTTCCGTCTTGCGTACGTCACCTGCGTCCAGCCCTGGTTCCACTGTCGATCATGCATATTCGAGTGGCCCATGGATGTCTGCCTATCCAACACAACGGTAGCTGAACTGGATTATGACTTGTGTGTGCGCCCCCTGTTGGCCCACGACCAGGAGTGTAACCGTGATACCCGTTCATGGGATGCCTTGATATTTGGCGTATGTGCTGCCAGTTGGGCATGGGAGATTGCACAAGTCCTCGTGTGCAGTGACCACATCGAAGCGCTCC
>CAWUFW010007895.1:520000-630000 GCA_963921515.1 Calotriton arnoldi | reverse complement strand
AAGAGGTGAAATACAACAAAGCCTCATTAACAAGTGAATGGTCTTTAAAGAATCGCCCGGCCCCCATAGAGCGCTGCTGCAACCGGCGGTGTTTGCTGACACTTAAAAAAAAAAAAGAACACAGGTAGGATATCTGCAAGGTCCGCGGGCCGCCAAGGAAGGCTTGCCGGGCCGCTGGCGGCCCGCGGGCCGTACTATGAGTACCAGTGAACTGCGTGGACGGAGCACATCTGTCCGGACTAGTTAATGGATTGGCTCACCCTCGTGTTCGTTGAAGCCGACAACGACGTACTCTTGGAACTGATTGGCCAGGAAGCTGCGCTCGCATTCATGGACGAGTAACTACGTTCCTGCAGCCACAACTGCTTGTAACCCAGAGCACAGGTCCCAACACCTTGTTGCATCTTGGAGAAATGGTCACATATCCCACCACAACAGTGGACATGGCTGCATTCGCCCGGACTCAGAATGCATGTGCGTGCACCTACTCGTGTTGACACACACCTGTGCAAGGTGAGGCAGTCCCATGGGCGGAGCTGCACAGCGTCGCTTGGCAAGGTACCTAAATCTGACATACTGCTGGAAGGAGAGTACACACATGGCAATGTAGTACTACATGTGACCTTGTTGAACCCTTTCACCTGCTCACTGTCTGCAGAGCAGACAGGCTGCGCAGTCCGGTGGTACAGCACTATGCAGATCCCATGGGCTGTGAGTCATGTCCCCTGACACGGGGCAATGAGCATACGCCAAACATCACATGACTCGTCCAGCAAGGCAAGGTGGGCTGAGACCATTGCCATCGGTAATGATTGGTGTTCAATTGTTGCCTCCCCATTTCTTGCACCTCTACATGTTCCCATGCTGCCTGTTAGTGTATGATGCATTGGTCTGCATGTTGTGGCCCTTGTCTTGCCCGTACTGACACGCACATGCTAATAAAGTCTACGCAGCTTCACTAGTGTTCAACTGTGATGAGTGTTGATTAGAATGACAAATCGTGTGCCTCAATGAGCATTGTCCGTACACAGGGAGGGACAGACTGACGCATTTCACTTAGGGGTGAGTCCCTATTGCCAGCTCCACCTCTGTGAGCCAGACATTGTGGTTTGGATAGTTGCTGGTAGGCCTGTGCTCTTACGTGTCTTCAGCAATGTGACTATGGTGTCCAACTTCTTGCCATGTGGATCAATGTGATCCATCAAAACAGGCTGTGTCCACACAGTTGAGTGTGAGTAGGTATGAGAAGAGATGTCCTGTTGTCACATGTGATGGGGGACACTACTTTAGGCCTGCTACCGGATTAGACATTTTTACACACAGCCCCACTTAATACATGGACGTGGGGCTACGTTGGGGGGTTGCGAGATTGTTGTTCATGAGCAATGAGGCCACAGCTAGTTCACGCCTTCACAGTCATCTAATTGGCCATGTGGGTCAGGGTCAAACATGCGCATTGATGTCATTTCCCAGGGTGTAACTTTTTGTGCAATCATTGTCCCTACATTCATCCATACTTTTATACTTGATTGGACATAGACATGACACATCTGTGTGATTTGGAATGTTTTATTCATATTCTGTGGAGTGTCGGAGCTGGAGCAGTGCATGCCCATGCAAACCCCACATTACATGGTTGCCCAGTGGAGGGCCAACCACAGTCCTTTGGGGAATGACAATTTAATCGGAAGAGGAAGAGTTCAGTCCGCAGCCTGATTGCTGTGTCATTGGTAACCAGAGCAGATATGGCAGTCCATGTCGGGGTCCAGGTGAATGTCGTAGAGTGTTTCGGGGGACAGTGGAAGGTGTTGTTCCCGGGCATGATGCAGAGGGCTGAACCAAGCAGGAACCGGCCATGTGGCGGGGATGTATGCTACAACCTCCTTTCTCACACAGAGTCATTGCCATCCACATCTTACTCCTCTGATATGTCTTCTGTGTCAGGTGTGTCAGGTGTGTGTGGTGGTGTTATGGCTGCATCACTGTGTGCCACTGACACATCAGGGGCGGAGGTGGTATGGCTGCATCACTGTGTGCCACTGACACATCAGGGGGCGGAGATGTGTGTGTCGCAGTTCCTGCAGCTAGTCATCTGGGACAGGCTCTGTGGCAGCATTGGCAAGATGAGGTTCTGCAGGGCATGGAAGATCCCAGCTACATCTCGCTGGAGTACAGCCGTGGCAGCCATCCTTCCAGCCTGCATCCGCTCTATGTCCTCCATTGTCCTCAGCATCTGTGCCATCTCTGTGCTGTCATCGCTGGAGCCTGTCTGACTGGACAGTTCTTGTATCTGAGTAATGGCTCCAGCGAGGTCAGCCAAGGATTGTTGTAGAGCATGGAACGGACTGTGGGTGTCCGTTAGGGACTGTGAGTGGTCCCTGATGGGACTCACACACCCACGTATGGCATCAAGTTTGGCTGCCATGAGGTCGAAACCCACCCGCACCTGTTCAGCCAGCCCCCTCTGGCAGTCTAACACACGGCATTGGAATGCCATGTGTCTTTCTGTGAGGTGCTGGGAGCCAGCTGTGGTGGGGGGTGCTTCCTGCTGTGTGGGCTGTGCAGGGGGTGGGGTCACCTGGATGCAGCTGGGCTGCCCTGCTCCTGGAGGTGGGGTGCGGAGGCTGTCCACGAGCCATTGGAGGGTGTTGGAGCAGATGGCCAGGGGGTCCTCATCATCATCACTGAAGAGATGTCTGGTCTGCTCTGCAGGAGGTGTTGATTGTCCCTCTGCAATGTAAAGGGGAGATGCAGGTTTACAGTGTGTTCCATGTATGTTGGCGCATTGTACATGTTTGCATACAGACTGCATGACAATGTACATTGTGACTGTTTTGGATGAGCTGGCGGATGTGAGTTTGTACTCGTACATTATCATCTCACAGTTTCCTGCTATGCCAGATGTGATTGGCCAGTTTCTACGCACAAGCGGCACCAGTTGTGTCCTCTGTTCTGTAGTGCAAGTGTTGCACTTTGTACCACATTGTCGTCAATGTTGATGTGCTGTGATTGCTATGTGTGTGTGCTGCATTGTGGGAGAGTCGCCCCTGCAGCTCTGCTTTAGCGGCCCCTTATCCCTTTGAGGCGGTGTGCCTTTGACTTGTGTGCTTTTAAGGTGCTGAGATGTGGGCGACTTGGGTCATTTGTGCTCTTGGACGGTTTTTGTACTCTTGTGCATTGTTTGTCTGCAGATGTGTTGTTGACGTCAGGGTTATATGTGCACGTGGATGTGTCAGAGTGTGACCTGCTCCTTTGAGGATGTGATCCACACTGGGCCACCTCAGTGTCGTGTCGTGCACCATGTCATGTATTTTGACTGCAGCCATGCTATTGGTCATGCAGTGTCACTTGCATTGTCGGTGTGGCTCACAGAGCCGGTGGTTTGCTGGATTCAGCACATGTACATGGGTAGGTTGTGAGATTGGTGATAGGGAGGGGGGCCCCTTTGTGCACATAGTGGACGGGGGCCTACTTGGTGTTTCTATGTGTGCTGAAGTGTGCCAAGGGTATCAGGGACATGTTCCAAAATCATTGTGGGTGTGCAGTGTGCTACACATAATTGTGCATGTGTGCCATTGTGCCCATCTCCCACCGTCCCCCCAGTCCCTGGTAGTTACTCACCCTGTTGCTGTTGGGTCAGGTCATATCGAGCAGTGTCCGGACCCCCAACTCCTTGCACCGTCTCCACACTGATGACTGTGGCTACCATTTCCTCCAGCTCATCCAGCTCCTCCTGTGGCGCAGGACTCCCACCTCCAGTCGCCGTTGCTGCCTTCCGGTTGGCAGTGAGTTTCTGCTTGGTTTGGCTATTGACATAATGCCAGCGCCTCTTGACCTCCTCCATTGACCTCCTCAACACTCCGACAGCATTCACGTTGTTCACAATCGACTGCCATATTTCCGTTTGTGTTGCCAATGACACAGTGGAGGTGATGAACAGTTGTTGGTAGTGTTCTATCACCTCCATGACGATGATCCTGTTTTCCTGCGGACTGAACCCCGCCTTCCTCTTCCTCTTCTCCTTGCCCTTCCCCTACCCCAGGGTTCCTTGCTGGTTGTCTGTGGGGCTTGTGGGGTTCGCGTTGTCCTCTGAACTCGGTCCGGGTGCATCCATGGTGCTACGCAGTTTGAATTGTTTTGTTTGTGTTTTTCGGTGCTTTTATAGTGCATTTTCCCGCATGACGCGTGGGAATTGCAGGCCTGTCGCTGGTTATCGCTGATTTTTGTTTCGCGATATGGGGCATCGCACCTTTTTTTGCGTTCGTGTTTCACATTGTTTCGGCGTCTCGTTCATTTTAACGCGGTCATTTGGCGCATTATCGTGAGACTATCGCATGGTGCCGCCGGGTTGAGAATGCAACGTTGACACAGTGTTATTTTCCCACGATAGACTGCGATGTGCAAAGTTGCGTTAAGCTAATTTTGCGATGATTATCACACGTTCTTGAGAATATCCCCCTGAGTTGTTTAACTCCTTAGTGCTGTCACGAAAAAAAGGTAGGACAACTCTGTGCTTCGGCTCTATGACATAGGATACCATGATCCATCGGTTAAAACGCCAGAATTGGCTGGAGATGTTATACATGACATAGAGCCACTTGTCAGCTATCCTAAAAATTTGCAGTCACATAAAACCAAAGGTAACTCGTATCACATATTTTCACTCACATAATTTCCCTTTCACTCACATAATGTGTGTGAGGCATTAAAGACCTGTCGTATAATTTCTTATAAACAGCTATAAGCATACAGGAAGTACAAAACTCCTGTAAGAAATAGCGAAATCTGTTATAAAATTACCATATTTTCATGTATTCATATAGGACGATGAATGTTTTCACCTACCTAATGTGGTATCTGCATCAGTGGGTGCCATACCTCGCACTGGGAAGCATTAAAGAGTTCTAGTGTCCACTAGTTATACAATCTTCTAATTATGGGTTCCCTAATTTGTGTTTTACGTACTTCCTTTGTTAAACTGTCAGACTTATATTAGAATTGTATGTGGGTGAGATAATAATGATTTTACTGGGGTCTCCCTACCACCTGGTGAATAATAGTAGTGCTGAGCAAAGGATCCCACTTTTTTTTCAATCAACATATTTTGGTGCTTGCATATTGCCCCTACGGGCTCAGGCATCTTCCCCAGAAAAATAAGTATCTCACATCAAATATTTTCAAACAATCCCTGCGCCATAGGCAGTGCTGTAAGTGGGCAGATATTGTCCTGTACTGAGTACCTGTACTTCTTTATTTTGAAAAGGAGAATAGTGGTACTTTTCAGCACTGCTACAATACATTTAATGGGGAGTACCAGCACTTCTCAGGAGCAAATAGGTACTATGGATTGTGAGTAGCACTTCTACATTCCCATTTAAAGCTCTGTTCACAAGTCTCAGAACGGGGAAAGGGATGATGGGCAGGCACTGCAACAGGCCATTGGCGAGGTTGTCAGAATGTAGCACTTTTCCCAGGGCAAGGTATTGTAATCGCAGCCTGCACTATGAAACAGACCATGCTCATGCTGCCGAGCCACACTCGCAACAGAATGAGTGTGGGCAGTGGGAGAGGATAGTCCTTGAGACTGCGAGCTATCCACTCAGCAGCAAAGCATCTCCTGCCTCACTGAAAGCACCAGTGGAAATGGTAGTGAGGTGGCAACCACTGGGTCCCATAATTCTCTGCAGCCCCATTTGTGTTGCATCCTGTATGGAAAAGCTATGCCGTGTAGGCTTAAGGCAACAGCTCTGGACCTCATCTCCTCTGCAAATGTCAGTGACTTCTACTTTATTTATAGCTGAGGTATGAATTTTTACATATAAATGTGTATTTTGTATTGCTTCACTTTAGCATCTTAGATTATATCACTGTTCTGAGCGGCCTTTATTAAAATTAGTTAACCCCACTTTTTCTGCTGTGACAATTTTATTAATGACTCGAGGAAATTCAGTTGTCTTGTTTCCTCCTAAATAAGCCTTTTATTTTTATAGATGAAGCAACATTATGGCCGATTAGACCATACACCAGAGAGGTTGTTGTACAATGTGTATCCTGAACTATTTCAATGTGCTCTCAAATGTGGTGATCATGGAAAAGGAGGCACAGAGTAGAAAGTAATGGCCTGGGATCATGCTGTTTGGCCAAGCTTGGAAACTGGGATTTCCTGGTTAGACATTGTGTAATTCAGACCCTGGATAGACATTGCATTTGTTCCCCTTAAGCCCTAATAACAATTTTTTTAATGATCTCCGAGGCAAGTCGGTTGTCTTATGCCTCCTATATGATGCCTTTAGTGTGGTCATAGATAGAGCAACATTATGGTCCATTAAACTATATGCAAGAGAGGTTTTTGTACAGTACACACCCTGAGCTAAATAGTTTCAAGTTCTTCTCAAATGTGATGATCACTAAAAAAGAAGCAGGGGCAAGAAAAGTAATTACTGTGGGTCAGACAGGTTGGTCAAGCTGTGAAGCTGTGATAGAAAACAGGGTCTCTGGGTCAGGGCCCCACAACTAGTTATACACTGAGTCCAATAAAGGCTTCTGGCTGGCCTTGTCATGTTACACAAGGGCATTCAAATTATATTTTGTGTTTTTTTTTTATAAGATGTGGCAGCAGCATTGGAAACTCCCTTTTCATAGGACAGCTACACCTTGGGCAGAAACAGCGCAGCATCCCTCCTTCAGTGGGCAGGTACAGCTAGGGTAGAATCAGCACAAGCAGGTACTAATCGGGCAACAGCAATGAAAGCTTTACTTCCTCACAGAATAGGGACAGCATGGCAATAGCAAAGCAAGCTTCCCTTTCTCACCTAGGCAATTAGTGCAATCTTCCATTCCCCGAGAACAGATCCAGCAGCTCAGAGTTGTACACACTTTCATCACTCACAGAACATGAATGGTAAGGCATGGGTGACATGTAGGTTTCAGGTGTCTGGAACAGGTGTTTAGCTCACTGAGAGGAAAGTGTAGGTGGATGAGTGAGTACATATGTGAGTTCTGACACCATTCTCACTTAGGCGATACGCCATGTCAGCATCCTGATAATCCTGCTGCTGTCCCTTTGAGGCCTATTTTTATTGATTCTTTGTTTTTCCATGTATTAAGAAATTGCAGTAACTTAGTAGGCCATTGCTATTTAGAACAGCCACACCACAGCCTAACTAACTATGCTCTAGAGCAGTACACAAGTATCAACCTCTTCCAAAAGGTTGTGAATGTGTGTGCATCACTCTGTGTGCAATCCCAGCCTCCGTGCTGCACCTGTTCAAAATGTTGATGGCAGCCAGTGGAGAGTTGGTATACCTGGGGAGTGTGTGCACTGATGGGAGGCATTACTTTTCCACAACACATGACTTTGGTGCTGTCATGTGTATTTAATCTCATGGTGGTCTGACTACAGGGATCTCCTAGTTCTGTGAGGGGTGGGGTGCACTCTTGGGTGGGCACCGCTTTTGCCAGTTGCATGGCGAGGGCATTAGGAGGACTTCGATAGACTGTAAAGTGTTCTGTATTCTGCTTATTGGTATGCATGAGGAGTGTCTTGTACTGATGACAATTTAAATGCTGTGTTTAAGTTTGTGGGATGGTCTGACTAATGTCTTCTCAAGGTTCCGTGAGTGTTGATTGTGTGAGCAGCGTGCTCTGCTGTTTGGGCGTAATCAATCACATCTCCAGCTAGATGGCTCCGGTACTGCATTGTTTGCGTGAAGGTGCAGGGGGCTGTCTGATGCGTTCTGTTGTTATGGTGGGCGTGAATGTGTGAAACGTGCTGCACTGCTGGGGGAGGCATTGCTTTGCCCACTCTCCGGCTTTGGTGCAGTGAAGTGCAGGCGAATATGTGGGAAGGTGTCTTTAATGTGTTCCTTTGGGTATATGTGCAATATATGTGTATCCAAACTGCTGGTGCACATGATGTTTAGCAGGTGGAAGTGTCACATATGGTTATTGCTTTGAAGTATGTTACAGCCCATCATGAGCAATGATTCACACTTAAGAGAGCATGAAAGGGGATCTGGCCATTGGATTCTGGACTCCATGCTGACTTCATAAGAGGCTTCCCAACCTACAGGAAATGTGGCTCTTCAAAGCTTAAAACCCAAATCTTGTTATTTTCATGACTATTTCACTTATTTTCGTTACCAAGGAAACCAACCTGTCTCTGCGTGCATATATTCATACCTATGCGGTCTTGAAATAAATCCAATTGGCTGTAGCCAGGCTGCGAGGTGCTTAGGGTTTCGGACATGCCTGTACATTTTTGTTTTGCGCCTTCCTTAGAAGAAGTCGACAGTCACAAGGGACATGGAGACAGCGTTTCATTGGTCAGAATCAGGGAAAATCGGATCTTCAACTACAGACATTGTGAATAGTTACAATCATCGGGAAGAAGGCATTGACTCCACAAATGAACCACGGCCTTACCCGGAAAAATCTTTTTCAGGTTGATAAGGACTCCCACGAGATTATAGCATGTTACAACGCGTGCTTTTACAATGCAGTCGTTACAATGACCGCGTTGTTACCATGAGTGTCATTACATCGCAAGTCGTTTCAACGACTTGCTCTAGGGGGCGCGCTGGATTTAGGAATATTATTAATTACTATTCCTACTCCAGTTTGCGCAACAGAAGGGAAGGTGTTGGATTTAAAATCCAACACATTCCCTGGTGTTGCACCCCCCCTAGAGCAAGTCGTTGAAACGACTTGCAATGTATTGACACGCGTGGTAACAACGCGGTCGTTGTAACGACCTCGTTGTAAAGTACTGCGTTGTGTCTGTTGGGAGGTAAACGTTGTTTACCCCCCCACGACCATGCAGGTTCTTCTGCAGAAAAGTAGGCCTGGGTGAAATTTTAATTACAGCGGAGTAATAGGAGTAATTTCAGTAAGTACTCATTACTCTTGTAATGCAGGAGCACAAGAACAATGAACTTAGAGAGTGGCTGCTGGCTATTGTTATTCGAGTCCTTTAGCATCTAGTGCAATTTTTGTAGTGCACAAGAACATCCTCGAGCCCATTTCTGATGCGAGGATGCATTTTGCACTAAAAAAATTGTACTAAATGCTGGATTACACTTCTCAAGACAATGACGCATAATTGTGAGTTATTTTGCAGTAGTTGCACTAGAGAGGATTACGCCGCTAGATGAGCTCACTCCTGCAACAAGGACCAACATTCCCATCAAATAGGTCCATTTTTCTCAAAGAATGCTTCAGACCCACCTAGTCTGCCATGTCCTGCACACAAGGACCCCAGGCCCATCCACTCTCTCTGTGTCCTGTGGATAAGGACAGCCAATCTATCTATGACCTGCAGATAAATACTCTAATCCACTCATTTCATTAAGATAAGATTCTTTCAAAGCTATAGGTAAATGTTGCAGTGCCAGCTAAGGGCAGTGCCTAAATTTGAGCAGGAGGTTGCCGGTGGGGCTCACCGGCACTCATTCTTGGGGACCGGAAGTAATTTTTCCTCATCAGACATTTACAGAGAGCAAGACAGGGAAAAATACACTAAGTGGAAATGAGGAGGAAGAGAAAGAATAAACGTCACAAAGAGAGAAAGCAGGGACCTGCAAGAACGAGATAAAGGGGCAGGGAGTGGATGGTAGTGGATGAAAGAGGCAGGAGGGGGTTTCAAGATTATGCATCCTTGGTATTCGACGCGCCAATATTTAATAGCACCAGCCTGGCTTCTGAACAGCACTTGGGACACCAGCATTCATTCTTGTACAAATTGAGCTCTGGCTCAGGGACCTGAAAATTGTGTGGCATGGGTATAATACCTCCTCTGCCCCTCCTTGTTACCTGCCCTGGGTAATGTAAATAGTGCTGATTATGAGTTTTCCAGGGGAAAGTGGGGAAGTGCTTACAGAAATAGTTGTTTACAGCACATACTTGCGCAGGTATCAGATTTCCGCATATTTACCCCAAAAACATTTTGATAGAAATTTGTCAGGGGGAAATTGCTAGGTGCAATGCTGTCTGCATTTGGAATTGCGATCCTTCTGTATACTCCTGTTTGGAGTCAGGACCTTCATCTTTGACTCTGTCTCTGTGCTACCCCTAGGACCGCTTCCCCGTGCGCGCCCTCAGTGGCCAGTCATTGGTGAGCACTGCTTTTGTAGCCTGCCTGCTGTGCTACATCTGATGCCTCCGTCGCTGCCAGTTACTATATATCTTCCTAGCGTGCTGACCATCGAGGCATGTCCCTCTCCCTGTGCCTCTTTGGAAATGCCTGAGTCCCTTCTTGGTGTCGGGATATGAGCCATTCCCCTACACATTCTGTACATGCCATGCACCCATCCTGCTGTTTTTGGCAGGCTCACCTTATGGTACCAGGGGCCTTCCAATGCACACAGCCCGCATCCTCTAATTCTGCCTGCACCAGGGCTCCTGCTTCCTGTGTTTAATTGTGTGTCCTTTTCGCTGAGCCTGCATCCATTTACGGCATGTGTGACTTCAGCACTTACTGCTTTTTATTACACAGATTAAATTATGCAGAATGTATTATGGACGAGTGCACAGGAGCAAAGCAAGTCTCGCTTCCAGCCCGGAGTTAGAAAGGCGTCATTTTATTTTTCCTCCTTTCCTGATTTTTTTTCTTTCCATATTAATCATTTCTTACTACATTGTTAACTGTTGCCACTACTCCAATCACCCTCCTTGAGTGACCCTCCCTTTCTAAACTACTTTATTATGTTCACATACTGTGTCTTCCACAGTTTCTTTTTCCTTTATATTTGTCTCACGCTTTTCTTGTTTCTATTTCATCTTTATTTCTCTCCTTTTTTATGCTTTAATTCTCTGCTTCTTAATTTTAGAGCACCTTTTAGGCTGAAGATTGTTCTGTGCCACGCTCTGTACCCTCAGCATCAGGTGGACTACCATTTGCTCTGTGCCGGTTGTTCAGTGCCAGTCAACGATATACTTTGACTCTCTCTCTCAGTCGCTATATAAATATTTTTTTTCCAGTCTGTTTTGATTGAGTTTTCAATTTTTCAGTAACTATTCAGACACACATTGGGGCAGATTTACAAGCCCCTTACGCCACTTTTGCGCCGCCGTTGCGTCACTTTTGTGACGCAGCAGCGGCGCAAATCATGCGCCATGCTGCGGGGGATTTACAACGTGACGCATCTAGGGAGATGCGTCACGTTGTAAGCCCTGCGCCACATGAAACCTGCGTCAGGTTTCATGTGGGCGTGCCGGCGCAGGGGGCGTTCCTGCGCAAGGAAGCCCCGTAAAAGTGACGCAGTGAAATCTACAAGATTTCACGGAGTCACTTTTATGTCCCTGCTGCGTCAAATCCTTACGCCTGCTTCAAGCAGGCGTAAGAGTGACGCAGCATGTTAGGTATAGGGCACCCCTGAGCAGTACTGGAGTTACGTCGCACTTGCGACACGACTCCAGTACTGCGCCACCCTTCCGCCGACAGATGCGTCACGCATCTGTTTATCCTTGCGCCATGATGCGCCGCATTGTAAATGCGGCGCATCTGTGGTGGCGCAAGGGTAAACTTGCGTCACGCATCTTCCCTGGCGCATCCCTGCTGATTTGCAGGGATGCGCCAGGGAACGTAAATCTGCCCCATAGTATATAATGCACTTAGCGATAGTCATGCGGTGGATATTGTGACGGTAAGTATATAGCATCGAAAGTACAAACAGATGAGGCCTAAACTTCTAATTGCAACATATACAAAACAGCAATGCATATATGGGGATCCTTAATATTGGTCATTAGTACCCATGTGTTTTCGATAATATCTAGGTGTATAGTTCGTGCCAGCGCAGCAGGTACTTGTTGCATATTGTCTAGTGGGCGAAGGAGGCGGGTAGTAATGCAACAAGGACAACTGAAAATATAACAGGGAGTGTGTAACCATGTCAGAAATTTCCCCTGCTTCCCCCACCTGACGCATCCTGTGTGTTGTTTTGTGTGGTGAGAACTTTGGCATGTATCCAAGGAGTAGTGTTGGGTGGTGCGCAGTCTTATTCATTGCCTACTGTGTCTACTCCACGTCCTTTTCTAGAACTTTTCTTCTCTGTCAATGTGTTTTCCTAGGCTTTGGGGCTGGCTGAGGATAGGACCTCCGCATTAGTGTTGTGAATGTGTAGCAACGCAGCCAGCATCACGTCCCAGCTTGCAGCAAGCGGAGTCTGGCGTATGCCCATAGTATCTTCTTGGTTGAGCGCGATACTCTCTGCTTTGGCCCATGTGAGCATGGAACGCCTCCACGCCCGTATGTGAGGTGGATCATGTGCCTTCCATCTCCTGGTGATCAGTCTCTTTACGACCACCATTACCGGGTCTAGGAATCTGTAAGTCACTTTGTTATTTCGATTTCTACAATAGAGATACAGAATGTAAGTGTGCCAGTTGAATGGGAGTGTACGGTCTGTACAGCGGGTCAGTATGTCTGCGACTTCCTTCCAATATGTGTGCAGGCGGGGACAATCCCAAAGCAAATGTATTAGTTCTGTACCAGTCAGGGAGCAATGGGGGCAGGCGGCATCTTTTCTCTCTCTCTCTCTCTCTCTCTCTCTCTCTCTCTCTCTCTCTCTCTCTATATATATATATATACATATATATATATATATATTTACTGAAAAAACCATAGGTTTTAGGGACAGTTATAGTTAGTTGGACATTTCACTCGTACAAAACCATAGAAATTCCCCCGTTATAGTTAGTTCAGCTAACTATAACTCGCGCCCCCGCAATGCACTGCTGATGACGTCACATATTACATCACTCAACACATGGTCAGTGACATCACTGATGACATCTCAAATGACATCTCAAATGACATCACTGATGACATCATCCAGTGACTGTGTGTTTCTGTAAAGTTTAAATATGTTTAATATATATAGGGAAAGGCGTATTGAAGAATGAGTGGGTGTATAAGTGTCTGAATGGATGATTTAGTAGGTGCGTGACTGACTCTATAAGTGAGTGATTAAATGTATCTTACTGAATGCATGGGTTAGTGACTAAACTGTGTGAATGTCTGTATCCGTCTGTCTGTTGGTGTGTAAGCGGCTGCATGGGTTTGCGAATAGCTACATGAGTGTCTACATGGGTTATTGATTAGTTGTCTGAGTATCTGTATGGGTGCCTGAGTGTTTGTGTGGGTGGGGTGTGTGTGACTCTGTGCATAGATGTGTGAGTGGGTGATTCACTGGGTGCATGGTTTCAAGAGTGCATCTGTGATGGACTGTATGGGTGGGTGAGTGTGTGTATGGGTGTGTTAGTGAGTGAATGTATATCTCAGTGGTACATGTGTGAGTAACTACATATGTGAAAGGCAGTATATATGTGTGTTGGAGTATATAAATGGGTATAAGTGAGAGTGTGTGATTGTGAGAGTGGCTGTATGGATGAGTGTGTACTTGTATCAGTGATTGTATAAGAGCGTAAGAATGTGCTAGTATTTGTATGAGTAAGTGAGCTGGTGTGTGTATAACTATATAGGTGACTAAATGGCAGTGTGATTAATTATTTGCATGACTGACTAGGTGTGTGAGTACCTCTATGGATGAGTGACGGTGTGTGAGTGTCTATATAGGTGTATGAGTGCATATGATAGTCCTGTACTGAGTGACCGTAAGTATGAGTGACTGTACGGGTGAGTGAGTGGTTGTGTGTGTAGACCTAAGAATCAGTGAGTGTGTATGTAGTTATTGGTGTTGGAGTGGCTATGGTTTTGACAATGGCAGTCTGTAATTTAGAGTGGGTGTATCAAAAGTTATATTAGGGTGTGAGAAGATGCATCAAATTATCACATGGATGATGTCATCAGTGATGTTATCAGTGATGTCATCAGTGATGTCATCAGTGATGTCACTGACCATGTCATGAGTGATGTAATATGTGACGTCATCAGCAGTGCATTGCGGGGCGCGAGTTATAGTTAGCTGAACTAACTATAACGGGGGAATTTCTATGGTTTTGTACGAGTGAAATGTCCAACTAACTATAACTGTCCCTAAAACCTATGGTTTTTTCAGTGAATTTCTAAGGTTTTTTAAATGCTAATTTCTAACTATAACGTGCCTGAAACCTATGGTTTTTTCAGTGAATTTCAAAGGTTTTTTAAATGCTAATTTCTAACTATAAGGTATCTGAAACCTATGGTTTTTTCAGTGAATTTCAAAGGTTTTTTAAATGCTAATTTCTAACTATAACGTGCCTGAAACCTATGGTTTTTTAAGTGAATTTCAAAGGTTTTTTAAATGCTAGTTTCTAACTATGCTTACAGAGGTAGGACATGTGAAGAAAGAAGAAAAAACGCACAGAAAGAAGCAAAAGAAATGCAGAAAGAAGCAACAGAAGTCCACGAAGACGAAGAAAAGAGCAGGAAGAAGCAAGACATGTGCAGAAAGAACCAACAGAGGAGCAGAAAGAGGCCTTGTTGCAAAATCATCCTGTGCCCACAACTTTTTCAGACGGGTACTGGTGGTAACTGACTCGGACTAACCAGGCCTAGAGCCAGTGCTATGCTAAAAGACACTTAGAATACAGTGAAAACACCTACATACACTAGGGAACACTATGCGTTGGGGTACCCCTGTGATTAGCTTGACCTCCTCTGTAAGGCCCTAGTACATAATAGGGCAGGGGGATTAAAACTTCCTCTTAAAACGCGCCCCAGGGCGCGTTTGCACAGTGGTGAAGGGAGGGGCCTGAGGTGACATGTGTGCAAACAGGCCCTGCGGCCGTTTTAATTTGGGAGACTAAGTCCCCTTGAATCCTGAGGGTCCCTGGGGTCCAACTAGCCCACTAGGTACCTCCAGTAAGCGCCACAGAGCTGCGTTGCACAGAGGTGTAAAAAGAGGCGTGGCCTGGACCACATTTGACCAATTTGGGTCAACGGCCCTACCACGTCCAAGACCTATCAATTCCTTTCTTGTGATCCCTCATATACTTGGAGAAAAAGGTACATAGTTTCTCATCAATTTCAGGCGTGTGTGCCACCTTCCCCTTCAGTGAGGGCCTGGGGCATTCTCCCCTCATCCTATTCCTGACCTCCCTTTCAAGGGGTTGATGGATTTTCCCCACCACATACTCTGCCACTTTGGCGTCAGGTGTCCACTCTGCCGACCTAGGATGGTAAATTTGGGTAGGCTCGAACATGTCCGAGTGGACCCCGTCCCCACCCGGGGACTGAGAGGAGTGGGACTCTGGACGCCAGGGACGCCCCGAGTCCTTATCCTCATCGGAGGAGAAATCGTCCTCCGATACACCCTCTCCCTCTAAGGGAAACCCGCTGTCGGGGTCTACAATAGTGGTGACAGTGTCGCAATTTTCTCCGGGCCCCTCCTCCTCCCGGCAGGGTGCATGTTTTAGCGTTTGCGCACTCTTGAGGAAGGTCTCCGTAAGTTTATCAAATCCTTCCAAGTGCCCCGCGTTATGCTTAACGGCCCTTTTATTCCCCATCTGGGAGCTACTTGGACCCGCCACCACCAGATCTGGGTCACTGAACACCCCAGGGATGCTTTTCGCCAGCTTATCAACCTGATCCCTAAGAGGAGCCAGCGCCTAGAAATAGCCAGAGAGAGGGCTTGGTCCACTGCTGGAGGGAGAAGTTGGGGGCCATTCCTCCTCCACTTACTGGTAGGAGGAGTAAAAATGGTCTTCTGGAGAAGACATGATAGCAGAGGGTGTGAGCACAGAACAAATGCCCTTAAAATCCTTAAGACAGCCCCCTCGCCGGTGCTCCAACAGCTGGGCTTTCCCCGAAGCTGTTATAAGAATAGACTGAGGCGCAATACCAATTACCACCACCAGGTGGCGCTGGTTACTAACGTGGCCGTGTGGGGAAATCACCGCGTAGCGGTGTCAAAATTAGGCGAGGGTTGGTCGGGAATCAAGCGGACACTAAAGGAGTGACCGGATTCCCAAACGCACGTAAAGACCAGCGGGAGCGCTCGACGGAGCTGCCTCGCTCGGACCAGACGCGCCTGACAGGATCTCACCGCGCGCAGAGCACACAGCGGGAGAAACTGCGAGGGGGAGAACGCGCTCGGGCAAGAGCCTGCTGCGCAGGGAATATGAAACAATACCAAGGCAATAATGCTAATAACGTGCACAAGAAACCGCTATACAAACAGCAACAACGTCAGATTAAGCCAAGAATGTAAGGAATGCACTTAACTGACGAGCAGTGAAGAAAAAGGAAGCGGAAGGGACGTCACGATATTATATACGATGGACTGTGATATGATTGGACTATAGTTGCCTTGGAGACTACCCCCTAATGGTTCATGGGTTGTGTAGTCTTTTGTTTAATGATTGTTGTGTTACGTTTTCTTTGAACTGCTATGCAAATAAAGTGAGGAAAGATATGCATAATCCTCGCCTTTGTCCTGCCATAGAATTCATTAAACTTTATTTGATCTGATTTAGAAACATAGATCATAAAAGTGTACATAAAAACAGTAAATCCTCTTTCCAAATACAATACAGTGAGAATTAATTAAAACCAGTAGGTAAAAACGGGTGTTACAAAGCCCGGTTCAGAGCAACTTCAGGTTAACAGAATCGTAAAGTTCAATGTTTCGCAAGATCAATCTCATGTACTTCGTGCAAAATACGCAATAAGGGGTCCAAGTAAGATGTAACGCTCCAATACCTGACCAGTTTGCACTATATAAAACTGCAGAAAAACTAAAAATAAAAAGTGTTTTGCACACTTTTGTCATTGGGCTATATGTGGGCTACATCTGGGTGATATTTGTGCTACATTTGGGCTCTTTTTTTCTCTGGTGGCCATCTTGGGAGACTTATTTGTTATGAAGTTTCCTAATTTCGTCATTTACTGCAGTCTCCTCAGTAGGAAATGCTTTCAATTTTTTACTTTGATTCCATCAAGAAGGCATTCAGATGTGTCACACATTTGCCATAAATTCAGAAAGTTAGCACTCTAGTTGTTCATTAGATCACTGTAGTAAAGCTACTGCTCACCAGGGAGTTAACTGGAAGTCTACTGCTGGTATTGAAAGTGATTGTTTCAGTCTGCATGTCAGAATTTTCTAATGAAATAGAAGAGGATTTGAGATCTCACTTAAAACATGCCCTAAATTTTCTTTCTGCAGCACTAACCATAATTTCTATGGCAAAATGAACCCCCTCATTTTGTTCCTTTTTAAATTAAATGTTTTAAGTGTTACCAGTTTATTCCAATCAAGATGGCTTCAGGTGTGCCATACTTTTGTCATAAGTAAGACTGTTAGCGCTCTAGTTGTTCTTTAGAACACTCTGGGAAGCTGCAGTAGAACACAAAGGCATCAACTGACAGGCTGCTCCTGTTGAAATATAACAGGAAGATATTTGAGATCTCACTTAAAACATGTCCTAATTTTTCTTTCTACAGCACTAACCATAATTTCTATGACAAAATGAACCCCCTCATTTTGTTCCTTTTTAAATTAAATGTTTTAAGATTTACCAGTTTATTCCAATCAAGATGGCTTCAGGTGTGCCATAATTTTGTCATAAGTAAGACTGTTAGCGCTCTAGTTGTTCTTTAGAACACTCTGGGAAGCTGCAGTAGAACACAAAGGCATCAACTGACAGGCTGCTCCTGTTGAAATATAACAGGAAGATATTTGAGATCACACTTGAAACATGTCCTAATTTTCCTTTCTACAGCACTAACCATAATTTCTATGACAAAATGAACCCCATCATTTTGTTCCTTTTTAAATTAAATGTTTTAAGTGTTACCAGTTTATTCCAATCAAGATGGCTTCAGGTGTGCCATAATTTTGTCATAAGTAAGACTGTTAGCGCTCTAGTTGTTCTTTAGAACACTCTGGAAAGCTGCAGTAGAACACAAAGGCATCAACTGACAGGCTGCTCCTGTTGAAATATAACAGGAAGATATTTGAGATCTCACTTAAAACATGTCCTAATTTTTCTTTCTACAGCACTAACCATAATTTCTATGACAAAATGAACCCCCTCATTTTGTTCCTTTTTAAATTAAATGTTTTAAGAGTTACCAGTTTATTCCAATCAAGATGGCTTCAGGTGTGCCATAATTTTGTCATAAGTAAGACTGTTAGCGCTCTAGTTGTTCTTTAGAACACTCTGGGAAGCTGCAGTAGAACACAAAGGAATCAACTGACAGTCTCTGCCCTTGTTGGATGTACATGTTTTACTGAGAATGTCAGACTTCATTCTCACATGACTGAGAAAGATAATGTGAATTTACAGAAAATATGCTCTCATTTTAGCTTCTGGAGCACCTTCCAAAACTGTATGGGACAAGCATGTGAAAATAGTTTTCTCTCAAACATGATTCATGATATCCCAGCAGTAGGTTTTTCACAGTTTAAAATCACCTTAGAATACACCACAATTCCTGAAATTAGTATGGTACCATCAACAAATGAATTCTAATGTAACTAAAGTCTGTTATCACCCTTTATAGTTCTCCTTTTGGTAACCCTCAAAATCTTTGATTCACTACAATGCATTTCAATGGGTTACTATCATTTATATTGGTCCCAAGATGGCTACCAGCAATTCCAGGATGAAGTGCTGACAGCCAATCAGATCTCACGATGATATGTGTGGTTAGGCTTCGCCCAGATATATATGTGTTTTATTTTTCAAATTTCTCAGGAATTACTGAACGGATTTACACCATTTAACCAAAAGGCACGACTCTGAACCAAGGGCTACCTTTTTGCCAAATTTGGTGTAATTCCATTCAGCAGTTCGGGCTGTAGCTGCGATGAAAGGTTCCTATGGAAAATTGCATGGGGAAAACACGTTTTGGGACCCCCCCTTTTTCTCAGCCCCCGCTTGCCGAATCACCCCGAAACTTTCAGGATAGGAGCGGACCGGAGCGAGCCATAAGTTTTGAAAATTTCGCGAAGATTCGTCAACCGGCGCAAAAGTTATTTCAAATAGAATGTTGTGCATTTCCTATGGAAAATAGGTCCTAACTATAACTATCTACTGGCGACCGCCAGTAGATAATATAGATATATATATATATATATATATCAAAATTACATACCGCCCTCCTTCATTTCCTTTCGGCATGTAGAGAGCAACGAACTCCAATGGGTAAGTGCAAAATCTTTTTATTCAGCTTACAGGTTACAAACATATGTATATATATATATATATGTATATATATATATATATATATATATATTATTTTTTTTACCCAGTGGTAATTGCCACTGGGTAGTTATAGTTAGGTCAGCTGTTGCGTAGAAAAATCGTTTTTTGTGTTGCTAATAACTTTGGCCCCGTTTGATGTAATCAGTGATGCCATAAATGAAGTTGTAGAACATCAGGATGATATAATATGTGAGGTCATAAGCAGTCCATGGCAGGGGTGCAAGTTATAGTTAGCTCTGCTAACTATTACTGGTGTATTTCTGTGTTTTTTTTTTAGTTCAAAACTTTATTGTTGTCACTTACATATTCATCTAATTATAACGTTACTTTAACCTTTGTTTTTTTCAGTGAATTTCTAAGGTTTTTTAAAAACAAAACATCTTTAATTCACACATCCTAACTATAATGTTACTTCAACATTTGCTTTTTCAGTGAATATATATATATATATACACATATATATATATGTATATATATATATATGTATACACACACACACACATACATATACCTATGTGTGTGTGTGTGTGTGTATATATATATATATATATATCCCAAGAACGTAGCTCCTTCCGAACTGCTAACCCATGGAAGGTGACGCACACACCAGCGGAGCGTGCTGGTAATGTCAATATCACACGAAATCCAAATAAGTGCGCTCTCAGGGCCAAAAGACAAACATCCGATATCGATGCAAAACCAAGTTTATTCCACTACGCGTTTCGACTGCGTCCGCAGCCTTGCTCACGTGTGAAAGAGGGTATACAAAATCTATGATTAAAAAAGCAAGTCTGGAAGTCGCGAATCGGATCAGATCTGACTTACTGATACCAAAGGTTGACACCATTAGTGATTCTGAACAGAAGATAAGATTTATTACCAACTATCATAGCCAGTCATGGTCAGTTAGAAAGTGTCTAAGTAAATTTTGGCATGTTTTAAAAACTGATAAGGATCTTGCTAACTGTGTAGAGGAACATCCCCAGATGACCTTTACAAAAGCACGATCACTTAAGGACACCATCTGTAAATCTCTCACAACACCAGAACCCCAGAAAAACAGAATCCAAGGATTTTATATCTGTGGATGCTGTAAGGCCTGTAAATACAGTGGCAACTGTAAAGAAGTTAAACTGTCACTCAAGTGTAAACCCTTTAAAATCACCAAGCATGTGTCTTGTACAACTGACCATGCGGTGTATGCCTTGAAATGTCCGTGTGATAAATACTACATTGGTAGTACAATCCATAAGGCGACGAAACGGATTCTGGAACATCTCCGCGTCATTAAAAACAATGACAAGCAGTATCCGGTAGCACAGCATTTCAAGGCTGTCCACAATCAGAACAGTAACTATCTCTCGTTCTGTGTATTAGACACGGTTCCAGTCCATGAACGAGGGGTGACCGTGTTCGAGAACTTAGATGTTTAGAGTCCAAGTTAATAATACAGTATCACACCATGACACCTTCAGGCCATAACGGGGATGAAGAACTGTTGGTTCACTTAGGGTAATTAAATCACCCATTTGATAATACATAAACATCAAAATATCTGCTCAATATTTGCTCATAAATTGTTTTAAATGTAACATGATGATATTAGAAACCATTTTTAACCTCACTGTTTAGCTTTAAGTTTTTTAGGATGTTTTGTTTATGCACTTTGGTACTATTATTTTTGAGTATGCATGTGTTAATCAGACTTTTTTATCTTACAGATTCACAACATGTACAACGACAAGTGGAAGGCAAGAGAGCCAAAAATATCCATTGTTGCTAAATATGGACGTTATGTATGAAGCACAAAAGCTTAGTGTGTGATGTAACACTTGACAAACAATGATGGTAACATTGGACATTACGAAGTTAGGATAAGCCCACTGGGGCTGTACCTTATGAATTCACCAATCAGGCAGACGGGTCTTTAGTAGACCAACAAAGATTATAAGGCCCACTTGGGCATGACATGTTTCAATTCTAACATCGTTCGGGATACACGCCCACTGTGGCAATGATGGTAGTAATATCGAGCAAAACTCAGGGCGGCTGTTAGATCTTTTTGCTGGTACAATGAGGAATAGAGCACTTCTTAAAGCGCATTGATTGTTTTATATATGCCAACTTATTCATTAAGAGAGGTATTGTCTGTCGTCCATATAACAATGAACCAATAAAGGTGGTTCAAAACTTTATCGAAATTGATAATCACACCAAAAGCATTAATTTCGTACAAACATATAATTTTGAATGTACTTGTTAAGTGTATCCCACTTGTCGATACATTCCAATTAAGAATGTAAAGCATCTATTTTGGTTAATTTAAACCGCTACATTTGAGTGAAGAAATCTCAACTCAAAACCGAACGCTGAAGTCTGTTTTCAGTGTTTATGCAAATGTCACATGGTGTTTTATAAAAAATGTGCACTTTCACAACATTAACCACTCGTGAGCAAGGAGCGTGGGCTCCGAAACGTGTAGAGTGTTGTGCCACCTTTGAAAATAAAGTAATTACTTCGCAACAAGTTTGGTCCGCGGTTTTGCTGTTCGTTGTGACTGATCGCAGCATTTGGAAGGATTCATTGGGAATCGCCGTCCCGCCGCGTGAACGCCGTCACCAAAGAGGCTCGAGTAAGGCGAACTCTGTCGTTGGTATATATATATATATATATATAAAATCTTCTAGGCACATGGTCTGATCTGTTATATTGTATAATATCATCTATTGTAATCCCTTCCTGTGATGTTTCGTTACCCTCGGTGTGTGATGGTGTTGGCAGCCGAGGTGTGTTCAAGTCCTCATTCTTGGCTAGTCCAAGGCAAGACGTCTGTTGCACTGTCTCGTTCAAAAACATGAGTTGTTGAGGGATGAGGCATGCTCTAAATAAAGCTTCTATCCCCTGCACTTGCCATTCTCTAGTACCCCAGACTGATTTCAAGTCTATAGTGTCTTTCCATAAGTCGTAACCCTGTTCAGACAACTGGGCAATAAAGGATGCAGAGTAAATCTGTTCGGTGTTTGTCAACATATTTTTCTGTGCTGATGTTGGTGCAACCTTATAATAATATGAGGCTGGGTCAGACATGTTAAACCCTGAAAAATATGGAAACTTTTGTGCAAAGGTTTTTGAACTGCCTTTTGGCGGTGTTGGACAATGTTCCCACTGATGGTAAGTGAACACATTTCTAGGATTTGCAGATTTATGCAGAAAGTGATGACCATAATGTTGATAACAATACATGGTTTCGTAATCTGATGTGCCTTCCAATGTTTCACTATTAGAAAACGCAGCAGATTTTTCCAAATCAGACAACATGATCACTGTATCTAACTCTAAGAACAATTGGCTGTATTGTAGGACATTACTTTGAAATACATTGTTTATTTTGTTCAACTACCTTACTTGTAAAGCGCTCTGATACCCGCAAGGGTCATGTTCGCGCTATATAAAACCTTCAAATAAAATATCTGTGGAGTTAAGAATAGTAAATCTGTATTTTCCTATATATATTTATCTTCATCATATTTTGCTAGTTAATATTCTGGTTACAATATTTTTGTAGCACAATATTTGTGTGCGCTGTATTCTGACATGCAACAATTTGGGAGAGTACAATTTAAGATATTCTCTTTCTGTCCATGTATAAACTTTTAATCCACTGCTCTGGTTGGTGTCAGCTTTTCCCCACCCACACTGCCTACACCCTAGTAGCCATCTTTCTTTCTTCTGCCTACCATGGGTACCACGCCTCTAGCCTCATCATATTGGACCTATCCAGGGCGTTCAGAACTATCACCCACAGATCCTTGTTTGCCACCCATGCCTCCCTAAGTGTTGCAGGCACAGCCCTGGAGTGGTTCACCTTTTCTTCTTTGTCTCCTGCTGCTCCTTCCCATCGTCATTAACATTTTGTCTTGTTGGCATTCCCCATCAGTCAGTCCAGGGCCACCACCTCTTTTCCCTTTACTATACGTCCATTTAGTACCTGATTTCCTGTTTTATATTTTCTTGGATATATACTTGCGAGCTTTGGGAAACGGCAGGTCACCCGCTTCAGATCTTCCTCACTCCAGCAAACAGATAGGCAATGGCAAGTGGTTGTTGGAATTCATCATCATGGGTCTCTCCTGCCTTGAAGAAAGAAAAACGGTTCATGTAAATAAAAGGTGTTGAGGACTTTATCCAGTTGTCAGCACTGATTGAAATTAACAAGGTAAAAAGACAATATGAGAAGTTGGGGAGTGATAGTAGAGCCTATAAAGAAGCACAATGGATTAAGATTCACAAAATAAGTTCAAAGGGAGAAGGAAGCATGGGCCCGATGTACAAAGAGACAGTCGCACACAGTAGTAGAAATTTCACAGACCATTTGTGACCATTCACTGATTTTGTGGTGTGACCCATATATTAATAGATCACCTAAGAAATATTAACTAGCTAGGTCGGTATTTGCTATTACCTGTGATTGGGTACAAGCAAAGAGATGTGGCTTGCAAGGAATAGCAGGGTACATGTTCTTTAAAGGAACAGTTGCTGATTTTAAAACAAGCATTGATAATGTCACTTTTGAGACCTATTACTTTGTCAGTGGTTTTTAGTCATGCTGTACAGCATCCCCGAAGCTGTGCAACATGGTTAACGAAGGAAAAAAAAGCCTATGACATGACTGGCTACGTTATTTTGCAGATACACGTAACACTCTTTGTTTCTCATTTTATTTGCTGATCTGAGTTGAAGTGCTGGTGGGGGTGAGCAGAATGGAGAGTGCAGGTGAGGGGAGCAACATGGAGGGCACAGATGGGGGAAGTAAAGTCTGGGTGGGTAGGAGAATCACCGGACTTTAGAGAAGGAGGGCATGGGTAGGGAGAAGCAACACAAAGGATGTAGAACGGAAGCCACATGGAAGGTGGGGTTAGGAAGGAGAAGCACAAGGAGGCAGAGAATGAGTGCATGGGTAGGGAGAAGCAACACTTAGGGCAGAAGGGTGGAAAGATCATGAAGGGTAGGGGTGGGGAGGAGAAGCAGCATGCATGACGGTGACATGGAGCAGGCGGGGAGAATCACAGAGATGAGAAAGCAACACAACTGGGGGATGTACGAGAACGAGCACAGCATGACGGAGGGGGAGCGGCACATGGGTGACAGGGAGTGTCTTGGAGTTCGGGGGTGAGATGTACATGAGTGAGACAGCTAGTAAACACATGCATTATTGTGGAGTCTTAACCAAAAAGAAAAAGTAGTGCTTGAAAAACAAACAGTGGAAGCAAAGAAGCCAGCCAATAAAAAGAGATGGAAGAGGCTATGCTTAATGAGAGGGACAAACAAAAGAGTGACAAGCTGGGATGCAAATAAGAAACAGGCAAATGGGAATGACAGGAAAGCACACCAATGGTAAGTGTCAGAACTCCTTTCAGAGGGCAACGGGGCAGGCAAGGGCTTCTGGGCCCAACCGTGGTGGTTGAGGCCTTTTACTCCTGATGTCCCAGGGCTGGACCTACTTTAGATCATAAGCCAGTGAGCCAAGTACCCCTTCTGCACTTGACTGTCAGTAGTAGGTATGGATGAGCAGTCAAAGGGTCCCTCTGGGGCGAAATGTAGATACAGGTTAGTGAACACGACTCATAAATCAAAGTGCACTCATTGATGTCAATAAATCAATGTCCAGCCAAATACTTGTTTTATATTAAAAAGAAGTATTTTATTTCTAACTCTATGCCTTCAAAAAAGTATTTCGACATTCATAAGCATTAACAATCTTCTGGAGGTCGGGGCTCTTGTATGTTCTTGGCAAATCTCTGTCCCACTCTCTTCCTTGTAATGTGGTCAGAGTCATTCCACATTCACTGGTGGGCGCATCCAGGTAATGTATGCTAGTAGGCCTTACTCAAGAGTTCAATCTAATTCTTAGGAAATAGTCAAAAGTGTCTATGGTGCCACAGCACCTTTTTGCAGTGAGTCTCCTTGGGCCTGACAGGTCTGTATCAAGTCTTACCCGCTCCAGCAGCGCGGAAGCATTCAGTGTTTCCGCCGGTGCCCCGACCGAATGCACTTGCAATGCTCCAGTCCTGTTTGGTTGAGTTGGTCTGCACGCAGGACTTGCTGCAGGTGCGGCCTCTCTCCTGAGTGGCACAGTCGGCGTCAACGGCGATCGGAGGTGCTCCAGGCTTCATTGGAGCAGTAAGTGCAGTTCTTTCCCGAAGACGGGGGTAGGGGGTTAATCTTCATGCTCCCAACTTGGTCCCAGTGATGGAGCGAAGTCCTCTCAATGTCATCCGAAGTCCATGGTGCAGATCAGATGGCAGATCTCAGTGCTCAACTTCGACCTACAGGTTGCATCTTCAGCTTTCCCAGGCAACATCCCAAACTTAGCAATACTTGGTACCGGCAACCCCTCCTGGCATACGGGATGCCATGGTACCTGCTGGCAAAGCATAGACTTCTCCAGTGTAGTCACTCAAACACGGTGACCCATCCTGGCATACAGGGGCCCCTCTAAGATCCACACACAAGTATTGGCGCTTTGTTGGCACACTCATGTCTATGGTCACCCCCTCTGGCATAAGGGGTCACTGTATCAAGGCAGAACAGGCTTGGCGATCCCCGCGTGGAACTCGATTCGCGGCTCAGTACACGACATCCCATTCCTGGCATACATGGGCTTCTGAGTCAATCCTGCACATGGGCAATGACCCGATCCTGCACATACGTACAGCCATCTCCTCTCACCGGGAGTCCTCTCGACAGGGCTCCCCACTGGACCTCACTCCTTCCAACACTCTCCTCTACCTCACAAAGCACACTGGTCTTGGCAAGCAGGCAGGCTCTGGTGCTCCAGGGCAGGTAATCATGTTTTCTGAGGAGATGTCCCCTCGGCCAGCAGGGAGACTAGAAGGCCTTTGGCCCCCAGTCCTGGCCACAGGCAGAAGTCTTGCAAAGCATCCCCTCGTCATACAGCCTGTCTGACTGCTTAGCACATGACAATTTTTGGGGCCTCAACCTCCCCTTCTTATAGTCCATTTCCAGACACCCAATGCAATTTAGGGTCAGGGTCTTTGAAGTTTTATATTCGAGTTCTGCTTCTTTTGAAGTCTACACTTTTTCTCTCTTCTTCCGCTTGAAAGGCTGTTCACAGCTGGGTGTCAGCCACAGTAATATGTGCATCAAAAGGTTAATTCCGGCACCCAACACTACTCTTTATGATTCCCTTACCAGCCCCATCACCTTCCTGAGATATGCCCAGACCCTTTTCTTGTTCCTCCAGTGTGTCCCAACCAGCTCACAGGGACGCAACAATACTCAAATCTGTCTGGGGAGGTTCTGTGATTCTCATGTCTTCATCAGGCAGGCCTGGGCTTCCCAAAATGGAACCCAGGATCCTCCATGTAATGTATCATTACAGACACACTTGCACTTAGTGTATGCCCATAGCACATACACTATCCCATACTGTTACCTCCATGCATTGTGCCATCACAGACACATATGCATTCAGCCCACACATTTATTCTGAGCCCACTGCTCAGTACTGTAGCCTCTCTGTATTGTGTCACCATGGACCACTTGAAACCACACACACTGCCAGCACACACACTCACTATGTCTGTGTTGCACAACACTTCACCCTTCATGTATTGTACTTTTCGCAGCACACATACACCCAGTACATGTTCCCACTGCGCATGCACTGCACAGCATTACATCTCTCAGGCAATGTATCCCTTGCAGGTATAAATACATCCAGTACACACACTTACCATGCATGGACTGCACAGCACTGTTCTATCCCTGTTCTGTTCCCTTTCCAGGCACACATACATGAGTGCAGAATCACCATTCCTGTACTGCCAGCACTCTACATACAACTGACGTAGGTCAAGGACGAGTTAAGCACAATGCAGCAGAACTTTAAAAAAGGGTGAGTGAACCTGTAGCCTCACCTCAGTGACACAGGGTGAAAAGGGCCTGTTCACTTCTACTGATCACTACACCGTATGCTGCTACCACTGTGCTTGTGCTGCTTAACTTCTGGCGAAGGCAGTAGCCTTCCACCAGTATGAAGGTAGCGCTTTGGGTGCCCCTCCCGGTCCAACAAGACCGCAATCCGTGAGACAGGCATATGTCATGGCGCACATGCATCAATCAATCAGTCAATCAATCAAAGGGATTTATAGAGCACAACTGCTACTAGTGTCTTAGTGCTGGATATTAAGCTGATCAAACCCACTAACTAAGTTATTGAAAAGCGAGCCCAAAGAGCCATGCCTTAAGAAGCCGCTTGAAAGCCACTACATCTTTTGTAGCGCGAAGATGCTGAGGAAGAGCATTCCAGTCCCTAACAGCCAGGTAAGAGTAGGAACTACCACCCTACTTCTTCCTTTTGAATTGTGGAATCCCGACTATCAGGGCGCTTGATGAACGGAGTGTTCTAGATAGTTGGTACGGTGTGATTTTATCAGATAGGCACTGTGGGCCAGAGTGATAGACAGCTCTGTGAGTCAGAACAAGCCCTTTAAACTTTACTTGTTCCTTGATAGGCAACCAGTGCAGCTCTTTCAAGTAAGGCCAACTATGGGCTCTTCTTGAGAGTTTCAGCAGAAGCTGTGCAGCGGCATTCTGAACTAACTGGAGTCTCTTAAGGAGATAAGCTGGAAGATCCTAATAAAGAGAATTGGGTAAACATTGTTTACAAAGCATGCAAGACAACGCATTCCATTACAACGCGGTTGTTACAACGTCCGCGTTGTTACATCGCATACCATTACAACGCAAGTCGGAACAACGACTTGATGTATGGGGCAGAAGGTGTTGGATTTAAAATCCAACACCTTCCCTACTGTTGCATAGACTGGAGTTGGAATAGTAAATTATACTATTCCAACATCCAGCGCCCCCCCTACAGCAAGTCGTTGTTCCGACTTGCGTTGTAAAGGTATGCGATGTAACAACGCGGTCGTTGTTATGACCGCATTGTAATGGCATGCGTTGTAAATGCATGCGAAGTAACGTGGCATATTCAGAGAATTGGTGTAGTCCAGCCAGAAAGTGATCCGGGCCTGTATAACCATTTTCTGCTGAGGCTGAGGAAGAAGGTAGAGAAACTTAGTTAGAGCTTTCAGAAGTCCAAAGCAAGACCGTCCAACACTAGCCACTTGGGGGGCAAAAGTGACAGAACTGTCAAATTTCACCCCCAGATTAAGTGCCGCAGGGGCGGGTGAAGGTGGCACACCACTCAGCCAATAGTTATTAACCAAGCGGGGAGGAGGTAGACCGAAGAGCATAATTTAAATTTCCTAGCATTACATTGAAGGTTGCTAGAGCACATCTACTGAGACACTGCCGGTATACAGGCCTTAAATTTACTAAGGCATTGGGAGAGTTTTTGTCTAAGGTGAGAAGAATCTGCATTTCGTCAGCGTACAACACTATTTGTAAGCCATAGGATTCTGCAAGGGTCACCAGTGGGGTCAAATAAACAATGTACAGTGTTGGGCTTTATGCCGAACCCTTAGGTACACCGAAGTCTAAGGCTTTAGGTTCCGAAGTGTATGGAGCCATCCATATTGATTGACTTTTTCCTGACAAAAGGGCCAGAACCAGGACAAAGTAGGGCCACATACACCAATGTCACCAAGATGCTGCAGACGTATGGGGTGTGAGACAGTGTCAAAAGCTGCAGATAGATCAAGGAGAATCAGGGCTACCTTCTTCTCCTGATCCACCACCAGCATAGTGGTGTCTGCAACCTCCAACAGGGAAGTTTTGGTGCTAAAACTGGAGTGAAAGCCCGATTGAGAAAGATGTAGCAGCTTGTTATGCTCCAGAATCCGGAAAGTTGGTGGTTAATAAGCATTTTGAAAATCTTAGCAAAGGCCAGCAACAAGAAAATCGGTCTTAAAATGGAAAGGTTAGATTTGTCAGTTGATGGCTTTTTTTAGAAGAGGAATTAATTTAGTCTGTTTCTAACAAGACTCGTTTAGAAGCTGGTTTAAAGAAGGATTGATAGCCATGCAATTAGAAACACAGATATGGGGAGGACACAGATCCTCAGGGGAGCCTGATTTCCGGGCAAACAAAGGCTTTTATTTTAGCGTCAAAAAAGTCTGATAGCTGTGTACACAACTTAGGGGAGGCAGCTAATGGCTGAAGCAGAGCATCAGCGTGGGTAAATCTTTTAACGATTTTTAATACCCATCCAGGTTTAGTATGGGAGTTCCCAATCTGGACTGTAAAGAAGTCACTCGTTATGTGTGTTTGCCTATGACAACAAAAAATCAGCATTAGGGATCCAGACAACAGTACAGTTAGGCAAGTAGGGCAGGGGTACATGTCCTTTACCATGCAGAAGACATTTCCACCCCAGCAGTAAGCAAGGGGTTGGCTCCAATCCCTTGTATGTTTTTGGTAAGCCCACACTATGGAGCCCATTAGGATGGCGGGCGGATCGCCCCCGCCGGGCCGGCGGTAGCCACCGCCGGCCTGGCGGGGGCGATCCGCCCGCCATCCTGCCATGAATGACCCCCGCCACATTAGGATGGCTGGGGGGTCCGCGGCGGATGGGAAGACCGTCCGCCGCTCTTCCGCCAGTCGACTCGTCGACCGGGCAGAAAACTGCCAGGATATGGTGGCGGTGTCTGCAAGACACCGCCATCCACATTACGATGCCAGCGGAGTCTTGCCTTTCCATGGCGGCATTGCGCCATGGAAAGGCATGCGGTTCGTGACATTGGGGGCCCGTTGCGGGCCCCCAGGGTGTTGGAGGGGTGGGGGGTGCACATGGGGGGTACCTATGGTACCCCCCCTCATTGCAATGCACTATGTGGCAGGCACCACGTGGTGCCTGCCTCGTAGTGCATTGCAATACTGTGCACAGTCCTTTCACATTGCGTGCGGGTCTGCAGCCAGCAGATCCACCCGCAATGTGAAAGGCACAGAATGCGCCCGCCAGTGTGGCGGGTGCATCATAATGTGCATTGCGGGACCGCTGCAGCATCGGCGGTCGGTCCCGCGCTCCGTTACGGTGGCGGGCGGACATAGTCCGCCCGCCATCGTAATGATGCCCTATGTCTTTGGGCAAACAGACAGCTGTACTGTCTGCTAGGCTCAACCTCAAATGTCTTTGTTTGTTAAGACATTGCGGGAAAAGAAGGTTACGCTTTGGTGGGTGGATGAGGCTCATTCTGTTTATACCAAACAATTTGGAACACATGATAAAAAAGATGTGCCCTTCTGGGTGCCAAGCTCTAATGGTCAGCCAGCCATACTGGTTAAATCAGATGCAAGTTACTGTGCACAGTGGCTTCACTTCATTTATTTGGCATATATTGTCCATTCGATTGTCAAAAATTCATAGAGAGGATCGGTGTTTCTTCCCAGTTCAAGAAGGTCCAACTTAGAATTCCAAGGAATTTTCTTTGGATCTCCTGCCTTGACATTTATTTTATTTTAGTATTATTATATAGCTCACTAGGCCACATGGTATCAATGTGCTGGACTGTAAAACAACACCCTGCATAGCATTTACAGAGAAGTAATTAATAATACTTGACGACGTAAAACAACTGACTACAACTTCAAGAATATTAGAAAGAAGGAATGAGATAAAGCCACAGAAGTGAAAGGCTTCCAAGAGACTCAAGAACTTAATGGATGGTGCGAACCCACACAGGTATCACCAGCACACTGTACCAATTAGAAATACATTTATTTGAGAGAAAACCAAAGAAATGAATGAATGTCTCTTGGGAATAATGAAGTTCCAAGTAGACCGTCAGGTATTTTATTCTCTCATAGAGCATACCCATACCTTTTTACTCTCAGCTGTATAGTGAGAGGATTTGTTCCACAGCCATTCCTTCAGGCTGAAAGAAACTCCAGACTGCCAACATATGAAGGGTGTCTGGTTATGATCCCTTTTTCCGGTCAGGCATACCTAACCCCAGACTCCCAACATATGAAGGACATAAGGGTGTCTGGTTGTGATCCCTTTTTCTGGCCAGGCATACCTAACCCCAGACTCCCAACATATGAAGGACATAAGGGTGTCTGGTTGTGATCCCTTTTTCCGGCCAGGCATACCTAACCCCAGACTCCCAACATATGAAGGACATAAGAGTGTCTGGTTGTGATCCCTTTTTCTGGCCAGGCATAACTAACCCCAGACTCCCAACATATGAAGGACATAGGATGTCTGGTTATGATCCCTTTTTCCGGTCAGGCATACCAAACCCCAGACTCCCAACATATGAAGGACATAAGGGTGTCTGGTTGTGATCCCTTTTTCCGGCCAGGCATACCTAACCCCAGACTCCCAACATATGAAGGACATAAGGGTGTCTGGTTGTGATCCCTTTTTCCGGCCAGGCATACCTAACCCCAGACTCCCAACATATGAAGGACATAAGGGTGTCTGGTTGTGATCCCTTTTTCTGGTCAGGCATACCAAGCATTGTACGGGTGTGGATTCGGAAGCCAGTAAGAGAGGAGGGAAGAAATCATGGATGGCTCATGGTCTCCATTGAAAGTCTCTTTCCACTCCTCCTTCTACTCCCCTCCTCTTTCCTAGACTGCCTTTGTCTTTTTCCCACTTGCCTGTAAGGGAGATGGGAAGTTGTCGAGGATGGCTCCAGTTCTCTCTCAGTGAATCGCCCCTGTGGAGAGGCCGGCTTAAATAGCGATGAGGAAGACCCACGCAGACCTGCTCCATGTGTAGTAATATCTAATTGGTGGGTCGTATGGTGGGCCTTGGATTCGTTCTTGATGGCTTTCCAAAATTGGTGAGGGTTTTGGCCTCAAGCGTGCGTGTGGGCTCCATCCATCCTTGAAATAGTGGCTTGGCCTCCTCATTGGTGGATGAACCGGCATGACTGCTAGTGTCCTGAGGCAGTCCCAAACTCGGTGTTGCTCCTCTCAGCAGCCTTTTGCTTTGTCCAGAAGGTAGATAGCCTAGATGAGTCGGAGCTCCTTTGGTTGAGGGGGGCAGGTAAGGAGCCTGGTGGGGGTTTTGTGAGCACAAACAGAATAACTGATGCCTGGACCAGACTTGTGGTCTAGTAATACGGACAACATTAGTCAAGGTAGATGTAGTTTAAACACGTGAGTTTTTTCAGGTTCTTGTAGAATTGTACCAGGGTATCTGCGCATCTCAGTTTGACAGGGAGGGAGTTCTATGAGGCTGGTGCCACTTCTCATGATGTTTTTCTAGCAGGTTCTTAAGTTCACAGGCTCTTAGTTTCAAGAGTTAAGGTTTACGTGCTCCTCAGTCTTTTCAGTAGTTCCTGCAATCGTGACAGCATTGTGCAGCTAAACGTAAGGCTTTGTAGACTATACAGGCAAACTTGAATTTTATCCTGGCTTCCAGAGATAACCAGTGTAGGGCCTTGAGGACTGGTGTAATGTGGTTGAATTTCTTAATGCCTCAAATCGTTCTATTGGTCAGTGTAAAACAGCTTTGATGGGTGCTAGAGTAAATGTTCCTGTAATTAGTTTTCAAAATACCTTACACCTTTACGTCTTGACAGTCATTTGGGTGTACAGAATGCTTCATTTTCTGAATGGAGTATAGTGAGGGCTGACTTTGGCTGCAGACTTCATATGGTTATTGTTATTGAAGTCACCTTTCTGCGCTGCACTACGTTACAGGGAAAGGGCAGGAATGCGATGTATTTAAGTCAATGCGGCACATTCCTGCCTTTTCCCTCCCCTGTGCTGCCGCCCATTTGGCTGCCTAGTGCCCACACAGGCACCTTTGCACTATGGTGCAAGGGTGCCTGTGTTGTAAGGAGGATTGTTTTTGTGCAAGAAGGGGCACCTTTCTGCACAAAAACAAACCCCTGAGGCTTTTTTCCTTTTTCTATGGGTGCTGCAAAATGCAGCACACATAGTTAGAGGAAAAATGAGGAGAAATAAAAAATATTTCTCCTCGTTGCGCCTCACCTGGGGAGGCCTAGGTTTTTGGAGCATTCCCAGGTCTGCCATTTCTGGTAAATCTGGGAATGCTTCAAAATACATGGATGTTGCGTGGGAACACCCACGCCACCCCAATGGAACGCCTCCCTGGGGAAGAGTAACGCACTTGTGATTTGCGCTGTGTTGCATAACTTTGGATTTATGACTCCACTCAGGGCCATGAAAGGTGGCCTTCCGTGGCTTCATAAATCTCATTTTTACGTTGTGTCGCGAGGGGCTCATAAATATGTCCCAAAGTTGATACACCGGGTTGCTGCATTGCACTTGGATAGAATGACAGTGCTGTGTGAGGCAGTGGACCAGTGCAATGAGGCCAATACACTGGTTGTGAATGTGATCAGAACAGAGGTTCTCGTCTTTGGGCAGTATCGAAAGAAGGCGAACGTGTGGTCCCTGAATGGTTCCCAATTTGACCTCATATGGTATTGCATCTACCTGGGGTACAGGTTCCAGGATCGCTGGGGACATAAGCAACATTTAGCATGTCTGAAAAGTAGAGCTCTTTGACGTATGCCTTGAAAAAGCTGTACATCAAATTGATAAGCCTCGTAGCGTTCTGAATTTACACTTATCAAGGTGGACTTTTTTTGTCTGCCATTGTTTATAGATTAATAGCTCATCGTGGAAAGTATGCCCAGCAGATCTTGGTCAGTGTTCACTGTAAAGATCAATATTTTTGCTTCTAGTATCAAATATTCATGCCCAAATCAGGATGGAGACAATTCTTGAATGTCAAAGATTGGCACGGTTATCCATTGCACTACAATATGTCTCGAGCTTTAGTCTGCCTCCAAAACATTGATTTGAAAGAACAGGAACAGCAACCTGCAGGTACAAGACCCCCTGGGTGGCTTTTTTAGCTTCCTCAGTAGAGGAACTGAGTTGCATAAATTCTGGAATACCCAACTCCCCTACGACATCTTAAAAGACCTTGCGCTCAGTGAGTGTTCAAAATTTATATGTTTTACCTGATGGTCACTCTGAAAGAAAAGCATCTGGAGTTTGTAACAGTGTCTTATGTGACCAGCCTTCAGCAAAATTATCTCAGTGAAAACGTTGCATTGGACGCTAGGCAAAAATGTACTGCTCTCCCTCTAACAGTACCAAAATCACTTTAGTGAATACCTCATCAGGTTGCCGGACGTGGATGTAGGGTCGAATCCTGCATACACTTAATACCTCTTTGTCCAGCTTTAGTAAACCCTTGAGTGCTAAATGTTGGAAATTGGGTTACTGGTCGAGGGGGGTGAAACCCTACTTAGGCAGCAACCACAATTCTGGTCAGGGTGAAGTCTCAAGCAAACCTAAAATTAACCTATGCTTAACCCTCTGGTAGCTTGGCAGAAAGCAGTCAGGCTTAACTCAGAGCAGTGGCGTGATGAAACTAGAAGGGACCCCCCCCCGCAAAGTACATAGAGAGGCCCCCCTCCAGACACACTCAGGAGCTCTCAGGCTAGGGTACTCTGCTGAGGGGGCCCCCTGGAGCTCGGGCCCCCACACTGCAGGAGTGTGGGGGCCTTTGTTACGCAACCGACTCAGAGGCAATGTGTAAAGTATTTATGCAGCACATCAAACAGTAAAAAAGTGAAAACACAAAACAAGAAAAATCGTAAACTTATTTAGAAACATAGAGTAAAATGTATTAACTTATTTGAGACCAAAACGACAAAAATCCTGTCAGTAGAAATGGAGATATGCAATTTTGAAGATTTAAGTGAAAATAATGCCTAAAAGCACAAAGCCCCAACTGTGGTTGTCTGGTCACGCCGGACTGGTACAAAGTCACAAGTTCTGGCCGACCATGATAGAATGCGGGCCAAATACAGGGACCGAGTTAGGCCCTGTGAACAAAGTACCTTAAATCCTGGTTTGCGGAGTGTTGCGAGATCCTGTGTCGAGGATGTGCCTTGCAGATGCGGTTCCCAGAAGCTGTTGGGCTGCGATGCATCATCATCGAGGATACCATTGACGAGGGGCTTCCGATGCAACAGCTTGCGTCTAGTTCGCATAATGCAGCGATGGGTCCGAGGGAGTTGTGGGCTGTGATGCAAGGTCCTGCATTGCGGATGCATCACACTGTGGCTGTTCTAAAGCAGCTGTGATGAGGTACGCCATGCTGTGTAGGCTCTAATCACAGGACCACAGCTGGACTGGCAGAACACTTTCAGGCAGGAAACAGTCAGAACACCGCGGCCTTGACCACACATGTTCCAACTACGCAAGCGCTACCACGCTTGCCTTAGCCACGCATATGCCTTAACCACGCATATATGTGTGGTTAAGGCAGTACACGGTCTGGTTGCTGGCTGCTGGCTTGCGGAAGCAGGAAGCAGCCAAGAAGCAGGAAGGATCGGGAGAGGACGTGACGCAGTGAGGTAAGTGGGGCTGGGGACGGGTTTTTGGGGGTAGTTTGTATGGTTGGGGGGCCTCGGGTAGTTTTTGGGGCTGAGGGGGTTCAGGTAGTTTTAAGGGGTGTGGGGGTTCTGTGTGGTTTTCAGGGGTGGGGGTTTGGGGTAGTTTTCAGGGCTGGGGGTTCGGGTTGTTTTCAGGGCTGAGGAGTTTGGGGTAGCGTTCAGGGCTGGGGGAATTCGGGGTAGTGTTTAGGGCTGGGGGTTGGGGTAGTTTTCAGGGCTGGGGGCTAGTTTTCATGGCAGGAGGAGGGAGTTGTTATTCAGGAGGGAGGGTGTAGTTTTAGGTGTCAGGGCGGAGGCTTGGGGGACCGTTTCAGGGTTCACAGTGGGGGGCAAGGATCGTAATACTTTTTAGGGTTTAGGGGGCAGGGTCGTTGTTAGGGAATAGGGGAGGGCGGGTAGTTTTTAGGGTTCATGGGGAGGTCGAGGTACTTTGTAGGGCTTAGGGGAGGACGGGGTCATTTTTAGGACTGGAGGAAGGGAAGTTTCTAGGGCTCGGGGGAAGAGGGTTAGTTTTCAGGAGGGAGGGGGGTAGTTTTAAGACTCAGGGCGGGGGCATGGGTCAGGAGGTTAAGACTTACCTTTCAAGTCTTAACAACGGATATATGTTTACTATACATGCCTTAACAATGCATAATTTGTTGTGAAGGCATTCGTGGTAAAGGCATATTCGTGGTTAAGACTTGCGTTGTAGACACTGTGTGGAACCGGCATGCGTGGTAAACGCATGCGTGGTTCCATCACACAACCCTTTCAGGCCCACTTCCAAGGGTCCAGGACTGGGGTGGCACCACTTGAGGGGGCAAGACTCACAGCAGGTAGAATCCAGGAGCTGGGTTCAAAGTGGTTGGAGCCTTTTCTGTCCTTTAGGCTCTGATCAGGAGCCAGCCAACTAGCCCTCTGAGTCACACTGATGGCCCTGGGTTCAATATGCATGTCCGGTTCTTCTCTCACAGCCAGCATGGCAACAGAGTATCAGTCCTTCTTGCAGAGCAGCACCGCAGTCCTTCTGAGTCTTCCACGTGTCCAGAGGTGTACTGAAGATTTGGGTCTGAGGGTACACTCTTTGAATCTGGTGCCCACTTTGAAATAGGAAAAGGTTTCGGAGGTTTTCACTCTCAGAGGAGTTTGGAACTTCCTACCTTCCAACCCTGGCCCCAGCTTGGCTGGGGTCAGAAAAGACTAGTGTCAAAATCCTTTGTGAGTGTGCTGGGCAGAGCCTTAGTGATGTGCAAGTGTGGTAGGTAACAGCCCCCCATCAAGTCAGAGATGGCCCATATTGCCAACACCTATTTCCTCTTTCACTCACTACCAGGGAGCAATACACAAAGACCAGCTGCCAGCTACCCCTAGTCATATGACCCAGGATGGAGGCACAAAATGGTTAGGACAAGAAAACGCCAACTTTCTAAAAGTCGCATTTTCAGAATTGTGATTTAAAATCTGACCTTACCAATAAAAGGGATTTAAATTACAATGCTTTAGACACCAAATTTGACACTCCTACCTCTTTCAATTGAAAGTTATCACTTACTAAATGTAATAAGTTAACCCAATTGTCTCCTATGGGAGAGGCAAACCTTGCAGTAGTGAAAAACAAATTTAAGAGTTCTTCGCTACCAGAACATGTAAAACTCAAAAGTACATGCCCAACTTTGTAAATACACTGCACCCTGTCCTATTGGCTATTTAGCGCCTTCCCTAGGGGTGACGTATGTGTATTAAAAAGGAAGGTTTAGGTCTGTAAAAAGGTTTACTTTGCCAGATTGAAATGGCAGTTTAAACTGCACACACATGCTGCAATGGCAGACAGGCCTGGGACATGATTTAAAGGCAACTTAAGTGGGTGGCACAATAAGTGTTAAAGGCCCACTAGGAGCATTTAATTTACAGGCCCTGGGTCCGTGTAGTACAACTTTACTTAGGGACTTATAAGTAAATAAAATATGCTAATTGGGTGTAAGCCAATGTTACCAGGTTTAAAGGAGAGAACACAAGCTCCAACGACATCCCGCCGTCACAAGACCTCTGCGACTCTCTAGCTACCTTCTTCCACCGCAAGATAGCAGACATCCACGACAGCTTCAACACCCAGACCTCTCCGACAGCCGCCGACAACCCAGACTCACCGCCCCCCAGTCACACCGGCCGCCTGATCTCCTGGAACCACGTCAACGAAGAAGACACCATCAAGACCATGAACACCATCCACTCCGGCTCACCATCAGACCCCTGCCCCACCACATCTTCAACAAAGCGAGCTCCATCATCGCACCCCAACTCCGTAAGATCTTCAACAGCTCATTCGAGACCGCCACCTTCCCGGAAAGCTGGAAACACGCATAGATCAACGCCCTACTCAAGAAACCCAAGGCAGACCCAAAGGACCTCAAGAACTTCCTGCCCATCTCCCTGCTCCCGTTCCCGGCGAAAGTAATCGAGAAGATCGTCAACAGACAACTGACCCAATTACTCGAAGAGAACAACACACTGGACTCGTCCCAATCCGGATTCCGCAGCAACCACAGCACCGAAACCGCCCTCATCTCCGCCACCGACGACATCAGGACCCTGCTGGACAACGGCGAAACCGTGGCCCTCATCCTCCTGGACCTCTCGGCCGCCTTCGACACCGTCTGCCACCACACCCTGCGCACATGCCTCTACAACGCAGGGATCCATGACAAAGCCCTGGACTGGATCACCTCCTTCCTCACCGACAGAACCCAGAGAGTCCGCCTCCCTCCATTCTGATCTGAAGCCACCAAGATCACCTGCGGCGTACCCCAAGGATCATCCCTCAGCCCGACCCTCTTCAACGTCTACATGACACCGCTCGCCAACATCGTCCGATCACACGACCTCAACATAGTCTCATACGCCGACAACACCCAACTGATCCTTTCCCTCACCAAAGACCCCCCCACCATCAAAACCAACTTCCATGCAGGGATGAAGGCCGTCGCCGAATGGATGAAGAGCAGTCGCCTGAAACTGAACTCGGACAAGATGGAGGTCCTCATCCTCGGCTCCACCCCTTCCGCCTGGGACGAATCCTGGTGGCCAGCCTCACTGGGAACTGCGCCGACACCCACCGACCACGCGCGCAACCTGGGGTTCATCCTGGACTCTTCTCTGTCAATGACGCAACAAGTCAACGCCGTCTCCTCCTCCTGCTTCAACACCCTCCGTATGCTTCGCAAGATCTACAGATGGATCCCCACCGAAACCAGAAGGACGGTCACCCAGGCCCTCATCACCAGCAGGCTGGACTACGGCAATGCCCTCTACGCGGGAACCACGGCCAAACTCCAGAAGAGACTCCAACGCATACAAAACGCCTCCGCACGCCTCATCCTCGACATCCCCCGCCACAGCCACATCACCGCCCACCTGAAGAACCTGCACTGGCTTCCCGTCAACAAGAGGATCACCTTCAAGCTCCTCACCCACACTCACAAAGCACTCCACGATGCCGGACCAGCATACCTCAACAAGCGACTCACCTTCTACACCCCCAACCGCCAGCTCTGCTCCGCTGACCTCGCCCTCGCCACCGTTCTACGCATCCACCGAACAACCACCGGCGGCAGATCCTTCTCCCACCTCGACGCCAAGACATGGAACACCCTCCCCATCCACCTACGACAGACCCAGGACCTGCTGACCTTCAGGAGACTCCTCAAGACCTGGCTGTTTGATCAATAGCTGCTCCCCCCCCCCCCCCAGCGCCTTGAGACCCTCACGGGTGAGTAGCGCGCTTTACAAATGTTTGATTGATTGATTAACACTGGTTAGCAGTGGTATTAGCAGTGGTAAAGTGCTCAGAGTTCTAACGCCAACAAAAACGAGATCAGCAAAAAATTTAGGATTAAGGCAAAGGGTTTAGGGTAAGACCACCCTAAGACTGACAGGCCTAACACCAAGGAGCAGATGGTCTTGTCCTCAGCACCATTGGAGCAGGCTACGCTGAAGACGAGACCATATCATCCATAGCACTTCAGCTTCTACCTGAAAGTAAACATTAGCAGTAACTTTGTTTTCAAAACCTTAATATAAAATTCTGTTGTGAGGCCACCACTTTCTAAATGAGCAGTAAAGCTTCACAGCTATCTTGGAAACCAGCAAAGTTCCTTGGTGCAGTATTGTAGTTATTATCAGATAACTGAGGACTGCCAGGTGGGTTGTGATGCAGTCAGCTCTAGCTTTTCTTACAGTTCCTGTGAAATGAGGTTGCCACTAATCATGGGATTGCACTTCCATGTAGTATGTAAATATTTGGAGCAAATATTCATGATTCATGATTTTACATATTTTAATCTGTTGAAGACTATCTATGAAATGTTTTGAGTGTTTTATATCAAGATGGTGTTGAATAACCTTCAATAAAGACAAATAACCACCTCCGTGAGCAGTACCATCGAAACTTGCTGGCTGGACTTTATTCACAAGGGCCTCCCTTTCCGCCACAGATACACCACCCTTCTCTGCAGACATAAGATCCATCCATCCCCGATGAGGGCCGCACCCTCTTTTTCAGTTTTGAAACCTGTAGGTCAAACACACACAATTGAACAAGAAAATAATGATCTTGTTTCACTTGGGCCAGCATGACAACCAGCCGCGGCCCGTCCTAAAGGGCTGGGGGCCACGCCCCCTCACTTTGTGGAAAGCATTGGTCTGATGTGATTGCTGCTGCTAATGCAACTTTCATGAACAGTAGAATAAGTTGTACTTTAAGCAAAGGCTGAAAATTAGTTTTCTGGCTTGACCCAAGGACGAAAGGCAAGTCCCGTGTAGGCCCAGAGGAGCAGACTGTGCTTAGAAGACTTTGTGGTCTTGGGCCTTTTATTATTTCTTTCTTTGCTTTGATTAGTCAGTGGGCCAGAAGTACCTGACAGAATGCACAGTTTATCCAGTTCGTATGATACATCCATTGGCTGGCCTGCTTCATGGATGAACTACGCCGCTTTGAGGCCACTGGTGGGAAGTCAGTGCCAACCAAAGTGCCACCTTTCTTTTCAATTGATAGATTTTGTCGATCTGAACAGATCCTGGCTATTTCCAGCCTGGAGGTGAGGCTTGTGTCATCTGTGGCCAACACCAAAGACTGTCAGCCGCTGCCCAGCACAACACAGGTGGGCGGGGGAGGGGGGGCGGGGTTGAAGCTCTCAGGCACTGTGGGAGGAAGAGACCACTTGGCAAGATGCACATTTTGATTTCCCTAGGTTTGGGGGCAAGGTCTTGGAACATGAAGACACTTGGAGAGGAAAGACTCACACTATTTTATGCAGACACCTACCGAATATTCATTAGACACCATTTTCCCGGCAGCTGACTTTCAATGCCGGACACACATGGGAAACATGCCATATGTACCCCAAATCCCGAGTGGTGAGAAGTAAGGACGCCAGGTACATGTAGCTGGATGGATTTTATAGAGTGTGAGCTGGAGGCACTCTCCCCTTCTGGAGGGCAGATTAAAGGCCTGTGCTTGGCACTATAGGACCCGGACCCCCCAGGTTGTTCCCGGCCCCGCCCCCATCAGAACCCACAAATCAAGACTTGACGACCAGAGCTGTGGGTAAAAGAGGCCATGTTTATTATAAACCATCACATATAAACATGACAATAACTCATCCATAAGATTCAAATTTCAGACGACATAGATTTATCAACTTTGATCACTGAACGATATTTTCATTTATGTTGAGCATAACTTCATAATTTATCAGTAGAAATGACAGAACTTAATTTATCGACAAAGAATGTTCTCTATCGCTCCAGCACTAAGGGGCCTTCTGGATCGCACTCCCCCAACTGAGAGCCACACAAGGCGCAACCCACCTGCGTCCTTGAGAGGTGAGCCCCTGCCATCTGGTCCTTGTCCGCCACCTGAGGGGCCCACCGCTCCACCACCAGGCTGCCCATCGGGGCTCGTAGGGAATAACCAGGGGCTGATGCCCCATGCCCTAGATTGTAAACTGGCGCCCTTGCCCCCAGCCGGTGTCTCCATTCTCTCAGGGGTGAGCTTACCGTATCTCCCCCTCAGTGCTGGCCTAGGGTGTATGCAGGCGGACTCCCTTAACAATGTAAGGCAATTTATGTGGCCTCATTACCGCCACTCTTCATTCCACTTCCAACACCTTCCCAAGCTCTACCTCTAGGGATGGGTGGGTGGGAGATTCACGCAGTCCATAGCACACGGGGCCGGCGCAGTAAGGAAGAGAGGGCGAGGCCAGGGCAATGTGCCCTAAATAGGCCCGCTGCCCTCTCCTCCCCCCCCATTACCGTCCCCGGCCGGAAGTGACGTCGGTGTTGACCCGGAAGTACTTCTCGCCGATCGCGGCGACCAATCACTCCATCAAGAGCCACGAGGGCGTGGCCGGGATTCCGGGGGCCCGCATCCTAATGGCGCGCTGCCTTATAGTACGCGCTTTTCCAGAATCAGCTGCCACCAGGGCCGGACTGGCTACCGGGCGTTTTGGTGTGTTGCCAAGCTGGGGGCAGATTTCATTGCGGTGGGGGCTGATTTCGTTGATGGGGACCCGCGTGTGCTTCTAAATGAACAAAGCAAAACAAATGGTTTTAAGCACACGCAGGTCCCCATCAACGAAATCAGCCCCCAGCTTGGCAGCACACCAAAACGCCCGATAGCCAGTCCGGCCCTGGCTGCCAGTCACCACAGGGACTGCTATGAGGGAGCAGTGGCCAATCTGTTCTAAGGACTGAGGTACACTCTGGGTGCGCCAGTACCCAGAGGCGAAGATTCAACAATGCATGGAGCACCATCAGCCGACCATCCAATCCACTCACTTGGTAAACATATAGGGCTGGCTCCAAAAACGTAAAACTGGCAGGGTGGTACTGCGTCCACGGCCAGGCTAGGAGGACTTGTTCCTGACCTCTGCTCTCAGGAAACAATACCTGCCATATACCATGTTATCTTACCTGAGGCCATAGCCCTCGTTAATGCATACCTGCTTCCCTACGTCTATTAATGCATACCTGGTCGCCAAGAACAATTAAATCAGCCAGGGCTCTCCAAATCGATACCTGCTTCCCTTGCCCCCATTAAATCATATCTAGTTAACCCGTAACCAGTGCTTTAAATGGGCCGGTACTCACTGGTACCGAGTACCGGCACTTCTTAGATTTATCCCTCTGAGTACCGGCACTTCTCTTCTGCCGAGGAGAGTACCGGTACTCATGAAAAGGTAGGCGCATTGGTTGTGAGTGCTGGTGAGCCGGAGTGGAAGGTGTCTCTTGCAGCCAAGGCACCACTTCTGTATCCCCGATCTGAGCCCCAGCTGAGCTATTCAGCTGGGCTCATTTGAATAATTGCCGGGTGCTCACCATCACGCTATGTTTGACAGAGCAGGGTCCGTTCAGGCCCTGTGCTGTCAATCACAGTCACATTATCCTGTGCATTTGTGCAAACACCGGAATCATGGCAGTCCCCTGGCAATGGCAATCAGGCTACGGCCAGTCCGGCCCTGGTGGCAATTAAAAAAGCCATGGTAGGTGAAGAGTATAACATGGCTTTCATCATACCCAAGTCTTTTGTGTGCCTGCTTATGTTTGTGTGTTTGCCTGCATTTGTATGCCTGTTTTTTGTAAGAAAAAAGTGAGAGAAAGAGAGAGAGAGAATCAAAACACTCTCAGGAGGTATTTTAAAGAAAATGGGTGGCACTTTGTGTACATGTCTGCTCCGCGACAAAGATTCATAAATAGCATAGTAGGGAGGGTTGGTGGGTGGTTGAGTGAGTGGATAGATGAGTGAACAAGGGTGAATGTATAGATGGATGGATGAATAGATGGATGGATGAGTGAAAGCATGGATGGCTGGGTGAAAGTGGGTGGATGATTGGATAAAAGGGCGGATGATGGGTGGATAAGTGAAAGATTGGATGGATGAATGAAACGGGGTGGATGATTGGATAAAAGGGCGGATGATGGGTGGATAAGTGAAAGATTGGATGGATGAATGAAAGGGAGGGAGGATGGATGAAGGGGTGGATGATGGATGAGTGGAAGGAGGGATTGAGTGAAAGGGTGGATGGAATAAAGGAGTGAAAGGGTTGATGGATAGATGAGCGAAAGGATTAATGAATGAGCGAAAGGGTGGATAAAGAGATGGATGAGTGAAAGGATGAATGGATAGGTTTGGAGATGGATGGATGGATAGGTTTGGATATGAAGGGTGGACAGACGGAATGGTGAAAACTGAATGATGGATGAAAGACTGAATAGACGACAGAATGTAAAGGTTAAATGGCGGACATCAGCAGGTAAATGGTAGGATGAAAGAATGAATGGATAGATCTATGGAAGAGACCAGAGCTATCTTCTGGGGAGGGTCATGATGATTTGCTTCATTTACATTGTGCCATAAGAGCTTTGGTTCGAAGTGGGGGTATTTTCAGAGGGTGAGTGAGTGGATGGATGAGTGAGCAAGAGTGGATGTATAGATGGATGGATGAGTTAAAGCTTGGATTGCTGGGTGAAAGAGGGTGGATGATTGTATAAAAGGGCAGATGATGGGTGGATAAGTGAAAGATTGGATGGATGAATGAAAGGGAGGGAGGACGGATGAAAGGGTGGATGATGGATGAGTGAAAGGAGGGATTGAGTGAAAGGGTGGATGGAATGAAAGGGTGGATGGAATAAAGGAGTGAAAGGGTTGATGGATAGATGAGCGAAAGGATTGATGAATGAGCAAAAGGGTAGATAAAGAGATGGATGAGTGAAAGGATGAATGGATAGGTTTTGAGTTGGATGGATGGATAGGTTTGGATATGAAGGGTGGACAGACGGAATGGTGAAAAACTGAATGATGGATGAAAGACTGAATAGACGACAGAATGTAAAGGTTAAATGGTGGACATCAGCAGGTAAATGGTAGGATGAAAGGATGAATGGATAGATCTATGAAAGAGACAAGAGATATCTTCTGGGGAGGGTCATGATGATTTGCTTCATTTGCTTTGTGCCATAAGAGCTTTGGTTCGAAGTGGGGGTATTTTCAGTTTCTTCCTACTCACGTGCTGAAAAATATATAGTATTGTGCCAAACAACAGCAATTAACAGTATGGCATTAAGAAGGTGCAACTATTGCAAAAAAAGGAAATGTTAACATATTATAGCATTTCTCTTTCATTTTGTGTAATGAGTTAACTTGCTTTGTTTATATAAACACATTTCTCATGTGTTTTGGTATGTGCTGCAACTAATATAGAAGTCGTTAAGTATCATCATGTCTTGCCTTTAGCCCCGCCCCCTCACTACACATCTAGCTCATTTTAATGAGTACCTGCACTTATTTTTCCCATTTAAAGCACTGCCCGTAACGTACTTTCCTTGGGGTAATGGTATATACTGGATGCGGTAGTACCACGGCCCATTCTGAGACATGCGCAGTCGGGGCCTTGGGAATAAACCAGAAAATAACACCCGAACTCTTTCGAGTATGACCCCAAACAGGTTATTATCTCAAACTCGGTCAGCACGACCGTAGGAAACCACGGTTTCACTGTTCACTCAAACTCCCATTGCTAAGATCGGTTGAAATTTCAGCACCAAGGACAGGGAAAGCGCTCTCCCTGTCCTTGGTGCTGAAATTTCAACCGATCTTCACGGGTAGGAAAAATCATCTGTGTGTGGGTTTATGGGGGCCGGAACTCTCAAGGCTGTAGTTATTGGAGCCAGTGGCGGCTCCTCCATAGGGGCGTTTGGGCGTCGCCCCACTGCTTTCTCGCAGTGCGAGAAGGCAGAAACATAAAATGGTAAAAACTACCATTTTATGTTTCTGCTTCTCGCAATGCGAGAAAGCAGAAGTGCCTGGTTGGGGGCGGGTGGGTGGGCGGTCCTGCTTGAGGGCAGGGGGAGAGTGGCTTACCCACTGTTGTGGGTACTGACTGTTTGGTCGGCCCCTGGAGCCGACCAAACAGTCAGTACCCACGACAGTGGGTAAGCCACTCCCCCTGCCCTCGAGCACCACCGCCCACTCTCCCTTTTTCTCTATGCAGGAGAAAATGGCCCGGCTGGGGCGCTCTCCCCTGCGCCTCACCAATAACAACGCTGCCATTGCAGCGTTGTGATTGGTTTAGGGTAGGGGAGGGAGGCTGCCTGCTGCTGCTTCCTGCGTTCCAACTTCCTCCAGGATTCAGAAAACGCGGGAGCGGCGCGATACCGGCGGTAAGGTAGGTAACTTTATTTGTATTCTTTCCCCCGCACCTCCCCTCTCCCTCCCGTGAGCATGTTTCCTCAAAACAAAGATGCCTGTCCCTGTGTCTAACCTGTACAATTTCGTAGAGAAGCTGTACTAAACAAAGGGGCACCTGCTTTGTGCTCCGTGACCTCTTTGCACATCATCGGCATAAGTAGGTTGCTTGCTTGCTGCGTGAAGCACAGGGTTTTTGTCTACAGCTTTGTAAAGGTTTCGGTTTATATGTTTAATGCCATGAGGCGGGTCTGGTAGGACATTTATTAAACTATTCAAATAAAATGTATAGACTATCTCCCGCGCCGCTCCAGGTATTACGTGGAGTAGCCAGAATCAGTGAAGGGGGCTGCTGCAGACACATTGTAGGATGTGCCTTCAGGCCCTGCGGCAAGGAGGTGGGGGTGGGGGAGGGGGAGTTCAGCACGATTAATCCCCACAGGCTGGGGTTCAAGGGAGGTGAGGGGAGAGCTCACGATATGGAAGACAGGCAGAGGGAGACTGGAAGCGATGGGGGAGAACTGAGGGAAGACAGATGGGGGAGAGAAGGCACGGAGAGAGCGCTGGTGAAGGGAGAGATGGATGGAGGGAGAGAGCCCTGGCTATGAGGGAGGAGGGGAGAGGGAGGGCAGGTGGAGTGCACCTTTGCCTTTCCCGTCTTGCCTTGTCCGCTTAGGAGAGAGCTCAGTGGTGAAAGGAGCTGAATTAATGCAGCTCGTGCGCAGCTTTCCAAAGAAACTGGGTCCGGAGCACAGGACCCCGCCCTAAAGCTTTACACACCAAGATAACACATGTTATCAAAAGGGGTTAAGAGGAAATATTTCATGGAGAGTACATCTCCCGTGTTAGAACACTGAAATCACAAAAAGTACTCCCCTAATGCCACGTGCATATAGATTCGTAGATGGAACAAACCTCAAAAACCTATAAGGCCCAAATCAAGACGATAAAGTACACCACCTGATGGTGGGCAAGGAAGCAAATCCTAGGGTGTGTGAGGGTATATAAAACAAAAAGGATTTGCTTCCTTGCCCACCATCAGGTGGTGTACTTTATCGTCTTGATTTGGGTCTTATAGGTTTTTGAGGTTTGTTCCATCTACGAATCTATATGCACGTGGCATTAGGGGAGTACTTTTTGTGATTTCAGTGTTCCCCGCCCTAAAGCCCCATATATATCACAGCAACCCCACCATACAGCTCCTGCCTCAACTCGCCATACAGTCAGCGTGCCTTGGTGCCTCTCTGCTGACATCCTCTGACTTATGTCCGCACCCCAGTCTGTTATGTAGATTTGGAACAGTTACTGTTCCTTGTAAATACATCTTAGAGCCTTTTCATGCCCACTGCTGCCAGGTGCATTGTGCTCGCACAGGACGAGAGAAGCCACTGCCACCAACCCTCATTCTTGTCTGGCTCGCCTCTTCCATTTATTGTGTTGTTTTTGGCCTGAAAACACGTCTTGGTTTCATGGGGTCAGGCTGAACAATCCTTGCGTTAGCTCATGCTTTCTTTAGTATTTTCACATAGAGGTGTATTACTAAAACTAACAGAATACACGTTATCGACCTCGGAAGGATGAAATCAAAATTACAGGATTCAAACTTTTGGCCAGATGTGAGCTGGGCCACCTAACGATTTTACTATGTCAACCAAGTCCCCTTTCCGGATTTTTAATGTAGTAAAGCAATCTGTGGTCATGCATTACTCAGTAGGAAATCATTATGGCAGCTATAAGCAGGTTTTAAAGTGCTTTCTTCTTTTGATATTTGAAGTATGTACTGGTGAAAATACCAGCTTTCAAAGATTTTACTAATGGTTCTACTGGCCTGGACTTCCAAGGGGGTCATCATCAGTGCGGACTCCTGAAATGACTGCAGCCTTGTAGTGCCTCTGCTGGCCCTCCACAGCCCCTCCCAGCCCCCCAACACACTGCAGGACTCTGCTTGAGAGTGTGGGTGCAGGGAGCGTTTAGTTCTGCTGCAGCCTGGGGTCTGTGTGCTTATGTGGTGTGTGGTGATGGTGAATATTGTGACTGTGTGCGATTGCAGTGTGTTGCGTGCGTTTGAGTGCAGGGCGAGCAGTGCGCAGGGTGAGTAATGAGAGCCCACTGGTTGAGTAGTAAGATTGTATGAGTGAATGGTGTGCTTATGTGAGCACAGAGTGAGTTGTGTGACTGTGTGAATGCACTGGATGAAGGGTATGCCCTTGTGAGTGCAGTGTGAGCGGGATTCTTATGTGAGTGTAGGATGAGCGAAGCAGTGTGCGCCTGTGATTGAAGGTGAGTGAAGCAATGTGTCTGTGTGAGTGCAGGCTGAGTGATGTCACTCTGCATGAGTTAGGTTTTGCGAGTTTATTTGTATCTTTTTTTTCCAACCACCCCCCAGTGTTTGATTGAAGGTCGCTCGCAAGCACTTTATACTCAACTCAAACCTTTCTGCATCACCATTTTTAAAAAGCACCAGCCGCCCCTCATTGTGTGTGACTGGGCACAGCTCGAGTACTCCAATAGGAAGGCAGAGCCAGGTGCCGAGCCGAGACCTCGGCTTTCCTCCACAGTAGTATCAGGTATTGTGGAGGGCCACACAGAGGTGAATAGGCGCGACATGGTCAGGACCACAAACGTCCCGTTTTGAGTTGAAGTGCTGTGGAGCCCCGGGAGCAAAGCCGGTTCTACAGTCCGAAGGGGCATGGACGTCGAGTCAGTAAAATTCCAGGGGTAGAGTCAGATCTCGCACCCTGGGACCTCGAATGACTGCAGTGGCAACCCTTAGCCATCCAATAGCCACATATTAGTTGCCGAGGGGCCAAGAAGGTGGCAAGAATTGGAAAGCAGAGAACGTAAACACGGATCTTGGAGTCCTGCTAATTTTCTGTCGCCACCTGGCGCCAGTGTAACAAGGGCTCGTCTGGGGTAGTAGTTTATTTCCCTGGCCGCCCCTAGATAGTGCCCAGTTCAGGAATGTCTCCTCCTCAGGTCACAGTGCCTCTCCAGGGCTGGTAGGGGTACCTGGCCCGAGGCGCGGTACAGAGAGTAAGTTTGGAGCTGGAGTGGACCACAGCCCTGATCCAAGGGCTGCATCTTTTCAAATTCAAGGTTTGGCCACTCAAGCCGAGCGCACCGTGCTCATATTTTCCTGGCAAACGCGGCGTTGCCCCATTAACTTGAAATCGCATTTTAATCCTTCTGATCTCGCAGTACATTTTCAGCAGCCTGCTGCCCTGCTCATAACCATGCCTGTCCCTGTTAAATCATGCATGGCTTCCAGCCGCCATCACGGTTGCTTACCACAGTGGAGCGTCTGTGACGGATTTGTAAATAAACTGATATTAGGCGGCAGGCCTCTGTGGCCTCTCTAACCGTCACCTTTGAACGGTCGCGGAGTTGCTGACTTGACTGCAATAAGGACGTTGTTTATAGCTTTCCATAAATGTATCACAGTCATGCGTGTAATAAGTTCATGTTGGTCAGTGACAATATTCTTTTGAGGGGGGAGGGCAATAGTGGGGAGGGTTGTAAACTGCAAGTATCTATTACTGGTTGTATCGTACGCAACCAACGCTATATATTTCTACATTCACATTACACCCGTCCTTTGTGCACAATATGTGGCAGCGGCAGGATTCTCGACCTGCTCCCAGTGCGGGAGGGCCCTGCTTCTCACCCTGAGTCCCAGTGCGGGAGATCCCCTGCTTCTCACCCTGAGTCCCAGTGCGGGAGGGTCCCTGCTTCTCACCCTGAGATCCAGTGCGGGAGGGTCCCTGCTTCTCACCCTGAGTCCCAGTGCGGGAGGGCCCTGCTTCTCACCCTGAGTCCCAGTGCGGGAGGGTCCCTGCTTCTCACCCTGAGTCCCAGTGCGGGAGGGCCCTGCTTCTCACCCTGAGTCCCAGTGCGGGATATCCCCTGCTTCTCACCCTGAGTCCCAGTGCGGGAGGGTCCCTGCTTCTCACCCTGAGTCCCAGTGCGGGAGGGTCCCTGCTTCTCACCCTGAGTCCCAGTGCGGGTGGGCCCTGCTTCTCACCCTGAGTCCCAGTGCGGGAGGGCCCTGCTTCTCACCCTGAGTCCCAGTGCGGGAGGGCCCTGCTTCTCACCCTGAGTCCCAGTGTGGAAGAGCCCCTGCTTCTCACCCTGAGTCCCAGTGCGGGAGGGTCCCTGCTTCTCACCCTGAGTCCCAGTGTGGGAGGGTCCCTGCTTCTCACCCTGAGTCCCAGTGCGGGAGGGCCCTGCTTCTCACCCTGAGTCCCAGTGCGGGAGGGCCCTGCTTCGCACCCTGAGTCCCAGTGCGGGAGGGTCCCTGCTTCTCACCCTGAGTCCCAGTGCGGGAGGGCCCTGCTTCTCACCCTGAGCCCCAGTGCAGGAGGGTCCCTGCTTCTCACCCTGAGTCCCAGTGTGGAAGAGCCCCTGCTTCTCACCCTAAGTCCCAGTGCAGGAGGGTCCCTGCTTCTCACCCTGAGTCCCAGTGCGGGAGGGCCCTGCTTCTCACCCTGAGCCCCAGTGCGGGAGGGTCCCTGCTTCTCACCCTGAGTCCCAGTGTGGAAGAGCCCCTGCTTCTCACCCTGAGCCCCAGTGCGGGAGGGCCCTGCTTCTCACCCTGAGTCCCAGTGTGGAAGAGCCCCTGCTTCTCACCCTGAGTCCTAGTGCGGGAGACCCCCTGCTTTTCACCCTGAGTCCCAGTGCGGGAGGGTCCCTGCTTCTCACCCTGAGTCCCAGTGTGGAAGAGCCCCTGCTTCTCACCCTGAGTCCTAGTGCGGGAGACCCCCTGCTTCTCACCCTGAGTCCTAGTGCGGGAGGGTCCCTGCTTCTCACCCTGAGTCCCAGTGCGGGAGGGCCCTGCTTCTCACCCTAAGTCCCAGTGCGGGAGGGTCTCTGCTTCTCACCCTGAGTCCCAGTGCAGGAGGGTCCCTGCTTCTCACCCTGAGTCCCAGTGTGGAAGAGCCCCTGCTTCTCACCCTGAGTCCCAGTGCGAGAGAGCCCCTGCTTCTCACCCTGAGTCCTAGTGCGGGAGACCCCCTGCTTTTCACCCTGAGTCCCAGTGCGGGAGGGTCCCTGCTTTTCACCCTGAGTCCCAGTGCAGGAGAGCCCCTGCTTCTCACCCTGAGTCCCAGTGCGAGATGGCCCCTGCTTCTCACCCTGAGTCCCAGTGAGGGAGGACCCCTCCTTCTAACCACTGGGCCCCTGCTTCTCACCCTGAGTCCCAGTGCGAGAGGGCTCCTGCTTCTCTCCCTGGCTCCCAGTGAGGGAGAGCTCCTGCTTCTCACCCTGGCTCCCAGTGAGGTAAGGCCCCTGCTTCTCACCACTGCCTCCCAGTCAAAGAGGGCACCATATTTTCACCCTGGCTTCCAGTGAGGGACGATCCCTGCTTCTAGCCCTGTTTCCAGTGAGGGAAGGCCCCTGCGCCTCATCTGGCTCCCAGTAAGGGACAAACCTGTATCTCTCTACAGCTCTCAGTGAGGGAGCCCTCCCCCCCACCCCCTTTTTCCCTGCATGTCACCCTGGCTCCCAGTGAGGTAGGGCACGTGTATCTCATCACTAATCCTAGCAAAGAGGGGCAGCTGCACCTCATCCGGGCACACACTGAGGGGGGGTGGGGGGGGTGGAGGGTGCGTCGCCTTTATCTCGCCCGTCTTTCAGCGAGCGTGCCTCACCGCGCCTCCTGTGCTGTTTGTGCCACACATCTCAGGTTCATTCCCTGTAGCCGAGGGTTTGTCATACATGTCTGAATACCCCCACGTGACGTATAGGTTTCATATCTCGCGCGGCGCCCAGTAGGGCATGTGTCCCATATCTGACTATCTCTGAAGTATCTGTTATCTCACACCGTCTCCAGTGGGACATATCTCCCCATGGAGCTCGGTGGAGTACAGGATCGCGTATATTCCTGCGATGCACCAGGTATGTGGCCCGCGGCTAACCCCGGCTCTGCGTGAGGTACAGGCTTCATATAGTGCGGGTATGTCTCGCTCCGGCTCTCTGTGATTTACGGGCTCATATTGCACCCTAACTCCCTGGGCAGTAGGTCTCACCCAGACTCTCATTGAGGTACGGGCCTCATATTGCACCCCTGCTCCCTGTCGGTACGTCTCACCCTGGCACGTGGCGAGTATAGAGCCCCTTTGTTTCCAATGACGTGTTCACCCGTACATCATTCTCATGCATGGCGTGATCCCCGTGTCTCGCCTCGGCTGTCTGGCAGCGGGCCTCACAGCTCACCCTGGCTCCCGATGAAGGATAGGCCTCATATCTCACCTGTGGCAAGGGGGCCCCCAGAGCATCCTTGCTGATCAGAGATCAATACGGCCAGCCTCTGCGCTGGACTCTGGAGATCGCCGGCAATAAAACCAATCACACCGGCTGCATCTCACCGAGCCTGTGCAGGGTTATTTACTGCCTTACTTTATTTATGTTCAATATCCATAAAACACTCCCGCCTGGGCCCAGAGCCCCAGCTTTCACATGCTGACAGCTGATGCGCGAGCAGGTAAAGGCCATGTGCGCACTCACACTGAGTGTCCAAGGTCTGGTGAGGCATTAATGTACAAACACAGACAGTGCTTAATTTGAGCCGGTGGTTGCTGGTGGGGGTCACCAGCACTCATTTTTCTGCATCATATATTTACCGAGAGCAAGAGAGGGACAAATACAAAAATTGGAAAGACCGTCACAACGGCAGAAAGCAGGACCCTGCAGGAGTCAGACAAAGGGGTGTCTGGTAGTGGATTAAACAGCGGCGGCACCTCTGCTAAGGTGGAGGAGCGTCAACCCACTGCTCTGTGCGCAGGTCAAAAAGGAAAACTAAAATGATAATAATGCATTGCTATTATCATTTTGTTTTTCTGTCCTGGCTCAGCTAGTTCGGGGCGGGGTGGGGCTGGGCTGTCACAGGGGAACAGTGGGAGGAGTTGTGGGCGCTCTCTTAAGTGAGCATGTCGGTTTGGTCAGCCGCCTTGGGCTAGCCAAACAGTCATGCGCACTTAGCATGTTTTCCAACAGGCTGTATTGCTCACCCTCGGTGGAGACCATGCACAGTCTCCCAGTCCCTGTCTAAACGCAGAACTACGGCGCTCAGACCAATCACAAGACTGCTGTCACGCAGCGTATTGATTCACTAGGGGAGTCAGAGTGCCTGATGCTTCCTGCCCCTGGAGTCGAGCGAAGAGCCGAAGAGGGCTGAGAGGCGGGAGCTGGCCTGCAGGTAAGTGATTTAAAAAAAAATGTTCATTACCTCTTTACCACACCGCCGTTAAGTAGCAGCCGCCACAGGGATTAAATAGGCATGAGGTGTATTTATGACTACTAGACCTGGTAATTAGACATCGACATTGATTCACCAAAATGCCAGGGGTAGCGGAAGAGACATCAGAATACCCTTTGACCTTAATGACATCACATGAAGTGACATTATATGACTTTTGGCCTTAAATGTCCTCAGGAAGTGGTATCACATGACCTGAACTCTGAAGACATTGTAATAATTGATACCTGCTTGAAGGGTATAAAACAACACAGCCAAATGATTATTTTAGAAATCACCTATTTTAGGGTGCTTACATGATCTATGGAAGTGGTGGGATGTAATACTAAACTTGAATTATAGTAATCCAAACCTCTTCTAGGTGGGCTTGGGGGAGGAGGGTGTTCTCCCACAGAGAACATTTTTTAAAAAGGGGGGCAAATATTATTAAAAAGCACAATTTTCACATAAATTTGAGAAAAGCCATAGGCTTTGAAAAAGAACTCATTAATATTCAAGTTGTTTCAATGTTTGGCAAACCAATGAACCTTGACGCTCTCGGGGAGTTCACACCATTGTTTTCAATGTGCTATGGATGCCCCCTTATGTCAAAAATCATCTCAATTGTGCCTGGGCCAGCATTTTATCAGGAGTTTCCCTCATACGCCAAGGATGATCCCTTATGCCAAAGATTACCTACAATCTCCCAGAGTCAGAATTTTGCATTTGCATATACCTTGGGTTACCCTTATCTCAAAATATATCTAGTACGTCAGGGCCAGCATTTTATTATAGTTGCTCCCTACCATATGTCATGGCTTTCCTACCTTATGCCAAGAAGTATCTCCACTGATCTAACACCATTATTTTGCCACAGTGCTCCTTATGCATACAATTTCCACAAGTGTACCAGTGGCAGCAGTTTTCCATGGGTGCCCACTATGCCAAGAATTACCTCCACATGCCAGTACCAGTTTTTTTCTAAGGTAGCTGTCATGTTAGCTATTGCCACCAGAATGCCAGCTGCAGTATTTTACTGTGGGTCCCTATATAAGCCAAGAATTACCTTCAGTATGTCAGTGCAGACCAGACAGAATAACACCACATTCTCACTCACACTCACTTACATTCCCTCACTCATACTCATTCTCACTCAATATTACTTGCACTCATTTATTCTCACTCAATATCTTGCACTCACTCTAACTCACTTTCACTCATTCTTATTGATTCAATCATACTTAAACTCACTTGCACTAACTCCGTCATATTCACCCATGCTAACTTATTCTCACACACTCTCACTCATTTTTCTCCTTCATTCAGACTCACTCTCACCCTCATTCACTCTGACATTCACTCACTCATATTTTCTCACTCGTGCACGCACTCTTACAGTGAGAATTGTGCCTGAGAATTATGCCTGGGCCAGCATTTTATCAGGAGTTTCCCTCATATGCCAAGGATGCTCCCTTAGGTCCAAAGATTACCTACAATATCCCAGAGTCAGAATTTTGCATTTGCATATACCTTGGGTTACCCTTATCTCAAAATATATCTAGTACGTCAGGGCCAGCATTTTATTATAGTTGCTCCCTACCATATGTCATGGCTTTCCTACCTTATGCCAAGAAGTATCTCCACTGATCTAACACCATTATTTTGCCACAGTGCTCCCTATGCCTACAATTTACACAAGTGTACCAGTGGCAGCAGTTTTCCATGGGTGCCCACTATGCCAAGAATTACCTCCACATGCCAGTACAAGTATTTTTCTAAGGTAGCTGTCATGTTAGCTATTGCCACCAGAATGCCAGCTGCAGTATTTTACTGTGGGTCCCTCTATAAACCAAGAATTACCTTCAGTATGCCAGTGCTAATGGCAGACCAGACAGAATAGCACTACATTCTCACTCACACTCACTTACATTCCCTCACTCATACTCATTCTCACTCAATATTACTTGCACTCATTTATTCTCACTCAATATCTTGCACTCACTCTAACTCACTTTCACTCATTCTTATTGATTCAATCATACTTAAACTCACTTGCACTAACTCCATCATATTCACCCATGCTAACTTATTCTCACACACTGTCACTCATTTTTCTCCTTCATTCACACTCACTCTCACCCACATTCACTCTGAAATTCACTCACTCATATTTTCTCACTTGTGCACTCACTCTTATTGTGACTCATTCTGAGTCACCCATACTAACTGACACTCAATTTCACTCATTCTCACTCACTATCACTGACTCACTTACTGTCACTGACTATCACTCACTTTCACTCACACACACACACACGCCCACATATACAGACAGACACACGTTCACTAACATACACTCTCTTACACACACACACCGTTACCCACACACTACATACATTTAAAATCATTTTTTTACTTTCATTACCTGCCACTGAAGGTCTCATTCTAGTATGGCCAGGTACTACCTACACCCCCTCCTCCCTTATCAAGATCCAGGTAATAACATGAGAAGAGTTTTGGATGAGGGGGTCGTAAAACCCCCGGCCGTATTTATTAACATATAAACTTAAACATAATTAATATATACAATTTACCAAATACGCAGAAAACATTGCATTACATTGATAAGTACAGATGTCAGATGGCTAACCTTAACATATCTCTAATACAAGGTATTCCTATCCGAATCTAAAACATCATCATAAATAATCATCATAGCAGTTACTTTTTCTGCGTATCCCTATTTGAGCCTACGGCAAGGTCAATAACTGGTGTCAGATCCTTATCACATTATGCCCGCCCTCCGACCGGAGTGCGCATGCGCAGAGGGCCCGTTCACCGTGAGGGTACTTCCCCCCCCCGGTTACCCCCGTACGCTCTGTATATTATTATCTCCCTAAGGGGCCCTTGCAGTTCTGTGCATTGTGCACGTGCGGGGTGGCCAACCAGCCTAGGGAAAGCGTTACTCCCCACTCCCCCGCACCCATCCAGCCAACCGGCTGTAACTGCCCCTGGAGTTCTAGGAGAGACCACTTGTCCCTCCCCCTTGGGCGACCCCATTCAAGAATGGCGTCGCCCTCTAAGGACCTTAAATTTACTGTTCACCAATCATGACCTTACCGCCTGACCAAGGAATAGCACTAAATACGACGATAGACGACCTGTGAAAGGAACACACTTGTCCTAGACTAGAAATTCAAACCCAAGAACCATACCACAATATTAACGCCAATCCGTGAATAAAACCAAAAACAGCCTAATTTACCCCAAACCTATTTGCTTCAGGGGATGGTGGGTGGGAAAAACACGTTACAGCCTCCTAGCGAGGCTGGTGCAGCAAGCTGGGGGAGCGGGGAGCAAAGAGGCAGACTCCTACGCTCCCCAGCCTTTTATCGGCTTTTCCTGCAAGGCCAGTTCTAACTGGCCCGGCGTTCACTCAACGCGGGACCCGGAAGTGATTAGAATCACTTCCGGGTCACGCCCCGGAACCGCAACCAATTACGGTCGAGGCGCGCCTGTCGCGTCATCACTGTGCGCGACAGGCCCGCCTCTGTGGTCGTCAGGGGCCGGCACGACCGCCATACTTTCGGCGTGGCCGATGCCGGCCCCGCCTTTCTCTATGGCCAGGTACTACCTACACCCCCTCCTCCCTTATCAAGATCCAGGTAATAACATGAGAAGAGTTTTGGATGAGGGGGTCGTAAAACCCCCGGTAGTATTTATTAACATATAAACTTAAACATAATTAATATATACAATTTACCAAATACGCAGAAAACATTGCATTACATTGATTACATTGATAAGTACAGATGTCAGATGGCTAACCTTAACATATCTCTAATACAAGGTATTCCTATCCGAATCTAAAACATCATCATAAATAATCATCATAGCAGTTACTTTTTCTGCGTATCCCTATTTGAGCCTACGGCAAGGTCAATAACTGGTGTCAGATCCTTATCACATTATGCCCGCCCTCCGACCGGAGTGCGCATGCGCAGAGGGCCCGTTCACCGTGAGGGTACTTCCCCCCGGTTACCCCCGTACGCTCTGTATATTATTATCTCCCTAAGGGGCCCTTGCAGTTCTGTGCATTGTGCACGTGCGGGGTGGTCAACCAGCCTAGGGAAAGCGTTACTCCCCACTCCCCGCACCCATCCAGCCAACCGGCTGTAACTGCCCCTGGAGTTCTAGGAGAGACCACTTGTCCCTCCTCCTTGGGCGACCCCATTCAAGAATGGCGCCGCCCTCTAAGAACCTTAAATTTACTGCTCACCAATCATGACCTTACCGCCACAGGCCAGCATAGTTGACCGACTATCTGGTCCCCCCCTATGCTCACTAGAAGGTCATGTCCTACTCCTGAAGCCACCCAAACAAGCCAGCACATTCTCTAGGAAGATTTCATTGCCTACTCTAGACAAATGGACGCCGTCTTTTAAGAAGCACGGCTCTCCCCTGATGCACCTGTGGGCGATCGACTGTAGATGAGGAGCCCTGAACAGCCTCTCTATTTTCTTGTTGATTCTTCTCACTGAGTGATTCAGTGCCCTCACAGACTCGCCCCCCCTCCATTGGAATCTGGGTATTAGTTGTGACCACACTATGGTACACCCCTGTAATGTCTTTGCTAACCAACCCACCTCAGTGATTAAGGCTTCCACTAGCCCCCTTCTCCCCAGATTCGCCAGGTCATTTCCTCCCAGGTGCAGGATAACAATACTTGGAAGAGCCCCGCCCCTGTTCAATAGGTCGACCACCAAGCGTCTAAACTGGCTCAAGCGGAGACCCCCCTGCCCATGACATGATATCTTAAAACCTGCCTGCTCCGCTCTGGACCTATAATTGCCTGAAAGAAAAAAGTTAGACAGACGCCTCACATATGAATGGCCAATGATCCAAACGACATGTGGTCTTTGCTTGCTTGGGTGTGACCGTCCTTGCGATGCTTGATGGTGTTGTCGTGCCTTCTCCAGTTTCCCCCCTGCGTGACAGGCTTGAGGAACTGTAAAAGCGAGCAGAGAAGGAACATGCATCAGCACCTGGCAATTGCCTTACTCACAACATATGCAGCCGCACATAGCGCTTATAACAATTGGAGGACCACCTCCCAATCCTCTGAACGTTGCTGCTGTGGAAATCCCTTGCCGTTGCTTAAGTGGCAGCCCCTATTCGGAAAGAATGAGTTCCAAAACAGCTAGGGTCAAAACCTGCCTTCAGAATTGCCATGTCCATGACTCTTTTAAACTGAAACCTTGTGAGTGGGGTGCCATCTGTATGGATTAACAACGTCCCCCCCTTACCGTTGGGTCTACGCTGTAGGAATGCCTCTAAATGTGTGAGGGGGCAGCAAGGATTACCCGATGCCCGATGCAGCACTACCCCTTCCCCACGCGCCTCCTGGTCCGTCTTGGACTTCCTAATCGAAATCAATAAAGCATCGCCTTGAACCTGCACACGGTCAAATTGCAAGCCACCCTGAACATCCTGCTTGTTTTGGGCCACTAATTCCCCAATCCTGAATGCACCATAGAAGGCCAATGAAAAAGCGGCGTTGAACAAAAACACCTCTTCGGTGTTGCTACAAATAAGAGGAAGGGCCCCCAGTAATGATGCTAGCAGCTCAACCCCGATGGGCCGCCTCATGTCCGGTGTTGCTCCCTGGAGGCGCTGCCACCCCTTCAAGGCCTTTCTAACTGTGAAGCTGCTGGTGGGATCTCCCCTGTCTCTCGCTTGAGCAAAGAAAGATATTGCCGCTACATGCCGCTTGGCTGCTGCCGCTGAGCGCCCCTCCCTTTTTAGCGCCCCCAGGTAATGAAGGAGTGCTCCCGTGTCATGCCACTTCTCTGCCCACTCCATTCCCAAAAAGGTGCAATATGCCCAGAACGCCCCTTCATACGCTTTCCTGGTCCTGGGTGCTAGGCTAGCTGCCACGAGGTCCGGTAGTTGGGGGCACCAATCTGCCAAAGTAGTTCTGGGAAGGGTGTGGGAGTTGCTGCTGCCGACGGGAGGTGTGCCCTGAAAACCTGCATCTTGATGCGAGAAAGTGCATCAGCAGCATGATTCAACACCCCTGGCACATGCTTAGCTTTAAACTGTATATTCAGTCTCATGCATAGTAAAACCATCTCTTTCAACAAGCGGAGAATCATTTTACACCGTGCTGCCTGTTGGTTGATGCATTCGACCACAGTCATGTTGTCCAACCAGAACACCACAGATTGATTACGCAATTGCTCCGGCCATACTGTTAATGCCACCCAGATGGGGAACAGCTCCAAGAAACCGATGTTACCCGTCAAACCAGTCTCCACCCACCAGGCCGGCCATCGCTGTGCCACCCACTCAGTACCGAGTATGGCCCCAAATCCCTCACTACCCGCAGCGTCAGTCATTAAACCTAACTCCGCGGAAGTAGTGGGTGGACCGGGCCACACCACTCTGCCGTTGAAGTCACGCAGGAATGCCATCCAAATCCGCATGTCCTGCCTAACCTCAGCAGACAGCCTGGTGTGGTGGTGTTTGTCCTCGAGGCCGGCCATGGCTTGTGAGATGGAACGGGAAAATGGCCGTGCCATAGGGATAACCCTGAGAGCGAAATTCAACTGTCCTACTGTCTGCTGTAGCTGGTGTAAGGTGACTTTCTCTTTCGCCAAGCATAGCTGCAATGTTGCCTTGAATTTAGCTATCTTGTCTGCAGGCAACCGAAAACACCCTTGAACAGAATCAAGTTCGATCCCTAGGAATTCTATCGTGGTTGTTGGCCCCACCGTCTTACCTGGTGCCAAGGGAACCCCAAAAGCCTGCATGAGCACGCAAAATTCTTGCAGTGCCCACCCACACTCCCGGGAGCCCGGTGACCCCAAGATAAGAAAGTCATCCAGGTAGTGCATGACAAAATGGTGCCCGGTCACCTGTCTAAAGACCCATTCCAAAAACGAGCTGAATTTTTCAGAATAAGCACAGGAGACCGAGCAGCCCATAGGCATACACATATCCATGTAGAATCTACCCTGGAACTGAAAACCAAGGAGATGGAAGTCAGATGGGTGAACCGGCCACAAACGAAAAGCGGACTCTATGTCGGATTTAGCCAAAAACGCACCCGGGCCTAGCCTCCTGAGCATTTCCACTGCCTGATCAAAGGAGGCATACTTCACACTACAAATGTCATCACTGATAGCGTCATTCAATGAGTTGCCCTTGGGTGCTGACAGATTATGTATCAACCTGAACTCTCCGCTTTCCTTCTTGGGAACCACTCCCAAAGGGGAGCAGACAAAATTCTCTACCGGGATGGAATCAAATGGGCCCGCTATTCTGCCTAAGCGCAATTCTTTTTCAATTTTTGTTGCTGCTACACCTGGGTTGGTCCTAACCGAGAGTTGATTCTTGCATTCCGGAGTCCCCACATATGCAGGTGCTGGAATCCTGAAACTATACCTGAAACCATCTAGCAGTATCCTAGCAGTTGCATGACAAGGGTATTTGTTTAGCCAAGGTGTCAGAGCCGTTACATTAATGGGTGAACGCGCCTTATGTCGTGCCATCCCCTTACTCCTGCTTCTTCTTTCCCCTATCCTTTGACTTTCTGAAACATTTAGACTCCGGGTGCGATGGGTTGGCACAGATAGAGCAAGCATGTTTGAACTTGCACGTGCCCTGCGGCCTAGTGCATGTGCGCCTATTAAAATCCCAACATGTCCCTTTCCTTCCTCCTCCGCTACCTGCACTGTTATAGGAGCCTGTGGATGAAGGCTGCCGAAAGGACTGAAAGGACTGGCTTCTTGCATTGTCCTGAGACCCCCCACCAAAATGGTCCAACCAGGCGATCGTGTCAATGCGGTCCCAAGAGAGGGATGGGTCCGACGCTTTGGCCCTCCTAAAAGTCTTGTCGTATTCTTTCCATCCCATCCCCCCGTACTTGTCATGCGCCCAAGTGATCCTGCACTGGTAACATGCCATCTCTGCCTGCATATTAGGAAAACGTTCCGCCATCACCGCCATGAATATTGAGAAACATCTGATCCAATTATTCAAATTTTCTTCAATCCTGAACTTTTGGAGTTCACTTGCCCATTCTCTAGGGAGCATCCAGTCCTTCATTTTCCTTGTTTCCTCCCTTTCACTTTCGTCAAGAAGCAATGAGAACATACTAACATAACTCCCTGACCAAATTTTTTCCTTCACTTCTTTCGTGACATGTCTCGCTAAATGTTCCCTCTCGGAGCTGGATTCCCCCACACCTAACACAGGCAATGTTTCCCGCTTACCTACTGAAACCGCCCCCGTTGGCTCCGTCGGCTTCTCCTTTGCCATGCTGAGTGCTGGTAGTCCTCCGGTTGGTTCAATTGGGGTCGCCCCCCCCGCTGGAATGACAGGGGAAGGTGTACCCTGCCCCTCACCTGTCTTATCTCCAGGTGTCCCTTCGAACCGGGCTACTATCCGCTTTGCTTCCGCGAGTACATCCTCCCCGATGTCCCTCGCACCCACTGCTGGTGACAGGATCCCCACCTTCCCCAACCAAGGCAGGACTGCGGCTAACTGTGACACTAAATCTTGTGGAACCGGGTTCCCGCCCGCAGGGACCACTGGGGATTGTCGGCTATTATCCTTCCGCCCCCCCCCCGCAGGTGCAGATGGGGCCTGTGGGACGGGGACCACCCCAGAAGGCACGGGCTCCTCCCTGGGCTGGGGGACCGGCACCAGGGCCGCAGGTATCACTGGTGGGACACTCCCACAAGGAACCACCCCTGAAGGTCCGGGCTCCTCCCTGGGCTGGGGGACAGGTTCAGGGACCCCAGGTGGAGCAGGTACAGTTGGCCTCCCTTTCTTCGACCGATCCCGCCTGGGTAGGGGGGGAAATGCCGCCCTGGGGGGCACCATGCTACGCCTAGCCCTCTCCTCTGTCCCTTCTTGCCCATCCACTTTCTCCCTGAGGTCAGCCCCAACTCGTCAACCTTTTTCATCATTGCTTCCATCAGTTTTTCCATCCGGGAATGCTGGTCACCCCACTTTGCTTTACCAGCCATTGCACCTATCCACGCTGTAGTGAAAAACTGGTAGAGTGCTGACTATTACCCACATCCTCCTAAGAAAAGGCAACGTGTAATAGCCTAACTTAAACGCACCCCTCCCTCACCTCAATGACTTGGCCCACCGACCAAGCCCTTACCTTCGCACGTAGGAGGCACACAACCGGCCGTAGGCACCCACGCAACCGAAGCCACTCCACACCAGCTAGTCCAGTGGGTCAGGTGAGTAATCTCAAACCCGCGTGGCTCCCGGAAGCGCTGGAATGCCGGCCTGTCTGTGTCCCCTTAAGTATCCCACGCTGTGTCCGCTTCACCAGGATCCTTCAGTGATTCCTCCTTCAAAATAAAGCACAGAATATGTAAAGCCTCCCCGCGAGGCTCCCACAATACAGGAGAAGTGTACCCTTAACCGCACACTCTCAACCCCCACTAGCGAAAAAACACCCTATTGATGACCAGGGGTACTGGAAAAACACCACCAGGTCCAGGCCCCACTTATTTCAATGACCCAAGGCTCCCACAAGGCTGGCGATATGCCTTCTTACACGTCAAACCGCACTAAAAGCACCCCCGGTGCTTGCCCAGGGACCCCGGCAGCCCTATCAGTTTAAAATTAAAATGCTGCCTTCTTTTTTGTAGCGCTAAATCAACCCGAAGCTATTGTAGCGTTCCACGCGCGCAACCACTTCCTATCAGGCACAGGGAGAGACCTTAACACTAGGCCCCCAGGAACCCACGGGGAGATGACACTCACCCCGCCCTTCCTTTGCACCCCCGCCGCCTTACTTTGCCTGCTGCCGGCTCTCGATCCGCCCGGAATTGCTCACAGCTGATCTCCTGGCACGGCCGCAGCAACAGCTGATCCTCTCCCGCTCTCACCGCCTCGACTGCCCACCACGCAGTACGCCGACCGCTGGTCTCGATCGCTGTCCCGGCCGCCGCAACAGCTGATCCTCGCACGCTCGAACCGCCTCTACTGCCCACACGCAGTACGCCGGCCGCTGGTGTCGATCGCTGCAACAGCTGATCCTCTCCCGCTCGAACCGCCTCCTCGGACCGCCGCACAGGAACGCCGTGCCGCAGGAATCCGTAAGAATCCTCGAACTGGATGTCGTCACGGCAACCTGAAGGGAGAGAAAAAACACGTTACAGCCTCCTAGCGAGGCTGGTGCAGCAAGCTGGGGGAGCGGGGAGCAAAGAGGCAGACTCCTACGCTCCCCAGCCTTTTCCTGCCAGGCCAGTTCTAACTGGCCCGGCGTTCACTCAACGCGTGACCCGGAAGTGATTAAAATCACTTCCGGGTCACGCCCCGGAACCGCGACCAATTACGGTCGAGGCGCGCCTGTCGCGGCATCACTGTGCGCGACAGGCCCGCCTCTGTGGTCGTCAGGGGCCGGTACGACCGCCATACTTTCGGCGTGGCCGATGCCGGCCCCGCCTTTCTCTTCCTGTGCTCCATCTTTTTATTACCCCAATAGTCAATAAAAAACTATTAGTCACAATTAGTGTAAAAGACATTGGGCAGAAAACAAAGGTTAAGCATGAGGCTCAAATGGAGAAGTTGCCTCGGCCTTCTTGGCACTGATTTTGTTTCCTCTGAGGTCAGGGGTCGCAAAAGCAGTTCCAGGGGCCACAGGGGGCAAGCCAGGGGTCATAGGTGCGACCCCTGGCGACTCCTCAATGACGTTCATGTATCTGGAGCGCTGATGCTTGATTGCACCAGCTGCGAGCTTCTGAACTGAGCTTGGGGCACCTGCACTCATTTTTTTAACACCACTATAGTACCAGATATCTTATCAGCCACAGCCCGTGCAGGTAAGAGCGGTAGGGCGGAGGGGCCAGGTGAGGGGCGGGTTTCGACAGTCAATGAAGAGGGAAAATTAATTATTTATTTAATTTTCCCTCGTCATCATCTGTCGAAATCCCGCCTCACCCCACCCTACCGCTCTTACCTGCACAGACCGCGGCTGCATCTTATAGGAATAATTGAAACCGTTTTGTATAATAATTAAGTAGCATGTTCATGGTTCAGTGTTGAATACTGATGCATTTTCTAACATTTGAAAGATAAACACCATTTTTGCTGACTACAGTTAAAGGGGAGTTAAGGTTGATTGCCGTGTTAGTAGCTATAGCACAAAGCCTAGAAAAATCAAGACTTCCACAAGTTTAGGTAGAACCATAATTTTATCTTTACATCGCAGTCTGTTGAGACGTCCTTTCGGGTAGGGTGGCAACTTTACATCATCACTTTGCTGGACACTTTATTTGCATGGAGACACTTTGCGTGTGCGGGTATGCATCCTGAATATGGACCACTGAATATTGAGGGGACAGAGTGCAGGGGATACAATATAGAAAACATATATATATACAGGTAAGTAAGGCTAGATTTTTTTATACCAAATTCCACATATATATACCTATGCAGTACATATATCTTCAAGGTACGTAGATGTGGAGTTAGGAATAATAAATCTATAGTTCCTTATTTGTACTTACCTTTTAATAGCTTGTCCTTCAATATTCTGTCCTCGATATTCTTATATGACGATATTCTAAGGGTCGATATTCAGTAGTGCAATCCATGTGCGGAAACATCAGAAGGCATTTGGTAGACAGCAGTGGGTACTATGAGTCACAGAGCACATTTTTAGGATTTCATTCCATAACTGCCTCCTCTTCAATCTTGAAAGACACTTTCATGAAGTTGGGATGCTTCTATTGAAGGAGCCGTAAGCTATATGTTACATTCATTCATTCAAATAACTCCCTGGATATCAAGTTTATTGAATATGATGTTTTGATGAATTTTATGTTTTTTAAAACCCGAAACAGAGACTATAAGTATGAAGGAATTTAAATTATACACACGTTTTGGGTGACATAGCGGACCCTTTAGGAGCACTTTCATAAGGTTTCTCTCATTGAGGTTTTTGTCTCCTGGTCTTGGTCTTAATCGGGGGCAGCATTTGTCAATTGTTGCTCTATTACTGGATTTTATTTCTTTTTTACTGTGCATTGGTATTTGGACGCGATCTGTATTTGGGATCTTTTCATGCATGTATAATGTTTTTTCTGAACTTGCACTTTTATGGTCCATTGACCGAAATAAAGTTAATATGATGATGAAAATGAATATGATTACTATGACATAGTGCATTAGACTTCCAATTCCTTTACCACCACCTGCCTTGACAGCTCACTATCACCACTTTTGAGAGACAAGATAACAAATTGAATATGTATGTATGCACTATTTGTAGGGTGTGAACCTACTCAAAAGACAGTGGACAGGTTCTGAGGCACGGATACAGGCAACAGGTTATTGGAGTAGTTGCTGATTTGTGAACTGTTACTGCACCATTACGTACTGTTCTTTAAAGAGGTGCGTTTTCAACTCCTTCCTGAATTGGAGCAGGGTTGGCGTGGTCCTGATGCATACGGGTATGTCGGTCCAGACCATGGGTGCTAGATGGAAAACAGATGCTGCGTTGTTTTTGAATAGCTCTGTTATCCAAATGGAATGAGACATGTTTAAGACCTGAAACACCAATGGTAAATATCAGAATCCACCATGGGTACTGCCCGGTAACCACCTTGTGCCACAGCACCAAAGAAAAGTACTCTCAACCTTCTTATTCAATGTATTCATACAATGGGAAAAGTCATATATGTGGAGCTCAGAAACAGACTTAATACAAGTAATGAGTGCTATAAATACTTCAATCCAAAAAAGACCTGATCTAATATGGAACACTCCTTGTGAGCATACCCCAAGCCATATCTTGGCTAAAATATTTAACTACAGCTACTCACAATGCTGTCCATTCCTGGTATATAATTGAATTAACAGTGTGGCGAGGACTGACCCCAAGCCCTGAAGAAATTGCCGGAAGTGTGAATGGCAATGAAACATGTTGGCCTTCCATGAAACTTGATGGTTTGCGACAGTGGTCTTGTTTTTAAATTGAGCAGACGCACGGCAGTGATTAAATTATTGGTTTTGCCAGTGGTCGTTTAGCTCGTTTTTAGTTTGGAGAAGCGAAAGTCAGTGGTAATTTTGCTTCTCTAGTAAGGGGTCAGAATAGGACTGCATGCGGAGATCTCTCCAAGTGCGGGTTTTATCCTTTTCACACACTTAAATAATTTTGACACTTTTTTCACAAAATTTCTTTATGGTTTGGAGTTGCCAATGATGAGAACCGGAGCACACTGGAGAGAACCAATCAGTAGCTCCCTTGGTGGTGTTTCCGTGAGGCGTCTCCTAACCCTTTCACATTTTTTCATTTATCACGTGAAATGCACGTTAGTGGTTTATAATGGGGAATGACACTGAACAACTTTTTATATATAAAAGTATGGACAGGAGCACCCAGGAATGGACAGCATTGTGAGTAGCTGTAGTTAAATATTTTAGCCAAGATATGGCTTGGGGTATGCTCACAAGGAGTGTTCCATATTTGATCAGGTCTTTTTTGGATTGAATATTACGAGAGGAGGGCGACCTGATCTCTATCCCTCTAGAGCTCCTTTGATGTGTATGCTATAAATACTTGACAGGACCCTTGCAAAGTGAGCGGGTCACTGGGGTGAGCAGACCACAGAATCAGATGTGATCCAGTAGGTACATGTTACCAGCTGCTCCCTTTTTTGGCCGGATGGACAGTATTTAGAATCAATCTAAAAGCTGCTAGTACATGTGAGGTTGAAAAAAACATAGTATATTCATAAAAACACAGGATGTGGTAAATGCATAGCCTTGGAGCAAGCAGTAATGTGTTGCAGTCTCAGGTCTCCTACTGTAAACAATTGTTCGATCTTAAGCAAATCATACTTTCCCAGTGCCTCTGTCCACTAATCTACCACTATGTGGGCACTTTGAAACAGGCATAATGGAAGAAATGAACATCAAATGCATATTCCCAGTAGAGGCCCACAGCATGGTGTTCATTAGCGCACTTAGGGCTGTGTACTGGCAGGTGGCCACACTCTGTGTTTGCATCTATTAAGCTGAATGTGCTCCTGAACCTGCATTGTGTGTGACCCCTCCCCCTCAGCCCCGCCCTTGTTGCAGCTCCTCCATCTCAGCCACCAACAGGCACTTCTTTTATAGTTTATAGTGGGCTGAAAGAGTGATAGTTGGATGCTCTTCTGGGTGGTATCTAACCTTTACTCTGCAGTTTTTAGACCCTGTTGCCTTCATTCCTCAGCCTTTACTTTGCATGTGTCTTCCCTTTACTCCACATGCCTTTACTCCACAGCTATGTTTTTTAGGGTTTAGGGGTGGGTAGAGGTAGAGGTATAGGGGAAAGAGTGATTTTAAGATTAAGGCATAGGCAGAAGTAGTGTGGTAAAGGGTGATTTTAGGGTTAAGGGTGAGTAGAGGTAAAGGGGGAAAGGGATTGATAGGGTTCGTGGGTTGGTAACTGACTTAGTATGAGGACAGTGTTTTACTTGGTTTAACAAGGTCACTGACTGGTTGGGGATCAGTGCGGGTATGAGGTGGTGAAGGATCGAAGTTACTCCCTGGTACATGCGAGACATGAGGGCACAGAGTAAACTGGGAGTCAAAGTTGAGGATTTATATTTGGGATCAGGTTGGGCAGATGCTGGCAGGTTGGTCCAACAGGGTTTTAGGACTGCAAAAGCATGGTTGATTTAGCTGGAGATAATCAAAGCCGGATGCAGAGTAGCGACTGGGGCAATTTAGCATACAACTATGTCTCATGAGTTGAATGAGATAGGTTTAAACAAGCCTACCTAGGTTGCACAAAACAAATGTGTCAATGCTACAAGAGACGCATTTACAAGGGCAGTTTTCAACCAAATTAGTAGGGTGCAGATTTTTCTTTCGACTCCTCATTTTCAAGGGGACTGGTAATCTTAATTTGTGTTAATTTGGGGTTCATGGAGATATGGAAGGTCGCTGACAAAGGGAGTTAGCACTTCCGGGTGAAAGGTACATTGAGCAACCTGGTATTGAATTGTTTGGGAAACATTTAAGGTATACATCTGGGGTGAATGTATCTTGAAGGAAGTAGCATTAATCAAAGTGCTGCACAATAGCGCGAGCACCTTGGAAACCGATTTGTCAACCTTGGCGAACAGGTATACTTATATGCATTCTGGGGAAACTTTGAGCGAAGAGTTCTGCGTGGCTGCGGACAAAAACTCAAATATCTACATAAACAGGTCCAAGTGCAACAATATAGGGTAGACGACACGCCCAAGAGTTGCCTAGCCTGGTTCCTTCGAGGGTCTAGAGGTCCAAAAACAGGCATGCAAACCATTGACTCTGAAGGAAATGGTAGATTTGAGGGATGAAGCAATCCTTGGCGTACTGTTATGTGCAGCGAGCAAGTGGCCCAGTACTTAGACAAGATGGCGCTGGCCTGGCTAGAAGATGGCGGTAGTGATCCCCTTAATGCACCACTGACAGTGCTGGAACTTAGAGCTACCATCAAAGCTTTGGCACGCATGAAGTTACTAGTATGGGTGGGTTAACTGCTGAATGTTGATATTTTGGCCCTGCATTTGCTGGCAGTGAATGAGGAGGCCCTCAACACGAGACTATTACCTTCTACTGTGAGGGAGGCCCTTATAATGACACTAATGAAACCAGACAAGGACTTTGCTTCTACCATATACCACTATTATTTTTACAAATATCATTGGCAATATCTTAAAATTACTGGCAGATAGATTAATATCACTGATGTCCCGCCTAGTGCTACAGAACCAATCGGTTTGTCCCTGGTCATTCCACTCTGTGTAATCTGTGCACCTTATGATTTTGCTACACCATGTGGATCCCACTTTACCAACAGTGGCACTGTTTTGTGGATCCTGAAAAAGCATTCGATTCACTAGAGTGGAGTTTCCTGCTCAGTGTGTAAGTAGCAGAGCCCAGGCGTTCTTTTTAAGCATTATCCCATTGCCATATGCTTCCCTGATTGCAAGGGCATGTGTGAATGAGCTGCCCGCTGTCACCCCTGGAAGCTACCCTTTCATCGACTGACCTCCCCATCTCTTCCAGAGTTCCGAAAGTACCTGAAGACCTGGCTAGTCGACTAATTAACTGGACCCTGCCAGCGACTGTATACCCTCACGGGTGGCAAGTAGCGCTCTACAAATCTACTGAATGGTTGATTGTTGCCCTGAAGGTGAAGCCCCAGGCGTGCACGCTGAGAGAACATCAGCCACATGACTAATTTAGGATAACAGATTCACAGAAGGTCCTACATGCAGCAGTGCCCTGTGCACCTGAGGTGTACATTGCACACTCTAAAGTGATATTAGGTGGGTACTGAATTACGGCTATTGTTGGATATGAGCCATACCCGGACACATGTGACCCCAGCTAGCCAGGGCTCATTCGGGTAGGGAACTAGAACCATAGATATCAGACAAGCGTCGGGGTTACAGTAGAAATCAAATTAAAGAAATACTTCTAAATAGTAGACATACATTGATGGAGTTAAAGTTCCTACAGAGGTTATAATACACATTGGTGAGACTCCACAAATGTTGCGATACACAAGACAACTCCTGTAGGACATGCAGTAAGACTTTTTAAATTTAACCTGCCATTGCCCAATGAATGATGACATTTTGAATGATGACATTTATAAAGCGCTGGCTTTCACTCCATATGGAGCATCTTGGCGCTGGGAACGGGTAGACTGAGTGTCGGGGAGTGTGGTCTCTAATGTCGCCGTGGTCAGATCAGGGAAAGGGCCAAACTATCTGGAACTGTGAAGATCCAAGTTTTCAGTTTTTTCTTAAACATGGACTCCGTCTGTGTAAGTCTCAATTGGATGGGTAAATAGTTCCAGGCTTTTGTCCCCAGTACAGCCATAGATTTTCCTCCTCTGGACTTCAAACGGAAATGGGGGGGTACTAGTAGGTTTTCCTTGGAGGATCTCAAATTACGTGCAGGTACATAAGCTTTCAATCTAGTCCTGAGGTATTTGGGGCCACTTTGTTTTACAGCGCTGTAGGTTATCACAAGGATTTTAAAGAGAATTCTCTTGTGTATTGGTAGCCAGTGAAGGATTTGGAGGGCCTCCGAGGCAGATGACCCCTTTGGTAAATTAAGTACCATTCGGGCTGCTGCATTTTGTACAGTCTGCAACTTTTTCAGAGTACTTTTCTTCACTCTTGCATAGAGACTGTTACAATAATCTAGTCGTGATAGGATCAAATCCACTGCCACGGACTTGCGAGATAAGGCTGGAAGGAGGTCAAAGAATTTCTTCAGAGTTTTTATCCAATGAAAACAAGTTCCTGCTACTGACAGAGCCTGCCGATGAAAGGAGAGGGAGGTGTCAAATCGGACTCCTAGATTTTTGGCAGTGTCCACTGTATTAGGGGGTAGGGCTGCGTCTGTTGGCCACCACATTTTGGGTGAGAAGGTATTACATTTTCCCAGCAACAGAATCTCCGTCTTTTGGCTGTTATACTTAAGGTGATTGGTCTTCATCCATTCGAAGACAGCGGAGAGACATTGTTGGAGATTTTCTTCTGCTGCTGTGGAATCCTTATCCAGGGTAAGGATGAGCTGTGTATCATCAGCGTAAGACACAGCCTCAATGTCAAAAGATGATACTAGGTCTAGCAGGGGCACCATATATATGTTAAAAAGTGTGGGGCTCAGAATTGAGCCCTGAGGCACACCCGAAAGCAGCTGCTTCTCTGTTGAAGTATAATTACCGAGTGTTACTGATTGTCTTCTGTTTCCCAGGAATGATGTCAGCCAAGCCAATGCTTTCTGTGAAATCCCAGCTCTTCTTAGCTGTTTACCCAGAACAGCATGGGAAACAGTATTGAATGCGGCTGAGAGATCCAACAGAATCAGCACCGCCATCTTTCCTTGATCTAGTGCGAATTTTAGCGTCTCCGCAGTGTGTAGCAGTGCTGACTCCATTGAATACCCGGTCCTGAAGCCTGATTGCCTGGGGTGTAACACGTTGTTTAAAAGGAGAAAGTCATTTAATTGCTTATTTACAAGTTTCTCCGTTATCTTGCTTAAGCAGGGCAGTAAGGAGATAGGTCTAAGATTGGTCAGGGTAGTTGGATCTGGGAGATGTTTCTTTTGAAGTGGTTTAACCGAGGCAGTTTTCCAACTGTCTGGTACTATAGCCTGTCTAAGTGAGGAGTTAATAATCTGATTAATAATGGGATTAATAGTATCAATCAGTGCATGTAGAATTTTAGGGGGGCAGGGATCACCTGGAGAGCCTGATTTACATGTCAAGATAGCCTGTCTGGACTGTTCGAGGGTGATTTCATTAAAATGATTTAACATCGGTCTATTATCTAAATTCTGATTTAAACCTTCTGTAGATGGTGTATCTGTTAATTTAAAATCCTTTCTAAGGTCACTGACTTTTTCATCAAAGTAGTCTGCTATCTGGTCACATAATTGTTGTGACTGGGGAATATCCTGATTGAACATCTTAGGGTGGGTAAAAGATTCTACAATTTTAAAAATCATTTTTTGATCAGACGCTGCCTGCTGAATAAGGTTAGTATAGTGAACTTTCTTTTCATGTTTGATCTTCCTATGATATTCTTTCAGCACTGCTCTGAAGATAATGAGATCATTGTTGTTATATTGCACCCTCCATTTTCGCTCGAGCTTCCTGCATTTGCCTTGTAGCTCTTTGAGCTGAGGGGTACACCAAGGGGCTGAGGTTTTCCCCAGGGAGGCTCTACTAAGTGTGGCCACCAGTGCCATTTTGTTGGCTAACACGGTCAGCCAATCATTGAAAATATTCGTGTCAAGAACAGGGTCCCCTGTTAGTGTAGGTTTACTTAATTCTGCCAACATGTGCAAATTAGGATTTGTTAACATTTTGTTCCATTTCCTCTTGATAATTTTGCAGAGTTGATCAGGATTTTGTTTGGCTGCATATGTAGTAGTGTCTGCAATCCTGAAAGGGATAAACTTATGGTCAGACCAAATTAGCGTGGCTGGAGTATCCAATGATACAAGACTAATGGAAATGAAGATAATTGTTTTTGAAAGAAGTGGTCTTATTGCCTATTTCGTTTACCACAAGGCTAGCCCTGATGGGGTAGGTAGCTGGTGGATCTTGGAAGATTTGTTACTATAGCACAGCTAATAGCAAAAGATCAATGCCAGGAATGCCATGTGTTAACAGTATGAATAGCACAATGAATGTTGGGTTGAACTACTGGAGTAGCTGACTACTTACTCACCTGCAAAACATTGTGATGATGCATATTAACAACTGCTCCTAAGCATGCAAACATTTCTACATGTTGCCTTGATGGAGGACACCTTTATATCTTTAGATGCCAATGTAAAGGATGTAGTAGGAGCAGTCAAAGACAAGGGGAAGGTCCTTATACACATTGCAGGCATCACGCCCACAAAGGGCTCCAGTGCATGCGAAGAGTGACTGAGCACAAGAGGCAGCAGGAAGTACAGAAGGTGAGAACAATGAGCCAGAGGCAGAAGAGCAGGCCATGGGTTCCATGCTGAATTTCAATGGATTGGATCATAACGCAGTATGGCCCATGGTGAGGTACATAACTGATCACCTAGAAAGGAGACTTCCCTGCTTCCCTTGGTGGCCTTTTTGATTTTGGGAGCGTGAAGAGGCTTGGCTTCAGCTGAACAGAGTTGCACCAGCAGTGGTGGCTCCTCCGCTAAGGCGGAGGAGCGTCGTCGCACTGCTTTAAAGCAGTGCGATGGAAGAAATAAAATGATGATAACAGAAGCTATTATTCATTTATTTTTTATATTCCAGTTGCCGCCAGGTGAGGGCAGGGCGGAGTTGGAGTCCCGTGGCGTCGGGGAGGAGGAGTGGCTGCTGCTGCTGCACGTAAAGTGCACATGACTGTTTGGCCGGCCGTCTCGGGACAGCCAAACAGACATGCTCACTTTGCATGTTCTCCACCCAGGCTGCATTACAGCTTGGGTGGAGAACATGCCCTGGCTCCCATTCCCCATCTGAGTGTAGAACCACGGTGCTCAGACCAATCACAACGTTGCTATCTGCAGCGTCGTGATAAGCCAGGGGAGTCTGGAAGCCTGGGTGCTTCCTGTTCCTGGTTCCTGCAAGGAGAGGCGACGGTGATGGCAACCAGTAGGTAAGTTTACTTTTTTAAAATATTTCCTACTCCCCCCTCCCTCCCACCCCCTCAACCCCCTCCCACCCCCTACCCCCCCAGCCACCATCCCATACTAGCCGCCACTGTGCACCAGAGGTCTGTGTAATTTGATTTTAAAGCTCTGAGGTTCTGTGCCTACTCCGTGTCGGGATTTGCTTCAGTGTGGTTCGCTGGGCGACCAGAAGTGGTGGCGAGCAGGCAATGCTGGGCACATTTAGGACCCCTGCTGATACGTTTCGGAGAGCTTGCACATATTCATGTTGACTGGTGTTCGCAGCTACTATTCTGTTTGGACAAGAGGAGGGCGAGGATACATCACAGCACATGCAGTTGTCCAGAATCAGGAGCTGAGGGCAGTATTCACCTGTGGTGAGAGAGAGATTGCTATCAATAACGAAACGCAGAACTTCAGACCTATTAATAATGTCTTTCTTTTACTTTACAGATTTATAAAGCACGCTGGTGCCACCACGTTAGAGCACTAAGAAGTGGGTGGCACTGGACAGGAGACCTCAGTTTGGAAGCCCCTCTTGGTGTTTAGTAGCTGCAACTAGGGGGCGGGGTGTAATGTGTATGTGGAGGGAGGAGGCATGGGGGCTATGTATTATGCCCTAAACACCGTTCACAAAAATATCAAGTCACAATGTTGATTTCCATCCATGAGTTGTTTATGGTTGGTTGTGTATGGTTAGTAGAGACTTCCTAATTATCTAGTGTGTTCTTGGTAATGGACGTGAAACTAAAATGAGTTCGTTGCTGCTAAAGATCCTCTAGTGCTGTGTTACCTGTATGGATGGTTGTGCGAATGAGAGAGTTTTTGGCTGGCCTGTGTTGCCAGCTGCCATGACTCAACCTTAGCAGGCTGTTTTGTTTCCAGAGCACATCGCTGTCCATGTGAATCGCTGGGAGGTTTGTTGCCCCTGGTGGCATGGTGTGTTTACCTCAAATTTATCTGAACAGTTCTAAGTTGCAAGCTGAAGTGATGTGAGAGAGTACTGTTGAGTTGCCAAAGTTTTGTCCGCTTTATGGCTTTGGTGCCCTCTTGGTGCCCTCTTGTGCACAGCAGGATGCCAAGGAGCTTGTCTACATGAACCAAAGCTTAACTAGCAACAGTTTTCTCACAAAATGTATTAGTCCATTATAAGCCCCTGCGGTGGTGCGGAATGGCAGGCTACCTGTTTTGCCCCTTTGGGAGCAGGTTGGAGTACATGTCCAACAGTGGCATGATGATGTATATCAAGGCACACGTGTGAAACCATGGAGCCCCTGGGACATGCAGTCTCTGTGTCGGGCGAGCCATCATTACTCAGACAACCATCCATTGACGCACTGGTGCGACCTTTCGCCACTCAGGTGTGTGGCCAGCCAATGCAACATGACTATGTAGTAAGTTAAGTCATTTTATATTTTCCAAAGTGCGCCTACACCAACCGATTTGATGATGCTGGTAGGGGAACACAATAGTCACTGAGACTGAAGCATTAGCGGAAAGACGTTTTAAAAGTATGGTGAATAACATAAAGAGAAAGGAGGAAGTAAGGTAGCTCAAGGTGGGAGATGGGACCAGAGCACCGGATTTACCGGTACAATACCACTGAGTAACACGGCGGGTCAGGACCTGTGGTTACGCACAGGAATATAGGGGCTAAGGGCCTGATTGTGCCACCCACATGAGCAGCCTGTAAATGTAACTCAGACCTGCCACTGCAGTGTCTGTGCGCAGTTTGGTGCTGCCATGTCAACCTGGCAAGTGCACCCACTTGCCAGGCTCTAACCTTCCCTTTTCGTACATGTGAGTCACCCTTAAGGTAGGCCCAAGGTACCCCTGTGGGCAGGGTGCAGTATATGTGAAAGGTAGGACATGCCCTGATGTGTGTGGCACGTCCTGATAGTGAAATACTGCCAATTTCGTTTTTCACTATTGAAAGGCTATCTGTCCCATAGGATTGAATGGGGGTTTATTTTTAACATCTTAAACATATAACTTCCCATTGGGACAAGATAGAAAATGAAGTTTAGTATGCTTGAACTCAGAATATAAAAATGCATCTTTTAGTAAAGATGATTTTTATATTGTGTGTTTGAAAATACCACTTTTTGAAAGTGGGTATTTTCTTGCTTAGCCATCCTGTGTCCCTCTGCTGGTTTGTGTATTGACTGTCTGGCTTTGGAGTGACAGGGGCTGGGGATGTGCATACTCTCAGACAGCCACCGGGGGGGAGTTAATGTGTGTCCTGCCTTTCCTTAATGAGTCGGGCTGGGCTGAATAGACCTGGGCTGCATTCAGAGTAGAGGGAGGAGTTCTCAATAGCACCTGAATAGTCCCGGTCTGCATTTAGAGTGGTGGGAGGAGATTTCCCTTGCACCTAAATAGGCCATGTCTGCCTTACACAATGCTGTCTCCACCTCCTGCCGGGCAGCTGCACCAGAGAAGACAGAACTGGTTTTGGCTGGGCAAAGAACTTCTCAGCCACCAGAGAACAAAGGAATTTGTGCTATAAAAAGTGGGGCCCAGACCCCTGAATTTTAGATTACTGCTGAACTAAGGAACCTGACAGAAAGAAGAGCCGGGAAAGCTGGAGGAGGAGTACTGCCCCTGTGCTGTGTGCTGTTGGTGTTGGCCTGCAGTGGTTGCTTCCGTCTTGGGCAGGGAAAGGACTGGACTGTGCTTTCATCATCCTGCTGTTAGAGTTTTCTCCATGGGCTTGAAGTAGAGCTTGCCTCCTGTTGGAAGTCTTAGGGATAGAAAAGACTTCACCCCCAGCTGCCCTGAAATTCCTTGCTGGGAGTTCTGACCTGCCAAGAGGTGCCTGCTGCTGTTCTGGGCCTCTGGAGGTTGGTCCTGCTGTTGGGAACTGGAAAAGCAACGCAACTAAGAGAAGCGCGAAGCTTCCACACCTGTTTCTGATGCATCGCCGAAGAAACTGACGCAGCACCTGCCCGAGGCTCGAGAAATCGCCGCACGCCCCATCGAGTGCACAATCTACGGAGTCCGAGATCACCGCACTGATTCGGACTTAGGCCAGGCTGTGCGGCTGCAAGAACCAACGCATCGTGGGACCGCGGCTGCAAGAACCGACGCATCCCCGATCCTCACGCATAGCATCTGGGCGCCACGTCTGCAAGAACGCTGGGGCCGTAGTAAGAAACCGACGCATCACCTCCCCGCACAGTAAGAAACCGATGCATCACCTCCCCTTCAGTAAGGAACTGACGCATCACCACCCCTGCATGGCAGTAAGGCACTGACGCATCACCTCTCCTGAAGTAAGGAACTGACGCATCACCTTCCCTGGGCGTAAGGAATACGACGCATCACCTTCCTTGCAACAGTTTTTTTGTTGTGCGTGTGACGCATCCAAGGTACTTTGTGTGGAGAGTGTCGCATCTGCAATTTGCTTTGAACAGAACTGTTTCTACCTTTTGAAAGTCATTTTTTCATTACTGTATTGTGGATTTTTGTCCTTTTGGTCTTGTTTGGTTTAGATAAAGATTAGTTATTTTTCTAAACTGGTGTGGTGTCCATGTGTAGTGTTTTCACTGAATTACTGTATGTGTTGACAAATGCTTAACACACTGCCTCTGAGATAAGCCTGTCTGCTCATGGGGGGGCGTGGCCAACCGCCGAGCAACATGGCCGCACCTTGAGGCGGCTCCGTCTGAGCGCACCCGTTCTGGTGTAAATCCGCTCAAATATCCGTGTAAGGCGAGGCACAAATGAGAGATTCGTGCACATGAATCCAGCGTGCGCCTTTTGAACCGCGGCATGGCTGGTTTCAACTCGAAGTGGCCGAGATAGATTCGACGACGTGTGCAGCCTGTGGCAGCGGCCTCGACTGTGGGGGAGGGGCGTGTGGGCCCCGGTCTACATCCACAAGTATTCCCCCTGAGTGGTGAAAACCTACACGGCAGGTGGAGCTCAAAGTTGTTCAACTCACCGGAGGACCGGAGCGGAGGACCTTCCAGCCCAGGAGAGATCCTGGAGACGCTGTGACACCGCCCGACGAACAGTCGAGTACGTGAGCGGTCCCAAGCATGCTGGGCCCTAGTGCGGAGGGGAAGTGCGGGATCCGCCAGGGCTGAGGCCTGCCTGCCGGAGAGTGGGGGCCGTGTAATACCGACGCTGGATCCTGCTTGAAATCTCAGAGCCGGCAGGTCGAGAGACGAGGGGAGGCCGAACCCCCCCCCGTAGATTCCTCGTGCAGCAGAGGTGGCACGATTCTTGCGGCTGCATCGGAGACTATCACGAGAGGCGTCCTTTGCGGACCCGGCACTACCCGCCCCGAATCCATAGGATTATTGCGCGATGTGGAGGGGTGTTGACTTAGAAGCGGCAAGGGGTTCCGGACTCCGGTGAGTCGTGGGGACAGTAACAGAAGTGAAAGTCTCCTGCCGCCTGACCTCCCCACTACCGCCCAATACAAGTGATATCAGTTGCAAGCCCTTTGGTGATTGTACGGCGAGGGCGTCTCGGCCCGGTGGACCCAGGTGCGGCGGTGAATGGTGGGAGAGTCACGGGACTAATTGGTCCTGCAGCTGTTGCGCACGCCAGAAAGTTAGGAGAACGCCAGTAACCCCACCTGGCTACCTCAGCCGGAATAAGCGCCTCAGAGCTAGGTGGAGGGTCGCAGCCTGTACACCCCCAGGTACGAATATACTTACCATAATGCTGGCGCCGCACCAATAACCTCACCTGTACCACGCCCAACGTCAACTGGAGGACACAATCCAGCAGATTTGTCCCACGCACCGCGGAAGTTCTACCTGATTGATTTCCCCCTACTTCCATTTGGACTTGGGGGAGCTGGTCATGGCCGGGGGTCGCAACACCAAGGCCTGTATGCAGGCCAAACTAGAAAAATTTGCCTGGGACAGGGGCCCTGGCCCCACCCACAAGGGAGGGGAAGACACATCTGAGAAACAGCAGACAACAGAGGGGGCAAAAGAACCAACACTGCAAGATATCCTTACAGCCATAATGACGGTTAGGACGTCGTTGGAGTCCAGGATTGACTCCGTGTCATCTGAGGTCTCCCTGATCAGAGCAGACATGCGCTCCATGAATACCAGACTCAAAGATGTTGAAACGACTGCATGCTCCCTTGTTACTGATACAACTGCCCTTCAGCGGAGGGTAGACGATCTCCAGACCCTGAGCGTGAGGTTGGAGGCACAGTTGGACGAGTATGAGGGATGCTCAAGGCGCAATAACATCCGCATACTGGGGGTCCCGGAACAAGCAGAGGATCCATCTACGGACTTGTTTGTTGAGGACCTGGTCACTACTTACCTGAAACCAACTATGCTGTCGAAATTTTTCACGGTCGAGAGAGCACACAGGGTGCTGGGGCAGACCGAAACCTGGGGCCCCCCGAGACCTATAGTTGCAAGAATTTTTAACTATAGAGATAGAGACATCATCCTGCAGACTGCTCGAGCAGCACCCCCAATCAAAATCCAGAATAGCAGAGTGACTTTCTTCCCGGACTTCACGCTCAGGGTGCAACGGCAAAGACGCAGCTTTCTAGAAGTAAAGAAGGCATTACGAGACAAGGACGTTAAGTAAGCGATGCTTTTTCCGGCCAAATTGAGAGTGGAGTCACAAGGGAAGGTTTGGTTCTTTGCCACTCCCGAGGAGGCTTGGGACTGGCTAGATGGCTGGCGCCTGGCAGGACGGACGGGTAACCGAGGCCAATGAAACGAACGAGAGAAAGCGCACGGAGATCCAGACGCTAGATCCCCACCGGGCGAACGTGAAGCAGCGACAGGAGACAAATGAGAACTGGTCTGTATATGCTGTAGTAAATGTGACGCCCCATAGCCACGCTTCTTCGGGGCTGAGTAATGGCTGGAAACCTTTTAGTTAACACACCCGCAGCCAGAACACGAACTTGTGAATTGACTACCGATGGGGGACTGCCATTTGTTATATAATGACGCAATTGTGGGTACACTGAATTATAGTTCCAACACTTGCCTTTAAAGTCTCGAACGGGTGTCAGGTAGGGCACACGCACCTTAAAGTTTTAGGGGTGGGCGATAGGTACTCTGCAAGTTTGGGGTAGCGGGAGGTTCCGGACCCGCCATGCAGGGAGGCAGGGAGGGGAAATGTTGTTCTTGTTTGGGGGTGGGATCCTGTGCACCTAACCTCTCCGTTACAGGATATAACCAGAGTGTTTACAAGAGATCGCCACATTCTTGTGCCAGGAGGGGGGGGGAGGGAAGTTTAAGTCAGTTCAGACACGTTTCAGACAGGGATGACAAAACAGGAGACACTAGTGACACATTACTTGGTAGGCTTAGCGGTGATGCACTTATGTACAACGGGGCGGGTTGTGTAGCGAGCACAGCACAGACCGGTGGCACCGGTGGGGGGTTCCCCTCGCGACTGTAGACATGCACCCAAGGCAATGATGGGGACTGCAGTTAAGCAAGGGCTCAAATTGCTGTCTTGGAATGTGAATGGATTGGGGGACAAAATCAAGAGGGGAGTAGAGCTCCAATTTATAAAGAGACATTCCCCGGACGTGATTTTATTACAAGAAACACACTTACTCAGAAATGCTTGTAAAGCAATGTCGAGGTGGGGGTTTAAGCTGGTGGCACATTCCGCATTTGGGTCCGGGTCTAAGGGAGTGGGGATAATGATGCGGAAATCCTTCCCCATGACGATTGATCATATTCGGACAGACAGCCTGGGCAGATTTGTCGCGACCTCGGGGACATGGGAGGGGCACAATATTAACCTGGTCTCTGTCTATGTGCCGCCAGGTCTGTACGTTCAAGCATTTAAAGACCTCGGGAGTCTCCTTTTGGAGTTGCCGGAGGGCAGATTACTGATCGGAGGTGACTTTAATTCCATTGTCTCTGATTCCCTGGACCGCTGGCCCCAGAAGGTCCTGCCTCCCTCTCGGAGGCAGATTCATAGCTTCTTGGGAGCAATGGGCCTGGTGGACGCTTGGCGGAAGCTACATCCAGTGGAACAGCAATACACTTTCTATTCTGGGGCACACCGTAGTATGTCCAGAATTGACTATATATTAACGCCGGCGCAACAGATGGATAGTATTAAGGAAGTACATCACTTAGCCAGGGGCATATCACATCATTCGCCCATTCTGTGCCGACTGGAGGTGGGGGAGCCCACGACGGGCAGAACAGCCACGATTAACCCATGGTATCTTAAGGTCCCCCAAATAAGGGACAAAATCACGCATGAATCGGAACTATACTTCCAAGAAAATGAGGGGTCAGTGGAATCGGCCGTGACACTGTGGGAGGCCTACAAGGTGGTGATTCGGTGGGTGGCTCTGGCTCAAATTGCGGGGTCAAGGAAGGAGAAACGAGCAGGCATGATTCGCCTGGAAGGTGAGATATTACAGATGGAGGGGCAGCTTTGGGCGCACGACTCGGAAGAGGAAAAAAACAGGCTCTGCACATTAAAATTAAGGAATATACTGACCTAGCCACCAATGCAGCCAAGACACAACACAGAGCCACACTTAGTAGAATTTACGATGTTGGTGATAAGGCCGGTAAATTGCTGGCTTGGTTAGACCGACGGGACCAAGCTAGCCGTGTAGTGGTGGAGATAGAGACGGAATCAGGGAACCAACTCACTGCTCTGCAAGATATCGCGGATGCCTTTGGACAGTACTACCAAACTGTCAATATGTCTCAGTCTCCGCACACTGAAGAAGAGGCAACCTCCTTCCTGAGAGATATCTCGCTCCCGGTACTCACTGAGGAAGAACGCTCCGATCTTGATCAGAAGATAACTAGTACGGAGGTAGAAAAGGCCATCCACGACTTGCACGGGGGCAAGGCAACGTGCCCCAATGGCTTACCCATTCAATTGTTTAAACTCACATCGAGTAAAACTGCTCCCTATCTCACTAAAATGTTTCATGAGAGTAAGGTAGGGGGATTGCTTCCCACAGACCAGAGACTGGCAACGATTGTGGTTATCCACAAGGATGGCAAACCGAACAACAGGTGTTCCTCCTATAGACCGATATCACTGCTCAATGGGGAAGCCAAGGTATTGGCAAAAGTCTTGGCCTCTCGTTTACTGAGGGTCATCACGAAATTAGTCCACCCGGACCAGTCGGGATTTATGCCAGCCAGAAACACCTCCCTTAACCTGCGCAGACTTCACGGAGTGCTAAGCCGAGCTACGTCGATCAGTGAAGATGCGGTGGTGGTATCTCTTGATGCGGGCATGGCATTCAATACTATTGAGTGGCCTTATCTGTTTGCAGTACTTAGGAAGCTAGGATTGGGCCAGGGATATCTTAGTTGGGTCCGGCTCCTGTATCAGCAACCGCTGGCCCAAGTCGTAGTCAACAATAGAAAATCTTGCACCTTTACACTCAGTAGAGGCACCAGACAGGGCAGTCCACTGTCCCCGCTGCTTTTTGCTCTGACCCTTGAGCCACTGGCGATGTGGGTTCGGAGAGATCCCATTATCAGAGGCCTCAAGTGGACACTAGGCTGGGAGGATCGCATTTCATTATACGCTGATGATATTTTACTCTATTTAGCATCACCGGCGGCCTCCCTGAACAGGATATTGCACATTTTCCTGGTGTTTGGCAGATTCTCCGGCTATTAAAGAAATCAGACCAAGTCAGTGCTTAATGTCCTAAATGGAACGATGCCCTCACTTCCCCGGGGATTCCAGATTACGGAGGCGACAGACGACTTTAAATATTTGGGGATTTGGGTCTCGAAGGACCCGTCCCGTTTTTATGAGCGCAACCTCCTGCTTCCCCTGCAACGGCTCAAGAGTGACGTCCAACATTGGAAATTGCTCCCTTTGTCCCTTCTGGGGCGCACAGCCCTTTTCAAAATGATGTCCCTCCCTAGATTCTTGTATGCTTTGCAGAATGCTCCGCACCAGGTCGAGTCAGCATACTTTAGGGAAATCAAAAGTACTCTTTGCGACCTACTTTGGGAGGGCAAACCACCTCGGATCGCCAGTCACAAGCTCACACTAGGGTGGTTCGATGGGGGAATTGGTCTCCCAGACATCAAAAAATATTACTGGGCGTCCCACCTCGCAGCCATCAACCAATGCACATATAAACCGCAGGACGATCCAGCATTTCAAATTGACAGATGGCTCCTACCGGGGGGTAGTTTCGAAGGGGCAGTATATGCACGCTCGGTAAAGCCGAAACTGACAGGGCCCACAGAACACGTGGTACAGGTGTGGAGGGTGGCCACGAAGAGCCTGGGTTGGGAGGACAAGATCACGCAGGCCACACCACTCTGGCACACCGAACAGCTGGGCAAGTTGATTCACACAAAGGGCTTTGACCGGTGGGACCTGATAGGCATCTCCAGAGTGGGAGACTTGTGGAAGGCGGGCAACATGATTCCCTTTGCCCAACTACAGGTGGAACATGAACTGGCGGGCACTGAGTATTTCAGATACTTGCAAATCAGGCACGCTTTGCTAGCCGTGCTGTCCAGGGGGGAATCACTACCTGAATCCTCCCCGCTCGAGGATAGGGTCTTAGATGGTGACCTGCCGGAGAAGGCCATATCACTTATTTATAAAAAACTAGTCAACAACGCGGCAGACCCGCTGCTCCGGCTTCAGGCAAAATGGGACTACGACGTAGCGGGCTTGACGATGAAGAGTGGACCGCGGCGGTGGCCTCTCCTAAAGAAGTGGCCATTTCCTCAAGGCTCCGATTAGTGCAACTGAAGGTACTGCATAGGTCTTATCTGGCCGGCCCATTGCTGGTGCGAATGGGCTATTGCACCGAGGGAGGGTGCCCCAGGAACTGTGGGCAGGAGGGCACTTTCATCCACATGCTCTAGGAGTGTATGACTATCCAAAGATATTGGTCGGCAGTTGTGGGCCGCATTGAGGAAGTGTTGGGACAAAAGATTGACTGCAACATCAAGCTATGTATCTTGAATGTCTGGGGCCCGACGGACTTGAGTTCCAAGGAGCAAATATGGGTGACTCTGGGGCTGATGGTAGCTAAGCGAAATATAGTGCGCAAGTGGAAGATGGGAGACCCACCGCGTCTAGCTGATTGGGGTAAAGATATGGATTGGTGCATGGTTACAGAGAAGACCATATACGAAGCTAGGGGGTGCCCCACCAAATGGACACAGATCTAGGAGAAATGGAACAATTATAGGGGAGGGATATGTGTGCCCCCGCAACCGAGAGAAGATTCCGGAACACTGGGTCTGGGAACTGGGGAACTGTGATTAATATATTGCTTGTTTATGTGCTTACGTATTTGATGCCTACCTTGTATCATCGTTTTGTCTTCATTGCTACTGTATACAGTCCTGCTGGATTGTCATGCCCCGTTTTCAATAAAAAGAATTGTAAAAAAAAAAAAAAAGCCTGTCTGCTCATGCCAAGTTACCAAGGGGGTGAGCAGGGGTTATTTTAGAAGTGTATCCCCTTACCCTGACTAGGAAGAAGGGTCCCTACTTGGACAACGTTGCAAACCATTGCCAACTAGAGACCCCCACTTCTAACACGTACCATTAGCTTTGTGGTTTGTAACTCAAATTTTCTGGCTTTCTATTTGCTGGCTTTATTTGCTTTAAGCTGTTCAGCTTGAGCCTGTCCCTCCCGTTGCCCAAACCTTGTTTACTTTATTCTTCCACTAACTTGCTTTCTGTAAACAGGCCTTTAAATCTTGTGCTTATCTTGTCACATTTGCTGTGCATTCAAACATAGAGATCAAATGTCAAGCTCTCTCTTCAAAGGAGCCAGGTGTTTACTTTTTTGTCTGACTTCAAAGTGAGAGAATTTATGTGATAATCCTGCTGAGCATCCATGTAAGAAGAGAGGGTTTAGTATGCTTTTTTTTCTAGCATACACACAAAAAAATTAACTGTGCTGATGTTTCAGAATTTATCAGAATTAGTACAAATGAAGCAAATTTTTTTGTAATTCTGAATTGTGGTAGAAACAAATATTTGAATACAATCAAAACACATTAATACACCAGGTGATGACATGAGTCCACATCATTTGTGTGCAGTAAAACCCTATTTCGGTGCAAATGTAATGGTCATTTCAATTGAAAATGTGTTGTCTGTAATGGCAGTGCACTACCACACTATACATACTCCACACTATGTCACTCCACTCCACTCCGCTCTATGCCCTTCCACTCTATGCCACGCCACTCAATTCTACGACACCCCCCTCTACGACATGTCACTCTACAACATGCCACTCCACTCTATGGGCCCGATTCACAGAACTAACTTACGACAAAATCCTAAACTTACTACCATTTTGGTATTCACAGAATGAACTTACTCATTTTGGTATTCACAGAATAAACTTACTCATTTTGGTATTCACAGAAGACACTTACACATTTTGTGTAACTTACACATTTTGTGTAACTTAATCATTTTGTGTTACTTACACATTTTGTGTAACTTACACATTTTGGTATTCACAGAAGGCACTTACTCATTGATGAGTAAGTGCCTTCTGTGAATACCAAAATGAGTAAGTTAATTCTGTGAATACCAAAATTGTTGTAAGTTCATTCTGTGAATACCCAAATGTGTAAGTTCATTCTGTGAATACCAACATTGTTGTAAGTTCATTCTGTGAATACCCAAATGTGTAAGTTCATTCTGTGAATACCAAAATTGTTGTAAGTTCATTCTGTGAATACCCAAATGTGTAAGTTCATTCTGTGAATACCCAAATGTGTAAGTTCATTCTGTGAATACCAAAATTGTTGTAAGTTTAGGATTTTGACGTAAGTTAGTTCTGTGAATCAGGCCCTATGCCCCTCCACTCTAAGACACTGAACGCCACTCCACTCGACTCCACGCCACCCCAATCTATGCCACTCACTTCATGACACAACACAACATGCCACCCTACTCTACGCCCCTCCACTCTCCATCACTCACCCCAATCCACTCTACCCCACTCCAATGTACCCCACTCCCCTCCAATCTATCCCACTCCAATGTACTCCGATGTACCCCATCTCATTCCACATCGCTACAATCTACTCCACTCCAATCTACCCCACTCCACTCCAATCTTTCCCACTCTATTCCAATCTACCCCACTGAAATGTATCCACCCCAATCAACCCCACCCCACTCCAATCTACCTCTAACCCAGTCTAGCTCGCTCGACTCCAATCTACCCCAATGCACTCCACTACGATCCAATCTACCCCACTCCACTACAATTTACCCCGCTCCACTCTACCCCAATCTACCCCACTGCACTACAATCTACCCCAGTCTACTCCACCCCACTCCACTTCGCTACAATCTACTCCACTCAATCTACCCCACTCCACCCAATCTACCCCACTCCAATCCAATCTATCCCCCTCCATTCCAATCTCCCATACCCCAATTTACCCACCCCACTCCACCCTATCCCACCTCACCCCACCCACTTCAATCTACTCCACTCTAACCCAGTCTACCACCCTCCACTCCGATATACCCCAAACCACTCTACTACGATCCAATCTACCCAACTCCACTACAACTTACCCCACTCCAATCTACCCCGCTCCACTCTACCCCAATCTACCCCACTCCTCTACAATCTACCCCACTCTACTGCAGTCTACCCCACTCGACTCCAGTCTACCCCACTCCACCCAATCTAACCCAATCAACCCACCCTACTCCAATATACCCCACTCCACACCAATCTATCACACTCTACTCAAAATTACCCCACTCCACTCCAATCTACCCTACTCCAATGTACCCCAATCCACTCCAATCTACCCGACTCCACTCCGGTCTACCCCACTCCACTTTACTCCACTCTACTCGAGTCTACCCCAGTCCAATTTAACCCACTCCGTTCCAATTTACCCCACTCTACTCCAAACTCCACTGCAATCTATCCAACTCCTCTCCACTCTAATCTAGCCCACTCTACCGTAATCCACCCCACTCCAATATACCACCATCTACCCCACTCCAATCTACCACAATCTACCCCTTTCAACTCCACTCTACCCTTATTCCACTCCTCTCTAATCTGCGCCTTCCAATCTATCACACTCCCCTACACTCCACTCTACCCAAATCTACCACGCTCCACTTCACTCCAATCTACCCTATTCTAATCTACCACACTACACTCTACCCAACTCCACTCCAATCTAACCTACTCCACCCCAATCCACCCCACTCCAGTCTACCCACCCCACTCCACCTCAATTTGCCCTACTCCAATCTACCCCTTCCCAATCTAACAAACCCCAGTCTACCTCTATCTACTCCACTCTCCAATCTACTCCACTCTACCCCAATCTACCCAACTCTACCACAATCTACCACTCTCCACCATACTCAACTGAAATCTAACCCATCCCACTCTATCCAACCCCACTGTACCCCACCCCACTTCATTCTACCCAACTCTGCTACCATGTACCCCACTCAAATCACCCCTCTTAAATTTACCCCACTCCAGTCTCTTCTACTCCAATTTACTCCACTCCATTCCAATCTACCCTACTCTAATCCACCCAACCTACCCCACTCCCCCAATCTACCCCAATACACTCCACTCCACTCTTCCCCAATCTATCTGACGCCCCTCCAATCTCAACTCCACTCCAATCTATCCAACTCCACTCCACTCCAATATACCCCACTCCACTCTACCTGAATCTACGACACTCAATTCCACTCTACCCAATCTACCCGACTCCACTTCACTCCAGTCAAACACATGCCAGCCAAATCTACCCCACTCCAGTCCAAATTAACCCACTCGTCCCCAATCCACACCACTCCATACCACTCCAATTTAGCCTACCCCACTTCACCCCAAACTTCACTACTCCAATCTACCCCATCCAATCCGCCCCACTCCAATCTACCCCAATCTACCCCACTCCAATCTACTCCATCCCATCCCAATCTACCCCACGCTGCTCTATCCAACTCCACTCCAATCTACCCCTCTCAAAACTACCCCACTCCTATATATATCTCACTCCAATCCACCCCACTCCAATCTACCCCACTTCACTCCAATCTACCCTACCATAATCCACTCAATCGATACCACTCCAATATATCCCAGTCCACTCTATCCCACTCAACTTCAGTCCACCCCATTCCAATATACCCACTCCACTCCAATATACCCCACTTCACTGCACTCCACTCTTCTCCAATATACCCTACTCTAATATACCCCAATGTATCACACTCCACTCTATCACATACCAATCTACTCCACTCCAATCTACAACACTTCAATCTACCCCAAACCACTCTAGTCTACCCCACTCCACCCAAATCTACCCCACTCCAATCTACCCCACTCCACCCCAATATACTCCACTTCACCCCAATTCAATCTACCCCACTCCCCCACTAAAACTACCCCACTCCAATCTACCCCAATCTACTCTACTCCAGTCTACTCCACTCCAATCTACCGCACTCTACTCCACTGTACTCCAAGCTGCCCCACACCACTCCACCCCAATCTACCCCACTCCAGACTACCTCAATCTACCCCACTCCATTCCATTCTACACTACTATAATCCACCCAATCTACCCCACTCAAGTCTATCCTACTCCACTCCAATCTACTCATCTCCAATCCAGCCTACCCCACTCCAATTTACCCCAATCAACCCCACTCTTCCCCAATCTTCCCCACTCCACTCCACTCCAATCTACCCCAATATATCCCACTCCACTCTACCCCGATTTACCCTACCCCTATCTACCCCATTCCAATCTACCCTACTCTAATCTACCCCAATCTACTCCACTCCAATCTACCTCACTCCACCCCAATCTACAGCAATTCAATCTACCCCACTTCATTCTTCCCCACTCTACCACCACTCTCCGCCAATCTATGTGACTCAACTCTACCCCAATCTACTCCATTCCACTCTACTCTTATCTACTTCACTCCAATCTACTCCACCCCACTCCACACCACTAACTTTTAGCCACCAGCAGTCACTCTAGTGTACAGAATGGCTAAAACATATTGCCAAAGCCAATAGCTCTCACATAAGTGAAACCTATTGGTTTTGCCAATGCTTCTTTAAATGCTGCCCTTTTCCTTAAACAAAAACAGGATGCATTAAAAAAAAAAAATGAAACTTTGCAGTTTCATTTTTGAAGAGGGACCACTACCTGCTCTTAAAAAATATTGTCTTTACATTCTCAAATGGGAAGGGGTGCCTTTCCCTTTACGAATGGGTTACCACCAGTTTGAAACTGGTGGTAAAGTATTACTGTTTTGCAACCGGGATTCGGCCACAAAACAGTAATACATACTATACCAATTAGGTATTTGGAAGGGACGCCCTAAACACGCCCCTTCCAAATACCCAATCACAAAAGGAAAATGCGATTCAGTAACAAGTTACCGAATCGCATTTTGTACATTTAAAAAATGCATTTTTCCTGTTGCACATGGCCCAGTACTACAAATCAGGATGTTTGCGACACCAAAAATTGTTGTACATCTGGCCCAAAGTGTCTTTGAAATGAAGACAGGAGAGAGTCCATGAACAGCCCTCCAAATGGTACACAGGCGTGTGCACACCATCCTGTCCTTGATGTCAGGCAGCAAGAGAGGGCTTTGCATGGCTGAAGCCAGGAGAGCAGCTAATCACGCGGCCTACTTGTTTCTGAATTACCTGGAGCCACTGTACTTGGGAATGCGGATCCTGAGGTTAAGAGGATTAGAGCAATCAAGGCAGAAGCTAATAGTGGCTGCTGTGGAAGGTGGTTTTCCATCTGCAAGAGGTTAGGGTAATGCCTTCCTTAGGCGGCACAGGTGATACGAGCAGGAAGAACTGACCATGGGAATCTGAGCACAAAGGGTCGCTCACGAGGGTTTGCAGTGAGGCGGCAGAGATAGGACAGTGTTGTAATGCAAAATGATGCCCCTCTGCAATATAAGATGAGCTGCTCCTGAGTGTCCCATAGCTCACAGATATTCCTTGACTTGGGCTGAACGGAGGCCCCCGGAAGGGTTGACGGCCCAAGAAAGGTTGCGAGCCACCTACACCGCAGGGGGCTCACAAGGCTGCTTTACGCCCCTGGAGATGGGCTGGAAGCAGTTCATTCTAGGCTCATTAGTGGTCTTCCCACAATCAAGATTTCTGTCTCGTTAGCATTTAATTAGAGAAGGTAGTCCGTGCCTCTGCATGAAGACCTTTTCTGTATGGGCAGGAGGCTGGTGCAAGGTGTGTGGGGCACTGTTTAGGCCAAGCATCTAGAGATGGGCAAGCCAACAAATTAACAGGGAGAGCCAAGCCATATCCGAGCCAATGGTCTGGCTTGGCTCTTAGAGTTCATGCAGAAACCAAGCCATGAAAATGTTTGCTATGTAAATCATACAACAAACATCACGTAAAATATGATAAAATATCTTCAATCAATCAGCATTTGTAGAGTGCTGCACTGTCACCTGCTGGGGTTATCTGTGCGCTGGGGTGCAAGGTCTCCGTCGAAAAGCCAGGTCTTGAGGAAACGGCAGGAAGAGGTAAGAAACGGGCAGAAACAGGTAAAACATAGGGCACAAAAACTAGCAGAAAAAGCAAAACAGAGGGCAGAAAAGGCAAAACAGAGGGCGGAAAAATTTGCAAAAAAGGCAAAACAGAGCAGATGAGGGCAAAACAGGGACAGGAAAAACAAGGAGAAAAAGGCAAAACCATTGGCAGAAAAGGCAAAACAGAGCAAGAAATGAGCAGAGGAGGCACAAACAGAGGGCAGCTGGTAGACAGGCAGCAGAGGGTAGCGGACTGTGGGTAAGCTGTACAGGAGAGCTGTCCCAGGGGGAGCAGGCACAAGGATCTGCTCAATGGGGTCGCACTACGGCTTCCATTAAGTAGGTACTGTGGGGAAGGCAGGGCGCTGGGTGACTGGAGGAGGGAAACAGCGGGAACAGGGAAGAAACAAGCAAAACTGAGGGCAGAAAAACTAGCAGAAAAGGCAAAACAGAGGGCAGAAAGACTAGCAGAAAAGGCAAAACAGACCAGAAGAGTGCAAAACAGAGGGCAGAAAAACAAGCAGAAAAGGCAAAACAGAGGGCAGAAAAATTAGCATAAAAGGCAAAACAGAGCAGAAGAGGGCAAAACACAGGGCAGAAAACAAATAGAAAAGGCAAAACAGAGGGCAGAAAAATGAGCAGGAAAGGCAAAAAGAGGGCAGAAAAACGAGCAGAAAAAGGCAGCAGGTAGAAAGGCAGCAGAGGGCAGCGGACTGCGGGCAATCTGAACTGTCGTAGAGGGAGCTGGCACAAGGAAAACTGTATTTTTATAACATGCGGAAGCTTTGACATTATTATGTGTTAGACCTGGCTTGTCCAGCGGGTGTATCCCCAGACTTTTTGCTTTTTGGCCTTCTGTTTCTGACCTACTTTTGTTGGTTTTATGACTCTGGGCACTTTACCACTGCTGATCAGTGCTAAAGTGCATATGCTCTACCTGTAAATTGTGTTTATGGTTTGGTGATTCCATGATTGGCATATTTGATCTACTGGTAAGTCCCTAGTACAATGCACTGTGCGTGCCCAGGGCCTGTAAATTAAATGTTGCTAGTGGGCTTGCAGCACTGATTGTGCCACCAACATGAGCAGCTCGTAAATGTAACTCAGACCTGCCACTGCAGTGTCTGTGCACAGTTTGGTACTGCCATGTCGACCTGGCAAGTGCACCCACTTGCCAGGCTCTAACCTTCCATTTTCGTACATGTGAGTCACCCTTAAGGTAGGCCCAAGGTACCCCTGTGGGCAGGGTGCAGTATATGTGAAAGGTAGGACATGCCCTGATGTGTGTGGCACGTCCTGATAGTGAAATACTGCCAATTTAGTTTTTCACTATTGAAAGGCTATCTGCCCCGTAGGATAGAATGGGAGTTTATTTATAACATCTTATAAATATAACTTCCCCTTTGGACAAGATAGAAAGATGGAGTTTAGTATGCCTGAACTCAGAATATAAAAATGCACCTTTTAGTAAAGATGATTTTTATATTGTGTGTTTGAAAATACCACTTTTAGAAAGTGGGTATTTTCTTGCTTAGCCATCCTGTGTGCCTCTGCTGGTTTGTGTATTGACTGACTGGCTTTGGAGTGACAGGGGCTGGGGATGTGCATTCTCTCAGACCGCCACCGGGGGGGGGGTGTTGATGTGTGTCCTGCCTTTCCTTAATGAGCCGGGGCTGGGCTGAATAGACCTGGGCTGCATTCAGAGTAGGGGAAGAGTTCTCACTAGCACCTGAATAGGCCAGACCTGCATTTAGAGTGGTGGGAGGAGATTTCCCTTGCACCTGAATAGGCCCTGTCTGCCTTACACAATGCTGTCTCCACTTCCTGCCTGGCAGCTGCACCAGAGAGGACAAAACTGGTTTTGGCTGGGCAAAGAGCTTCTCTGCCACCAGAGAACAAAGGAATTTGTGCTATAAAAAGAGGGGCTCAAACCCCTGAACTGTAGATTACTGCTGAACTAAGGAACCTGCCAGGAAACGGAACTGGGAAAGCTGAAGGAGGAATACTCCCGCTGTGCTGTGTGCTGTTGGGGTTGGCCTGCAGTGGTTGCTTCTGTTTTGGGCAGGGAAAGGACTGGACTGTGCTTTCATCATCCTGCTGTTAGAGTTTTCTCCAAGGGCTTGAAGTAGAGCTTGCCTCCTGTTGGAAGTCTCAGGGATAGAAAAGACTTCAGAGATCACATCTGGGAAATCAAGGGGAACCTTTGCCAAGGAGAAGAGCTGGAGCAACTGAGGAGGAATACTGCCCCAGTGCTGTTTGTTGTATGGGGTTGGCCTGCAGTGGCTACCTTCTGCCAAGGAACGGGAAAAGGACTTTGCTGTGTGCTGTGTCCCCTGCTTGAGGAATATCTCCAAGGGCTTGAAGAAGAGCTTGCCTCCTGTCCTGAAGTCTCAGGGACACAAAGACTTCACCACCAACTCCCTTGAACTTCCTTGCTGGGAGTTCTGACCTGCCAAGAGGTGCCTGTAGCTGTTCTGGGCCTCTGGAGGTTGTTCTGGCTGTGGGAGCAGGAAAAGCAATGCAACGATGAGAAGTGCGACGCATCCGTACCTGTTTCCGACGCATCGCCGAAGAAACCGACTCAGCGCCTTTCCTCGGCTTGAGAAATCGCCGCATGATGTATCGAGTGTACTGGTCTCTGTAGTCCGAGATCACTGCACCGATTCCGATGCAAGCCCTGCAGTGCGGCTGCACGTACCCACGCATCGTCCCGGATCATCGCATCGAGGCGCCAGGTCTGTCGCATTGTTGGGGGACGCAGTAAGAAACCAACGTATCACCTCCTCATGCAGTAAGAAACCGACACATCACCTAATCTCCAGTAAGGAACCGATGCATCACCACCTGTGCGCAGCAGTAAGGAACCGACGCATCACCTCCCCCGGAGCAAGGAACCGAGGCATCACCTTCCCTGAGTGTAAGGAAGCGACGCATCACTTTCCCTGTGACCCTTTTGCGACGCATCCAAGGTACTTTGTGTGAAAAGTGTTGCGTCTGCAATTTGCTTTGAACTAAACTATTTCTACCATTTGAGAGTCATATTTGTACTACTCTATTGTGGATTTTTGTCATTTTGGTCTTGTTTGGTGTAGATAAAGATTACTTATTTTTCTAAACTGGTGTGGTGTCCATTTGTAGTGTTTTCACTGTATTACTGTATGTGTTCTCAAATGCTTTACACACTGCTTCTGAGATAAGCCTGTCTGCTCGTACCAAGCTGCCAAGGGGGTGAGCAGGGGTTATTTTAGAAGTGTATCCCCCTTACCCTGACTAGGAAGCAGGGTCCCTACTTGGACAAAGGTACCTACATCTGCCAATTAGAGACCCCCATTTCTACCAGTATGTAACATTATAACACTGGACTGAGAAATACTTATTAAAAGTGATAGCTTTTAAACATGAACCATTACTGAACTAAGAGGCAACACTGTTGTCATATAAACTCTGTAGGTGATCCAGATTATTATAGAGCAACTGTATAGTCTATTAAATGAAACACAATAGGTTTTTGTACATCTGTTATTCTGAACTGACATATTTGAAAGTGCTTCCAAATACGTTAGTGAAAAAAAGGAGTTTTAGTGAAATAAAATATTTGCGTAAGATCAAACAATTTAAGTGGGGAATACACAATTTATTCAGGTTTTCTGGTATCGCTTTGAACTAATCAGCCACTAAATGGGTATCTATTTGTCTTTCCTTTTTATGTCAATTCTTTGGTTTTACCTCTTTGTGCATTTTTCTGTCGTTTTTATATAGCGCAAACCCCGACATGAAGTTATTGGAGAGCTTTAGATGAGGACCCGCTGCATTAAAGAAGATCAGTGGAACACTTTAGATGAGCACGAGTTGCATTGCACAAGGTCACGTTCATTTTCTTTACAGGCACAGGGAGAGTAAGTGATTTGCTCAGAATCAAGTGCTGAAACTCGAACCTGGTTCCCCAGCTCCAAAGGTGGTGGCTCTGGCTCCAACACCACATCCTGGGTAGAGGGAGGGAGGCAGCCAAAAATCACATGAAAGCTCGGCTCGTTATGGGCGCAAGGTTCCAACAGGACGCTAGCTGAGCCAGACTCAGGCTTCAGGCTCGAGCCTGGATCGAGCTTTCAGTGGCTCACCCACCTCTACAAGCATCCCAACACCAGTTACACAGACCAAAAGGCACAGTGGTTACCAGTAGTACAATTCATGCTTCCAGGCCTATGAGCAGGATGAGGCTCGGGCTTCCACTCCTGTCAACCACAGGTACCCATGGAGCATGTGCCCTGCTGGTGTGAGTCTGTATGTTCTGTGATCAATTAATGCTCATGATAGCAGACTAAAGATAATCTGTCCACCCACACCAACCATTCTGCTGTTCTTCTACACACCCATCCAACACATAACACACTGCAAAACTCTTTAGCAAGGCAACCAACACCATCCATCTAGTATTTATTTATTTAATGTTTTTATAGAGTACGTACAAGGCCGAGGAGCTTGATAGCACTTCACACATACAAAATAAAAAGAGTAGCAAATAGGGAAATTAAATGTAGCAATAAATGGATCATGTTGAAAAAGAGAAATAATAGTAAACCTATGTAGTACAGGGTCAAATATGTACATGTACATGTGCAAGTCCAGTCCAAAGTTGAAAAAAAGGGATGAAAATGCTTCTGTTGGAGGGGGGACCATGAAACACATCCATGATTAAACCTCCGCTTCAGAAAGGGGTTCCTAAGTGAAAGAGCCAAGACGCGGGGGTGGTGGTGGTCAAGAAGAAAGAGTTTAAGATTATGTTTAGAAGATGGAAAGGAGGTGGTTGTCCGAATGGGAGGCGGGGTGGCGTCCCATATTCTGGGGGCAAACCCAGAGAAAGACTGACTCACGGAATGTTTCTTGTTGGAAGGCTGGAATTTCCAGGATGAGGGAGACAGACTTGCAGAGAAGACCACAACACCCACAGAAATGGAGTTTCTGGGTCAATAGTGGGAGAGGTCTGAGTTTAGGGGTTTTTGCACCAGGCAGGACAGCTTATATATTGGCCTCCCATCAACAGGTAGTCACCAAGGGAAAACAGTATTGGGGATGTGTTCAGAACAGCGCATCCCAGTTATCATGCAGCCTGCTGCATGCACTGTGGATTTCAAAGGACCAAGATGAGTTTTGGAGATGCTGGTGGGAATGGCAGTGCAGCAATCTAGAGTGGAGAGGACTAAAGCTTGGGACACACCTTTGAGATTGTGCTCGGACAAGAACGGTTTTATTCCATGACTCTATCTGAAATGGTCATTGGCCCAATAGGCCGTGACTTGGATGTGCTTGTGGAGATTGAGCTAAGGGACGAGAATGAGGCCATAAGGCTTGGCACTGTCAGTGATGAAAGGGGAGCAATGAAAAAGGTTAATAGAATCAATCCATTCTTGCACATTAGAATGATCAGCCTGAGGAGTCATAGGAAGAAGCTCATTTTTATTAGCATTGAATATGATGTGCAGTCATTCAGTCTGGAACCTGTCAAGTGTTGAAGCAGCTAAGATGCTGTCATCAGGGGAGGTGACCTTCAGTTGGAGGTACCACCACTAAACTAAGTACTTAACAAATATCTACTAAGTACATTTTGGGATGGAAATGTCCCCCTGCATGCCTCTGGAACGTGTTCTCTTCTCCAATATTTATGAAATGGCAAAGGCGTTGGAATGTAGAAGCAGGCGATTCGCTGTGGTGAAAATGATAATCAGATGTATTCACTGAAGGCCCGCCTCTGACGCAAGTAGCCTACTGTACGGGGACAAATGTGTTAGAGCGTGAAAAGGTAACAAAGTCACCATGCACTCTAACATATTGGTCCTGGATGTGACGCATGCAAGTGGGCATAGTGCCCACTTGTATGTGTGACATCAGCACGTTATGTCACAAAATGTGACATCACATGCACATACCTACTTTCTGTGGCCAACTCTCCTTTTGACTTGATTGTAGAGTGCAGTCAATTCACTACAGCTGGTGAAATTACGTGCACATACCTACCTTCTGTGTCCAACTTACCTTTGACTTGATTGCAGATTGCAGTCAAGTCACTACAGCTGGTGTGGTCCCTTGGTCACAGCTAATGCGTCATTCATATGCCTGGGTTTAGCAAGCTTAGGGATTGTGATGCATTGGCAGTGCAGCGGCCTGATGTGCCAAAAACAGAAAAGGTGGTAAATACCACTGCATCAGTTTTACGGGAGACATTTCCAACGGAACGCCTACCTTGCATAAATTAACAAGCATTGGCATAGCCAATAGGTCTCGCCTTTGGGACCTTATAAGTATTTAATTATGCAGCACAATATCCTTGGTGCAACATCGACTGTTGCATGGCTAAACACTTATAATGTCCCAAAGGCGAGACCTAGTGGCTATGCCAATGCTTGTTTGATAGTGTTGTGGTGCTGTGGTGGAGCAGAGTGGTGGAGTGGGGGTGCAGAGTGTTGCTGTGGTATAACTGTGGTGGTGATCAGCGATACTGTAGTGGTACTGTGGTACTGCTTACTGATGCTATCCTGCTGCAGAGTGATGCTGGGGTGGTGCTGTGGTGGTGTTTTTTGATAGTGTTGTGCTGCTGTAGTGGAGCTGAGTGGTGGAGTGGGGGTGCTTGTTGTAGGAGACAGTAGTGAAATAAGTGTGCCAGTGATTAGAATATGCCTATTGAAGTAGTAGTTTTTTAAACCCCAAAAGCAACAGACTGAGGTATTTGTGTGAGATTTTCAAACGATTTTACAGTTATTGTGGATAAAATGTAGTCCTGCTACCAAGTCTGTTAGAGAAACTATTAAAAATCTACGCTTCTGGGAGATCGAAATGTGTTTGAAAAATGCAAATAAAAGTTGTAAAGTAATTGAAAGTGTTCAATAAAATCCAACAGCATAATCCCAATAAGGCTGTTACACATTGGAAAATATTTTGTTATATTTTTTACGTGTGGATTAGCTATGTACGTACCCCCCTTGTGTTTGAAATAACGTTACGCTAAAAACTTTGTGTTAAAATTGAAAACTGTTAAAGTACGGGCTTCTGGGTTTAGAAGTTTATAAACTCTTGGTAGCTAAAGTGTTGTGAAGCAGACGTTGAGATAAGCTGGAGCCAGACGTGGTGAGAAAGAGCTTGGAGTGCGAAATCTAGCATTTAAATGCTAATTATTTCGCTGTGGCTGTAGTCAGTTGGGAATGTGAGGTACTAGCATGCGTGCATTTTTTGTCTCTAAAAATATTGTGCTATGTTGTAGGTGGAAGTATTTTGTTAGTTTGTATGTGTATATGTAGTGTTTCTGTTGTGTAAATGTCTGTTGTAAATGTCGAGATTGTATTTCCCCCGAAAGTGTATGTGTGTGGTAGTTTAAATGTGTACTTTTTCCATTACAGCTTTGTTCCTTTTGCGAATGATTTTGGCCAAAGTGTAAATTAGACACAAATAGATTGAACGCTTGTTTGTATTGAACAGTTTCTTTCTTTTCTACTATTTATAGCAGAAATGCACATGTGCATTAAGGTTGTTTTTTGTTGAAACAGAATGATTGTCTGTAATTGTTTAATTCGTGTTTTTTTCTTTTTAGTTGTGGGTGAGAAGCTACACAGCAGTTAAATAAGAGCGCTATAGATGCGAATTCTTTGTTGTGGAGATGTAAACCTCCTGTATAGCAAGTCGAGAAAAGTTTTGTAAAATATGTAATACAGCAAAAAGGAATAGGGCGTATCTGAGAAATGTAAAGTGAGCGAGTTAGTGAGATAAGATTAAAACGAGAAGAGACAAAAAAAAAAAGAGCAAAACAATGTAACAGACAGTGAATATAGCTTAGTGAAAGTGAATAAAAAGGAGATTAAGATAGAAAGAGAAAGAAAGGGGGGTACAGATAATAAAACTGGTAGTGAAAACAAGTGCTAAGTAATGATGTGGTATAGAGTGATGCTGTGGTGATGCCAAGTGAAGCTATGGTGGTGTTGAGTGATGTTTTGGAAATGCTGAGTGATGCTGTGGTTGTGCGTAATGGTGCAGTGGTGTTGCTGAGATATTCTGTGGTGGTGCTCAGTGGTGGAGTGGTGGTGAGGGATCCTGTGGTGGTGCAGAGTGGTGCTGTTGTGTGGGTAAGTGATGCTGTGGTGGTGCTAAGTGATACTGTGGTGGTGCTATGTACTGCTGTGGAAATACTGAGTGATACTGTGGTGGTGCTATTAGATGCTGCGTTGTTGCTGAGTGATGGTGTTGTGATGTTGCAGTAGTGTTGTGGTGGTGCTGTGCTGGTGCTGAGTGATTTTGGGGTGGTGCAGTGGTGGTGCTGAGTGATGCTGTAGTAGTGCTTACTGATGCTTTACTGCTGCATAGTGATGCTGTGGTGGTGCTGATTGCTACTTTAGTGTGGCTGTGGTGGTGGTACGTGCTGCAGTGAATATGTTAAGTGATGCTGCGGTGGTGCTGAGTGATGCTGTGGGAATGCTGAGTAATGCTGTAGTTCGGTGGAATGGTGCTGTAGTCGTGCATTGTTGGCAGGACTGCAGATTGCATAACCCCGGTTACACAGTGTCAGACAGCTTGGACTTCAGGAGGAACTAGGGGATCTGGGTATTGCTTCACTGTGAGTAGTTACATTGTCTGGTTTAGTGCTTAGCTGTGTGCTAGATTAAAGTAGTTTTTCTTCTTAATGTAAAATGATTTTCTGGGCATTGACTTGTTTACTGTTACTCTGTGCTTTGCTGGGTTCTGACTCTCCAGCCGACACCATCTCGCTCAGCTTCACTAACCTGAGGGTCAAGTGCTAAAGGGCTGTACTTGCTGTTCAGTTGTGGGTGCAATTGCAAAGTAGCCTCAGGACACCAGAGGCAAAAGACTTGCAGGAATTTGCTAGGCAACGCTAATGGCAATGCACAGCAATCAGGTTTCTTGTAACAACACTTGGAGCCCAGCAACTTTGCTGAAGGCGATACAAACTAACACAAATCTGTAAAAACATAACACTTGGAGCCCAACAACCTCCTAGGACTTCTCCCTTTCACATCCAGTTCCCACAATAAACAACCAACCGCACCTGATGGATGGAAACCACAACACTACACAAAAAGAGTGCCCAGATTCAAAAGGTGTGCCTGTAAACTTTGAATAATGAAAAGGCACTACAAAAATGAAGTCAATCTCACAGTAGCAGTACTTGGGCACCTTCCTCTGGTACCTGCTTAGGTAAACGTGCAGCCAGTGTGCCCATGTGGCATGTTACACCTCCTTACCTTGATGAAATAATGCACGCTGATGCACCTGGGAATGTCTACATTGCCATGCTCTGCACCCTTCAACCCACGGTTCCTCTTCCGCACTAACACCTCCTCTTGCCTTTAGATAAACACGCACACATGTCCGATGACGAGCACACACTCGACTGGGATGATCACACGCGTGGCCTACTGCATCAACACATGTAGGCTCAGATTGCTACAGGCACACAGGGAAAACAAAATCAACCCTAGCAAAAATGTTCAAACTAGGAAACCAGAATCACCTTCAGTAAAAATGTCAAACTAGGAAACCAGAATCACCTTCAGTAAAAATGACAAACTAGGAAACTAGAATCACCTTCAGTAAAAATGTCAAACTAGGAAACCAGAATCACTCTCAGAAAAATGTTCAAACTAGGAAACCATAATCACTCTCAGAAAAATGTTCAAACTAGGAAACCAGAATCCCCCACAGCGAATGTTCAAACCACAAAACCAAAGTCAGCCCTAGCAAAAATGTTGAGAATATGAAACCATAAACAGCCTCAGTAAAACATGTTCAAACTAGCCCCATACCGCAGGAGGCCATGACTAGGACGAGGCTGTAGGGACTTAGATGTTTGTGTTGGCATCCTACACAGATTTGAAAGCAGCCCCCCACCCCACCCCCCACAATCCGACCCTGCAGGCGCACAGACCTGCTCGCACACGAGCACTTGTAGGCTCAGATTCATAGGCACGCTGACATGCCCAAACAATAACACGTGAATTCATATTGCACACATAAACTCGCCCTGCGGTGTGTAAGGCATCCTCAGAGGTTCTGTCTAGCTTCTGTTTCCATGGCACTGTCTCTTCCTCTTCCTCCTCCTGCTCCCGTTCTCTCTCCGCAGCCCCAAGTCTGCCCTTTCTCTGCTCTGCCTTCATTTCCATATGAAAGGCAGACGTGGAAACCTGCAGGTACCGCGGGCAGCTTCCAAGAAGCAGCGATAGCCGTGCTGCCGCGACTGGTAGGAGAGGCGGCTTTGTAAAGAGCGCCCCTCCTGGAGGGGGCAGAGATGGTGCTGATGCGGCGAGGTGCTGTGTGAGCTATGATGCAATGTCCTGCATAAGAACCAGTAATAACTGAGCTCCTCTCCTGGAGGGGGCTGGTGCTGATGCGGTGAGCTGCTGAGAGAGCCATGATGCAATGTCCTGCGTAAGAATCAGTAATAACTGAGCTCCTCTCCTGGAGGAAGCAGAGAAGGTGCTGATGCGGTGAGGTGCTGTGTGAGCCATGCTGTAACGTCCTCGCATAAGAATCAGTGATAACTGAGCGCCCCTCCTGGAGGGAGCAGAGATGGTGCTGGTGCGGTGAGGCGCTGTGTGAGTCATGCTGTAATGTCCTCGCATAAGAAAGAATCAGTGATAACTGTGCTCCTCCCTTTAGGGAGCAGAGATGGTGCTGATGCGGTGAGGTGCTGTGTGAGCATGGTGTAATGTCCTCGCATAAGAAAGAAGCAGTGATAACTGAGCACCTCTCCTGGAGGGAGCAGAGATGGTGCCGATGCTGATGCGGTGAGGTGCTGTGTGAGCATGGTGTACTGTCCTGTATAAGAATCAGTGATAACTGAGCACCTCTCCTGGAGGGAGCAGAGATGGTGCTGATACTGATGCGGTGAGGTGCTGTGTGAGCATGGTGTAATGTCCTGCATAAGAATCAGTGATAACTGAGCACCTCTCCTGGAGGGAGCAGAGATGGTGCTGATGCGGTGAGGAGCTGTGTGAGCCATGCTGTAATGTCCTGTATAAGAATCAGTGATAACTGAGCTTCTCTCCTGGAGGGAGCAGAGATGGTGCTGATGCGGTTAGCTGCTGAGAGAGCCATGATGTAATGTCTTGCATAAGAAACAGTAATAACTGAGCTCCTCTCCTGGAGGAAGCAGAGAAGGTGCTGATGCGGTGAGGTGCTGTGTGAGCCATGCTGTAATGTCCTGCATAAGAACCAGTAATAACTGAGCTCCTCTCCTGGAGGAAGCAGAGAAGGTGCTGATGCGGTGAGGTGCTGTGTGAGCCATGCTGTAATGTCCTGCATAAGAACCAGTAATAACTGAGCTCCTCTACTAGAGGGAGCAGAGATGGTGCTGATGCGGTGAGGTGCTGTGTGAGTCATGCTGTAACGTCCTCGCATAAGAAAGAATCAGTGATAACTGAGCGCCCCTCCTGGAGGGAGCAGATATGGTGCTGGTGCTGGTGCTGGTGCTGATGCGGTGAGGTGCTGTGTGAGCCATGCTGTAACGTCCTCGCATAAGAATCAGTGATAACTGAGCGCCCCTCCTGGAGGGAGCAGAGATGGTGCTGGTGCGGTGAGGCGCTGTGTCAGTCATGCTGTAATGTCCTCGCATAAGAAAGAATCAGTGATAACTGTGCTCCTCCCTTTAGGGAGCAGAGATGGTGCTGATGCGGTGAGGTGCTGTGTGAGCATGGTGTAATGTCCTGCATAAGAATCAGTGATGACTGAGCTCCTCTCCTGGAGGGAGCAGAGATGGTGCTGATGCTGATGTGGTGAGGAGCTGTGTGAGCCATGCTGTAATGTCCTGCATATGAAATCAGTGATAACTGAGCACCTCTCCTGGAGAGAGCAGAGATGGTGCTGATGCGGTGAGGTGCTGTGTGAGCATGGTGTACTGTCCTGTTTAAGAATCAGTGATAACTGAGCACCTCTCCTGGAGGGAGCAGAGATGGTGCTGATGCTGATGCGGTGAGGTGCTGTGTGAGCATGGTGTAATGTCCTGCATAAGAATCAATGATAACTGAGCACCTCTCCTGGAGGGAGCAGAGATGGTGCTGATGCGGTGAGGAGCTGTGTGAGCCATGCTGTAATGTCCTGTATAAGAATCAGTGATAACTGAGCTTCTCTCCTGGAGGGAGCAGAGATGGTGCTGATGCGGTGAGCTGCTGAGAGAGCCATGATGTAATGTCCTGCATAAGAACCAGTAATAACTGAGCTCCTCTCCTGGAGGAAGCAGAGAAGGTGCTGATGCGGTGAGGTGCTTTGTGAGCCATGCTGTAACGTCCTTGCATAAGAAAGAATCAGTGATAACTGAGCGCCCCTCCTTGAGGGAGCAGATATGGTGCTGGTGCTGATGCGGTGAGGTGCTGTGTGAGCCATGCTGTAACGTCCTCGCATAAGAATCAGTGATAACTGAGCGCCCCTCCTGGAGGGAGCAGAGATGGTGCTGGTGCGGTGAGGCGCTGTGTGAGTCATGCTGTAATGTCCTCGCATAAGAAAGAATCAGTGATAACTGAGCTCCTCCCTTTAGGGAGCAGAGATGGTGCTGATGTGGTGAGGTGCTGTGTGAGCATGGTGTAATGTCCTGCATAAGAATCAGTGATGACTGAGCTCCTCTCCTGGAGGGAGCAGAGATGGTGCTGATGCTGATGTGGTGAGGAGCTGTGTGAGCCATGCTGGAATGTCCTGCATATGAAATCAGTGATAACTGAGCACCTATCCTGGAGGGAGCAGAGATGGTGCCGATGCTGATGCGGTGAGGTGCTGTGTGAGCATGGTGTACTGTCCTGTATAAGAATCAGTGATAACTGAGCACCTCTCCTGGAGGGAGCAGAGATGGTGCTGATGCTGATGTGGTGAGGTGCTGTGTGAGCATGGTGTAATGTCTTGCATAAGAATCAGTGATAACTGAGCACCTCTCCTGGAGGGAGCAGAGATGGCGCTGATGCGGTGAGGAGCTGTGTGAGCCATGCTGTAATGTCCGGTATAAGAATCAGTGATAACTGAGCTTCTCTCCTGGAGGGAGCAGAGATGGTTCTGATGCGGTTAGCTGCTGAGAGAGCCATGATGTAATGTCTTGCATAAGAAACAGTAATAACTGAGCTCCTCTCCTGGAGAAAGCAGAGAAGGTGCTGATGCGGTGAGGTGCTGTGTGAGCCATGCTGTAATGTCCTGCATAAGAACCAGTAATAACTGAGCTCCTCTCCTGGAGGAAGCAGAGAAGGTGCTGATGCGGTGAGGTGCTGTGTGAGCCATGCTGTAATGTCCTGTATAAGAACCAGTAATAACTGAGCTCCTCTACTAGAGGGAGCAGAGATGGTGCTGATGCGGTGAGGTGCTGTGTGAGTCATGCTGTAACGTCCTCGCATAAGAAAGAATCAGTGATAACTGAGCGCCCCTCCTGGAGGGAGCAGATATGGTGCTGGTGCTGGTGCTGATGCGGTGAGGTGCTGTGTGAGCCATGCTGTAACGTCCTCGCATAAGAATCAGTGATAACTGAGCGCCCCTCCTGGAGGGAGCAGAGATGGTGCTGGTGCGGTGAGGCGCTGTGTCAGTAATGCTGTAATGTCCTCGCATAAGAAAGAATCAGTGATAACTGTGCTCCTCCCTTTAGGGAGCAGAGATGGTGCTGATGCAGTGAGGTGCTGTGTGAGCATGGTGTAATGTCCTGCATAAGAATCAGTGATGACTGAGCTCCTCTCCTGGAGGGAGCAGAGATGGTGCTGATGCTGATGTGGTGAGGAGCTGTGTGAGCCATGCTGTAATGTCCTGCATATGAAATCAGTGATAACTGAGCACCTCTCCTGGAGGGAGCAGAGATGGTGCTGATGCGGTGAGGTGCTGTGTGAGCATGGTGTACTGTCCTGTATAAGAATCAGTGATAACTGAGCACCTCTCCTGGAGGGAGCAGAGATGGTGCTGATGCTGATGCGGTGAGGTGCTGTGTGAGCATGGTGTAATGTCCTGCATAAGAATCAATGATAACTGAGCACCTCTCCTGGAGGGAGCAGAGATGGTACGGATGCGGTGAGGAGCTGTGTGAGCCATGCTGTAATGTCCTGTATAAGAATCAGTGATAACTGAGCTTCTCTCCTGGAGGGAGCAGAGATGGTGCTGATGCGGTGAGCTGCTGAGAGAGCCATGATGTAATGTCCTGCATAAGAACCAGTAATAACTGAGCTCCTCTCCTGGAGGAAGCAGAGAAGGTGCTGATGCAGTGAGGTGCTTTGTGAGCCATGCTGTAATGTCCTGTATAAGAATCAGTGATAACTGAGCTTCTCTCCTGAAGGGAGCAGAGATGGTGCTGATGCTGATGCGGTGAGGTGCTGTGTGAGCCATGCTGTAATGTCCTGTATAAGAATCAGTGATAACTGAGCTTCTCTCCTGGAGGGAGCAGAGATGGTGCTGATGCGGTGAGCTGCTGAGAGAGCCATGATGTAATGTCCTGCATAAGAACCAGTAATAACTGAGCTCCTCTCCTGGAGGAAGCAGAGAAGGTGCTGATGCGGTGAGGTGCTTTGTGAGCCATGCTGTAACGTCCTTGCATAAGAAAGAATCAGTGATAACTGAGCGCCCCTCCTTGAGGGAGCAGATATGGTGCTGGTGCTGATGCGGTGAGGTGCTGTGTGAGCCATGCTGTAACGTCCTCGCATAAGAATCAGTGATAACTGAGCGCCCCTCCTGGAGGGAGCAGAGATGGTGCTGGTGCGGTGAGGCACTGTGTGAGTCATGCTGTAATGTCCTCGCATAAGAAAGAATCAGTGATAACTGAGCTCCTCCCTTTATGGAGCAGAGATGGTGCTGATGCGGTGAGGTGCTGTGTGAGCATGGTGTAATGTCCTGCATAAGAATCAGTGATGACTGAGCTCCTCTCCTGGAGGGAGCAGAGATGGTGCTGATGCTGATGTGGTGAGGAGCTGTGTGAGCCATGCTGGAATGTCCTGCATATGAAATCAGTGATAACTGAGCACCTCTCCTGGAGGGAGCAGAGATGGTGCTGATGCTGATGCGGTGAGGTGCTGTGTGAGCATGGTGTACTGTCCTGTATAAGAATCAGTGATAACTGAGCACCTCTCCTGGAGGGAGCAGAGATGGTGCTGATGCGGTGAGGAGTTGTGTGAGCCATGCTGTAATGTCCTGTATAAGAATCAGTGATAACTGAGCTTCTCTCCTGGAGGGAGCAGAGATGGTGCTGATGCGGTGAGCTGCTGAGAGAGCCATGATGTAATGTCTTGCATAAGAACCAGTAATAACTGAGCTCCTCTCCTGGAGGAAGCAGAGAAGGTGCTGATGCGGTGAGGTGCTGTGTGAGCCATGCTGTAATGTCCTGCATAAGAACCAGTAATAACTGAGCTCCTCTACTAGAGGGAGCAGAGATGGTGCTGATGCGGTGAGGTGCTGTGTGAGTCATGCTGTAACTTCCTCGCATAAGAAAGAATCAGTGATAACTGAGCGCCCCTCCTGGAGGGAGCAGATATGGTGCTGGTGCTGATGCAGTGAGGTGCTGTGTGAGCCATGCTGTAACGTCCTCGCATAAGAATCAGTGATAACTGAGCGCCCCTCCTGGAGGGAGCAGAGATGGTGCTGGTATGGTGAGGCGCTGTGTGAGTCATGCTTTAATGTCCTCGCATAAGAAAGAATCAGTGATAACTGAGCTCCTCCCTTTAGGGAGCAGAGATGGTGCTGATGCGGTGAGGTGCTGTGTGAGCATGGTGTAATGTCCTGCATAAGAATCAGTGATGACTGAGCTCCTCTCCTGGAGGGAGCAGATATGTTGCTGCTGATGCTGATGCCGTTAGGTGCTGTGAGTCATGCTGTAATGTCCTGCATAAGAATCAGTGATAACTGAGCTCATTTCCTGGAGGGAGCAGAGATGGTGCTGATGCTGATGTGGTGAGGAGCTGTGTGAGCATGGTGTAATGTCCTGTATAAGAATCAGTGATAACTGAGCACCTCTCCTGGAGGGAGCAGAGATGGTGCTGATGCTGATGCGGTGAGGTGCTGTGTGAGCATGGTGTACTGTCCTGTATAAGAATCAGTGATAACTGAGCACCTCTCCTGGAGGGAGCAGAGATGGTGCTGATACTGATGCGGTGAGGTGCTGTGTGAGCATGGTGTAATGTCCTGCATAAGAATCAGTGATAACTGAGCACCTCTCCTGGAGGGAGCAGAGATGGTGCTGATGCGGTGAGGAGCTGTGTGAGCCATGCTGTAATGTCCTGTATAAGAATCAGTGATAACTGAGCTTCTCTCCTGGAGGGAGCAGAGATGGTGCTGATGCGGTTAGCTGCTGAGAGAGCCATGATGTAATGTCTTGCATAAGAAACAGTAATAACTGAGCTCCTCTCCTGGAGGAAGCAGAGAAGGTGCTGATGCGGTGAGGTGCTGTGTGAGCCATGCTGTAATGTCCTGCATAAGAACCAGTAATAACTGAGCTCCTCTCCTGGAGGAAGCAGAGAAGGTGCTGATGCGGTGAGGTGCTGTGTGAGTCATGCTGTAATGTCCTGCATAAGAACCAGTAATAACTGAGCTCCTCTACTAGAGGGAGCAGAGATGGTGCTGATGCGGTGAGGTGCTGTGTGAGTCATGCTGTAACGTCCTCGCATAAGAAAGAATCAGTGATAACTGAGCGCCCCTCCTGGAGGGAGCAGATATGGTGCTGGTGCTGGTGCTGGTGCTGATGCGGTGAGGTGCTGTGTGAGCCATGCTGTAACGTCCTCGCATAAGAATCAGTGATAACTGAGCGCCCCTCCTGGAGGGAGCAGAGATGGTGCTGGTGCGGTGAGGCGCTGAGTCAGTCATGCTGTAATGTCCTCGCATAAGAAAGAATCAGTGATAACTGTGCTCCTCCCTTTAGGGAGCAGAGATGGTGCTGATGCGGTGAGGTGCTGTGTGAGCATGGTGTAATGTCCTGCATAAGAATCAGTGATGACTGAGCTCCTCTCCTGGAGGGAGCAGAGATGGTGCTGATGCTGATGTGGTGAGGAGTTGTGTGAGCCATGCTGTAATGTCCTGCATATGAAATCAGTGATAACTGAGCACCTCTCCTGGAGAGAGCAGAGATGGTGCTGATGCGGTGAGGTGCTGTGTGAGCATGGTGTACTGTCCTGTTTAAGAATCAGTGATAACTGAGCACCTCTCCTGGAGGGAGCAGAGATGGTGCTGATGCTGATGCGGTGAGGTGCTGTGTGAGCATGGTGTAATGTCCTGCATAAGAATCAATGATAACTGAGCACCTCTCCTGGAGGGAGCAGAGATGGTGCTGATGCGGTGAGGAGCTGTGTGAGCCATGCTGTAATGTCCTGTATAAGAATCAGTGATAACTGAGCTTCTCTCCTGGAGGGAGCAGAGATGGTGCTGATGCGGTGAGCTGCTGAGAGAGCCATGATGTAATGTCCTGCATAAGAACCAGTAATAACTGAGCTCCTCTCCTGGAGGAAGCAGAGAAGGTGCTGATGCGGTGAGGTGCTTTGTGAGCCATGCTGTAACGTCCTTGCATAAGAAAGAATCAGTGATAACTGAGCGCCCCTGCTTGAGGGAGCAGATATGGTGCTGGTGCTGATGCGGTGAGGTGCTGTGTGAGCCATGCTGTAACGTCCTCGCATAAGAATCACTGATAACTGAGTGCCCCTCCTGGAGGGAGCAGAGATGGTGCTGGTGCGGTGAGGCGCTGTGTGAGTCATGCTGTAATGTCCTCGCATAAGAAAGAATCAGTGATAACTGAGCTCCTCCCTTTAGGGAGCAGAGACGGTGCTGATGTGGTGAGGTGCTGTGTGAGCATGGTGTAATGTCCTGCATAAGAATCAGTGATGACTGAGCTCCTCTCCTGGAGGGAGCAGAGATGGTGCTGATGCTGATGTGGTGAGGAGCTGTGTGAGCCATGCTGGAATGTCCTGCATATGAAATCAGTGATAACTGAGCACCTCTCCTGGAGGGAGCAGAGATGGTGCCGATGCTGATGCGGTGAGGTGCTGTGTGAGCATGGTGTACTGTCCTGTATAAGAATCAGTGATAACTGAGCACCTCTCCTGGAGGGAGCAGAGATGGTGCTGATGCTGATGCGGTGAGGTGCTGTGTGAGCATGGTGTAATGTCCTGCATAAGAATCAGTGATAACTGAGCACCTCTCCTGGAGGGAGCAGAGATGGCGCTGATGCGGTGAGGAGCTGTGTGAGCCATGCTGTAATGTCCTGTATAAGAATCAGTGATAACTGAGCTTCTCTCCTGGAGGGAGCAGAGATGGTGCTGATGCGGTTAGCTGCTGAGAGAGCCATGATGTAATGTCTTGCATAAGAAACAGTAATAACTGAGCTCCTCTCCTGGAGAAAGCAGAGAAGGTGCTGATGCGGTGAGGTGCTGTGTGAGCCATGCTGTAATGTCCTGCATAAGAACCAGTAATAACTGAGCTCCTCTCCTGGAGGAAGCAGAAAAGGTGCTGATGCGGTGAGGTGCTGTGTGAGCCATGCTGTAATGTCCTGTATAAGAACCAGTAATAACTGAGCTCCTCTACTAGAGGGAGTAGAGATGGTGCTGATGCGGTGAGGTGCTGTGTGAGTCATGCTGTAACGTCCTCGCATAAGAAAGAATCAGTGATAACTGAGCGCCCCTCCTGGAGGGAGCAGATATGGTGCTGGTGCTGGTGCTGATGCGGTGAGGTGCTGTGTGAGCCATGCTGTAACGTCCTCGCATAAGAATCAGTGATAACTGAGCGCCCCTCCTGGAGGGAGCAGAGATGGTGCTGGTGCGGTGAGGCGCTGTGTCAGTCATGCTGTAATGTCCTCGCATAAGAAAGAATCAGTGATAACTGTGCTCCTCCCTTTAGGGAGCAGAGATGGTGCTGATGCGGTGAGGTGCTGTGTGAGCATGGTGTAATGTCCTGCATAAGAATCAGTGATGACTGAGCTCCTCTCCTGGAGGGAGCAGAGATGGTGCTGATGCTGATGTGGTGAGGAGCTGTGTGAGCCATGCTGTAATGTCCTGCATATGAAATCAGTGATAACTGAGCACCTCTCCTGGAGGGAGCAGAGATGGTGCTGATGCGGTGAGGTGCTGTGTGAGCATGGTGTACTGTCCTGTATAAGAATCAGTGATAACTGAGCACCTCTCCTGGAGGGAGCAGAGATGGTGCTGATGCTGATGCGGTGAGGTGCTGTGTGAGCATGGTGTAATGTCCTGCATAAGAATCAATGATAACTGAGCACCTCTCCTGGAGGGAGCAGAGATGGTGCGGATGCGGTGAGGAGCTGTGTGAGCCATGCTGTAATGTCCTGTATAAGAATCAGTGATAACTGAGCTTCTCTCCTGGAGGGAGCAGAGATGGTGCTGATGCGGTGAGCTGCTGAGAGAGCCATGATGTAATGTCCTGCATAAGAACCAGTAATAACTGAGCTCCTCTCCTGGAGGAAGCAGAGAAGGTGCTGATGCGGTGAGGTGCTTTGTGAGCCATGCTGTAATGTCCTGTATAAGAATCAGTGATAACTGAGCTTCTCTCCTGGAGGGAGCAGAGATGGTGCTGATGCTGATGCGGTGAGGTGCTGTGTGAGCCATGCTGTAATGTCCTGTATAAGAATCAGTGATAACTGAGCTTCTCTCCTGGAGGAGCAGAGATGGTGCTGATGCGGTGAGCTGCTGAGAGAGCCATGATGTAATGTCCTGCATAAGAACCAGTAATAACTGAGCTCCTCTCCTGGAGGAACCAGAGAAGGTGCTGATGCGGTGAGGTGCTTTGTGAGCCATGCTGTAACGTCCTTGCATAAGAAAGAATCAGTGATAACTGAGCGCCCCTCCTTGAGGGAGCAGATATGGTGCTGGTGCTGATGCGGTGAGGTGCTGTGTGAGCCATGCTGTAACGTCCTCGCATAAGAATCAGTGATAACTGAGCGCCCCTCCTGGAGGGAGCAGAGATGGTGCTGGTGCGGTGAGGCGCTGTGTGAGTCATGCTGTAATGTCCTCGCATAAGAAAGAATCAGTGATAACTGAGCTCCTCCCTTTATGGAGCAGAGATGGTGCTGATGCGGTGAGGTGCTGTGTGAGCATGGTGTAATGTCCTGCATAAGAATCAGTGATGACTGAGCTCCTCTCCTGGAGGGAGCAGAGATGGTGCTGATGCTGATGTGGTGAGGAGCTGTGTGAGCCATGCTGGAATGTCCTGCATATGAAATCAGTGATAACTGAGCACCTCTCCTGGAGGGAGCAGAGATGGTGCCGATGCTGATGCGGTGAGGTGCTGTGTGAGCATGGTGTACTGTCCTGTATAAGAATCAGTGATAACTGAGCACCTCTCCTGGAGGGAGCAGAGATGGTGCT